>UESW01004785.1:450992-625422 GCA_900491605.1 Calamus simplicifolius
CCACTTCTCTGAATTTGAAGTCATTCAGATTCCAAGATCCGAGAATGCACACGCCGACCTATTGTCTCGGCTGGCAACTGCGGAGTCGATGGATTCCGAGCAGAAATTTCCTTGGAGATTCTGGAAAAGCCTAGCATCGCAGAGGAGGACCGTGTGATGCAGGTCGAGGCCGAACCATCCTGGTTCGACCCCATACTGAAGTATCTTAAAGAAGGGTCGCTCCCAGCCGACCGCAAGGAAGCAAGGAAGCTGAAATTGCAAGCCACCCACTATATGTTGATCGACGACTAGCTGTATAAGCGGTCCTTCTCTATGCCGCTACTCCAGTGCCTTCGCCTATCCGAAGTTGATTATACTCTCCGGGAGGTGCATGAGGGAATTTGTAGCAACCATCTGGGGAGCCGATCCTTATGCCACAAGGTGCTGCGCCACGGGTATTATTGGCCCACCATGCAAAAAGATGCTGATGACCTCGTCCGAGCTTGTGACCTATGTCAGAGACATTCCAACATCCAGAGGCTCCCCTCCGTCAGTTTAGTTCCTATTTCCTCCGCTTGGCCCTTTGCTAAGTGGGGGATGGATATTCTTGGCCCTTTTCCCCTCGCCACTGGACAGAGAAAGTTCTTGTTTGTCGCCATCGACTACTTCACCAAGTGGGTGGAGGCTGAGGCAATTGCCCAAATAACCGAAGCTCGGGCCAGGGACTTCGTATGGAGATCCATTATTTGTCGCTTCGGCCTTCCACATACTATTATCACCGACAATGGCAAGCAGTTCGACAACCCAAAGTTCCGAGGTTTTTGCGAGGAGCATGGAATTTGCCACCGCCTTACGTCGGTAGGGCATCCGCAAGCCAACGGAGAAGCCGAAGTAACTAACCGAACCCTGCTTCAAGGGATCAAGGCTCGGCTTGCCAGAGCCCGAGGCAGGTGGGCGGACGAGTTTCACCATGTCCTATAGGCCTACCGCACCATCCAGAGAATCCCTACTGGCGAGACCCCATTCCGGATGGCCTTTGGCACGAAAGCTGTCATCCCCGTGGAGATAGGACTTCCTTCTCCGCGGGTGGAGAGCTACTCGGAGGAGGCTAACGACGAGCAGCTCCGCACCAATCTCGACCTGGTAGAAGAAATCAGAGAGAAAGCTCGGATCAGGGTTGCTGCATACCAGCAAAGAGTGGCTCGCTATCATGCCTCTAGAGTCAAAGGGAAATCCTTCTCACCCGGTGATCTCGTCCTCCGGAAAGCATCTGTCTCGAAACCATTAGAACAAGGAAAGCTGTCTCCAAACTGGGAAGGCCTTTATCAAGTGGCGGAAGTCATCGGACCTGGCACCTACAAGCTCCAGGATCTGAGCGGAAAATCTATTCTTCGGACGTGGAATTCGGACAATCTCCGTATATACCACCAGTAGGGTGGTATATAGACTCGCCCTATTTACAGCATTAACATCCTGTCTCTATTATTCACGGCTCAATCGCTGCAATCATTTTCTCCGAAAAGTCATAATGAAAAATGGATGTTACTTACCCATTCTTGGCATGACTGGGCCGATTCCTATTCGACAAAGACTCGGTATGGTCAAGCACCCCCCAGTACGGCTGGGGGCCAAGTGATCTCCAAAACTTCATTCAGATTCGGGCAGCTTACAAGCCCCGGCCGGACCAAATGGCGAAGAAAACTTCGTCCGGATTCGGGCAGCTTACAAGCCCCGGCCGGACCGAAGAGCAAAGAAAACTTCGATCGGATTCGGGCAGCT
Organism: Calamus simplicifolius; assembly: GCA_900491605.1. Lineage (NCBI taxonomy): Eukaryota > Viridiplantae > Streptophyta > Magnoliopsida > Arecales > Arecaceae > Calamus > Calamus simplicifolius. The sequence continues at coordinate 452,751 of UESW01004785.1, forward strand.
TACAAGCCCCGACCGGACCGAAGAGCGAAGAAAACTTCGACCGGATTCGGGCAGCTTGCAAGCCCCGGCCGGACCGAAGAGCGAAGAAAACTTCGATCGGATTCGGGCAGCTTACAAGCCCCGGCTGGCGCCGAAGAATAAAAGCCTCGGCCAAAGCCAAAGTGCATTACTTGTTAAAAGCCTTGGCCAAAGCCGAAGTACATTTCCATTTCTTATTAAAAGCCCCGGCCAAAGCCGAAGTGCATTCCCATTTTTTATTAAAAGCCTCGGCCAAAGCCGAAGTGCACTGCTTATTAAAAGCCTCGGCCAAAGCAGAAGTGCGTGCTTATAAAAATCTCGACCAAGGCTGAGCGATAAGAACAAACATTTGGATATAACAGCAAACACAAAAGTTGCGAAAATCCTCTTTTCCATTTCATCACAAAAAGGGCAAAAAAGAAAGAAAAAGATACATGAGCCCTCACTGGGGCTTATCATCTTCTCCGAGAGCCGCCGAACCCTCCCCACGCTGAGCTGACTCGACGACCTGTCATCGAAGGGATGCTACTTCCCCCTCCAGCCGGCTGTTGGCACGGCGAAGGAGCTCGACTTCCCTCATAGAAACGGCCAGATATTGTTCGGCCACCTTCTGAAGCCGCTCGTGATCCGCGAACATTGGCGCTAGGGCCTCCCCGTCAACGGTTACCATAACGCGGCTCCCCTGGGACCCCCCACGGCCATTAGAGCCACAGTTGATCGCCCCTCACCTCCAGAAGCCATCTCAGAACCCAGAAATTCTTGGGAGATCGACTGAAAAGATGACTAACAGAGGCATCCTCCTCATCCGTATTTAAACCGCTCCTGGTGAATATTTCGATCGTTCGAGCCATTAATTTCAGCCCATGAAACTCGCCACACATCGCCACCTCAGTGGGCGCTCGCGGGAAACGAAGAGCTCCGCCCCTCGTCGAAGAGGATCATTAATAACGTTGAGGCGCTCAAGGAGCTCCCTTTTTGGGACTAGACTCCCTCCGATCTGCCGGACCCTTTCGAAGTAAATGATCTCAAAAGTCCGCTAGACCCCCCCCCCTTTTTATTGAATGTCCTCGAAAGTCTGCCAGACTCCCTCGAATTGGGTATCCTCGAAAAAACGCGGAGAAAAGGAAAAGTGTATCAGTGACCAACACTAGAGCAACATGGCTCGCCCTCTCCGAGAGTGACCGATTTACAGGCTTCAGGCACCCCCTCCATCGCTCGGGTAGCCCTTATCCTCTTTAGTCATCCGCACCTGAATCCACAGTTGCAGTAAGGACCAAGTAAACTATCAAAAATCCTCGGCAACAACCGAGTGATATTCTGAAGTCTCGGCAACGACCAAGCGATATTCCGAAGCCTCGGCTACAACCGAGTGATTATCTGAAACCTCGGCCAAGTCAAATGGCATATTCTTAAAATGTTATCTAAAGCTTCGGTCTAGACGAGTAATCTCTCAAACTCTCTGACGCAACTAAAACGTCCTATGATACTTCGGCAGAAATAAGCAACCTCCTACTCAACCGTAAAGACATACGAGCTGTCTCTTTCCGAAGAAATACCTGCTTCGTTCTACAAACGGGATCATGCTTACCGCATGAGTCCCTAGGACTGCCCAGGTCCACCTTTGACCCGAACAGGACAAACGCTTTCCTCCACTGAGGACCGAACATTTGTCTTAGCAAAAACAAGATAGTAAGAACGCTGCCGAAATATGCTATGACACAAAAACATGATATGGGAGCAGTAACTCTCAAACACAATCACATCGAAAAAGAAGCAGGTGCTAAAAGAAGAAAGAATAAAAGCTTATTTATTTCTTCATCAATGAAAAGAGTTAAACCTCCAAAGAGGCGTTACAAGTGCATCATGGCACAGGAAATAAAGACAAGTGAATAGCTCGGCCAAACTGCTTCAGTCAGCTTCGGTTAATAATGATGTTTCAACATCCGACCCGGGTAGTCAGACAATCCAGTCAGCTCGCCCTAAACCACTGTTTAGGGCCAAGCCGGCCTCCCACGGGTCCTTCGGATGAATCAAGAGATCTAAGAACAAAAGAAGACCTGTGGACGCCGATACTGGGGGGCATTCCCCGGGTGGAATGCTGGGCTGCTGGACGCTGCCCGACTGAAAAGACAGGGGACAAGCAGACCAACACTGCTCTCAACTCCCTCTTCACAGGCAAAAGATCCCCCAGCCAGATGAGCTAAGGACCCAACCCGAGGGAGAACGAAAAGTCCGTCCTTACCATGGGGATATGCATGCTTTGCATCTCCGACGGTCCCCATGGCAAGTGGCAAAGGACACACAAAAAGCGCATACGTGCGCTCTCCATATGGTATCTGTGGACCTCTCGTGCGCTCTCCATATGATCTCCGAAACTCCTCTCCTGAGGACGGACTGCTCTTCAGTGGCTCCATCATCCCAGCTATCCGAGGGAAGTTGACTTGCAAAAGGAGAACTCAGTCTCTCCACTCTCAACCTCAGATACACAGACATCATGAGGGCTTTCACAGAAGAACGAAGTCTTGAGAGATAGCCTAACACGGCCCGTTCTCCCCAATTTATAGACAAATAAGCCCCCGAAATTTGAAACAGCATACCCCGTTGTCACGTGGGAGGGCAGAGGAAAAGAATTACTTCCCGAAGCATGCCAAATGCATTTCCCAAGCCGTGACGAAAGGCAAGAGATCTCCCCCTGATCTCGAATCAAAAACCTTAAATGCATGAGATCGGCTGCAGGTCGTTGGGATACGGGCAGGCCTGGGAAATCCCCTCGAAAACGACGCCAACCAATGGCGATCGATTGCTTGTCACGTACGCTAAAAAGACCTGCATTGGAAAAGACCAACGAGTAAATGCCCCTGACAAGGGTGAATACTCTGCAACAAAGCCACTTCATGTATCTCGCTGAAAACATACCCATTTCTCCACTTCGGGCAAGCCGAACTATCTAACCTCGGCTCTAACCAGGACACCCCTGTGATTCTCAACCATTTCCAATCGAGCTATCCAATACTTCGGCGAGGCAAATTCCCTTACCCGCTCCGAGCAGGACTGGAACTATGTTCCTCGGCAGCACCGAACCATTTTATGCCTCGGCTGAGCATGCCCGTTCTTTACTTCGAACAAACCGGGTAATCCTCATATTTCGGCCTCGACCGAAACGCTTATTCTAGCCCGAATTCAACCAACCTAAGAACGCGAATGAATTATAATTCGTTCGCAGTCGGAAGAAAACTTAAGGTAAAACATCAGCCAAAAAGATGAGCAAATAAAGGTGAAAAATCCCGTTCATCAGAAATTTCGATCAGATTACAAATTTGAAAAGCAAAAAATACACAAGCGACCCTCAAGGATCAGAGGCAGGATCAGTCCTAGTGGTATCCTCATTGAGGTTCGGGGAGGCCTGGCTTGTTTCGCCCACTTCAAAAGTCGCCGTTCCTTCGGCGGCAAGCTTGGAGCGTCCTTTGGGAGTCGCGGCCTCATCAGAACCCAGAATAGCATCAAGATCAATGTCTGAAATATCTTCATACTTGGCTTCTTCAGGCCCCGGGGTACAGGCCCCAAAAGGTTCGACATCCAAAAAGGATAAATCCCACTCGGGATGTACTTGAGAAATCTTTGCTCGGATCTCCTCTTCGCAGAACCTAAATGCGTCGGCACAGGCTTCTCTACGTTCATCTGAAAACTGGGTAGAATTTTTATATTCCTCTACGGCTGAGGAAACTCGACCATCGGCTTCAGCTAATCGATCTTGAAACTCGAGATTCATGTGGCGACTCACGGATAGCTCCGCCCCCAGGGCATCAATTTGCTCCCACGCTTTGGACTCAATTTCGCCCATACAAAATATCGGAATGCTCATGCCCACGAACGAGACAAAAGCACTAAAGGCAAATGAAAAAGAGACACCATACCTCTTCCTCTCGTCGAGCCAGCTCGACGCTCAGTTCTTGTACCCTTTCCAAGGCCTCCGACTTGCCGATTGATTTTGGCGAAGGCCCTCTTCGAGGTCATCGATCCGTGACTGCTTGTCCCCAATGTCCCGCTGAGCGTAATCGAGATCGTCGGTGAGCCGGAGGACCTGCTCATTCAACCATTTCAGCCGATTCTCCATTTTGGCGAGTTCTTTGTTCAAACCGATGAGCTGGCCCCGCAGCTGCCGACACTTGTGCTCCTCCTTCTTAAGCCTCCTACTCCAATTGTTTTTATCCTCAGCATGACTGGCCTTCAGCTGATCCCATCTCTTATCAAAATACTGCTGCATGGCCATAACCTTGTTGTCATGCTCTGTTTTGATCTGGGATAACTCCAGACGAGCTTTATTCGATTGCTCGCGAAAACCCTGAAGCTCTTTGACCTGAGTTTCTAGCCGAGAGGCTCTCGCGGCCGCCAGACGAAAGGACTCGCTCACCCTTTCAAATTCCTTTTTGTTGAGCGCCAAGGCCTTGGAAAGCGAATCGATTGGAAGCATCCTTGCCCGAAGTTCGGCCACCTCCTTCCTGGCCTGAGCACAGGCCCCGACGGCCAAACTTAGGCGCCAGATCAACGCCCTTGTGACCAAAGAACTCTGCAAAGAAAATACAAGTAAGAAGCTATAATCCGACCAACTATGAGCCACAGTCCCACTATAGTGACTTACTCGAGCAGCGTAATTTGAAGCCATCTTCATGAGAGTGACATTGCAGATTTCCGGCAAAAGAAAAGCATCCTTTGGCGCTCCAAGATGGCGGAAGGCCACGTCGATGATATTCTCGACCGCAGATTCGTCCGTAGAGGAACCCTCTCCCCTATGCAAAACGGACCTCATCAAAGTGGTAAGCATATCATCTAACTCCGAACTACGGGTGGAAGAGCCCCCAACTAAAGGGTTGACCTGAGGAGCTCCGGACTGAGGACCCGTCCGCCCTACCTCCTCTGTCAAGACTCTAATCTGCTCGGCCTCGAATACCTCGGACTCGACTAAAGGAGCTTCTGCCCAAATATCCCCCTCACTCTGCGATTCTTCTTCCTCTTCCATCAACGCTTCGTCTCCAGTAGGTTCCGCTTGAACTCCGACCTCTCCTATAATGCCCCCGGGAGCCGCGGAAGAGAGATCCTCGACGGAAGGCACCGCGACTTCTACCGACCTCTCAGCAAACAGCTCTGTCAGAACCCGGCAGCCTTATTGCCTCTCTTGGCCCCTCCACCTGGGCGGAGGCCTCTTCCGCGTGCGGCGGACTTTCCACCGCCAATGCCTGAAGTATCTCTTGCGAAGGGACCGCCAGATCAATCGGCGACGTGTCCTCCGCATCATCCGATACGACTAAAATTGGGATGGGAGAAATCCCAACAACTCTCTCCGAACACCCTCAGTTGTTTCCTCTACCATTCTGCTTCCCTCAGGAAGAGAGGATTCCTCGACCCTAATTTGCATCCCCACTTCCTCTCTTATTGGGATGGGAGAGGGGCGGCTGGAACCATCCTTCTTCAATCCCTTTGAGCGGGACCCGGAAGGGCAAGGCCTCTTCTCAGATTTATGCCTCTCCAGAGCCAGAGCCTCTGTGGCGCTTGCCCAGTTCCTTCTTCATCTGGCCTACAAACGCCGACCTCTCAGCTGGAAGCACATCCAAATGGGTCAGTCTAATGGAAATAGTCGGACATGCTGGCCGTCATGAACAAAGAAGAAAAGTACGCTCACCTTGTGAATCAATAGGACTGAGTTCGGCAGCGAAGAGGGCATCCTCTGATAGCAGGGTGCTAGCCGACACCACCTGACCGCCACGAAGGATCGCCAGATCCCTCTTCTCCTGTTTGCTCAACTCCAGGTGCGCCCCTGGATCCTTTACATAGCTCGACCATCCCCTTGAAAAATCCGAGCCAATGTTCCCATCGGCAATTAAAAATCTGGACTTCCATTCCTTTATGGAGGATGGATTATCGACGATCATCTTGAACGATTTCCGGGAACCAATATACGACCATTCGGAACCCCTCCCGAAAACCAGGTTGTGGCAAACCCGAAACATGGAGAGAGTCGCAGTCACCCCAGCGCGACTACAAAGCGAGATAAATCCGATGAGATTACGCCAGCTGTTAGGCCCACCATTGTTGGGCAGATGTTGTAGAACCTCATCACCTCCTGAACCAACGGGTGAAGAGGAAATCGAAGGCCGGCCCTAAAACTTTCCTCCTAGAAGAAAGCTCCCAGACTCAACTCGGTCGAAACCCTATCATCGGCTTTCGACATACAAACTACGTCTCTGGGACTCTGTAAAGTCGGCGGATCCTCTCCAGGTCCTCCAAAGAGATCTCTGAGGCAATATCGCTTGGGCCCTTCATGTCCTCCAGCCAAGGAGCGAAACACAAGTAAATCTGTGGGGAAGAAAAGAGGGAAAAGAGAAGGGTCTCGATGACAGGGACGAAGAGGCATCGCGGAAGAAACGCCGCTCTAACCTCCTTCCTCTCTAAACAGCGCTTCGAAAGGTTGCCTTAAGCGTCAAGGCTCCTGCAACGAGTGCCACAAACGCGAAAACCCTGCCACGTGAGGCTTCCCCAATCACCGCTCGCAAAGTCTGAAAGAGTTTCCTCCTCGAGCAATGGCAGATAATGATAGCGGATGGACGGCCCGTCAGTTTCGAGCCATCATTGCGCCTTTTCAAATCCTTCTGGATAGGATTATTCTAGACTCTACTCCCTAAATCTGAATTACACTTCATTAGGGAATGGATTATGAGGGGTAAAAATTCATTGCATTAATGTGCATACAATTCAAGACGTCGGCTAGGGTTAGCCCGTGCACCCTGTCGCATAGCCATCCCATCCGAAAGGTAGCAATAAGTAGGCTACCCCCTCTAAGCAGCTTTCGTATCTCGCCAGCCGAGCTATTCGCTGTGCCTCGCCAGCCGAGCTATTCGCTGTCTCTCGGCCTCAGCCGAGCTATTCCTATCTCTCGGCCTCAGCCGAGCTATCCATGTCTCTCGGCCTTCGCCGAGCTATTCCTATTCACCGTGCCCCGACCAGACCAGGGCACTCAAGCACCTCTGCGGAATCCGGCGTGAGAGAGTTTAAACAAAAATCATACCCGAGAGTGGCCTAAAGCCCTGGAGCCTACACCGTCTCCGAATCTCAAGACATCAACTAGCTCTCCCAGCCGTCGATCCTCTAACTAACAAAATACGAATCTTACTGACCTCATAACAAACTGGATTCGAATCCTAAAGGCTTTCGCACCCACGACGCCCCTAAGGAATCAGGTGATCCTCTATAAATAGAACCGTCTCCTGATTTCTCAGGTATGTGCACTTGCTTACTGGCCCACTCTCCATCTACCTCTTGCTCATCCCTTTCTGCCATTAACGCTCTGCTCAGAGCTCTCGAAAGGCCACCCTTGGAGACTCTTCAGCGAGAGCCTTCTTCTCACATTTGTTGATTACCGATCCCCGCTGACTTAAGCGTCGGAGGGTCTTCCGCGGAGGGCCACCCCCAATGCCTCTTGCGTGATGACTATTTTGCAGGTCTGTCCAGAAGAAAGCCCATCCTGAAGCCCGATCGCGTCGAGTCGGAGGACAGATTTCAGCAGCAACAAATTTGAATAAGGATCTAATGCTGCTTACAATGTTTTTAATGACACGTACTAATGAGAACTACTTTTGGCAAATGAGTTCACACTAGATAATGTGAACTTGATTAAAAAGTCATCACTTTATTTTAAATAATTCTGAAGATAGCAAAATCCTAGCGTATATGCTATGCATAAAAGGTGAATAGTCATGTGCAAGAGTGCATTTTGATCAGGATCCCTATTTTAAGCACATGATTCAAAATACTTTTTCGCATCAAACTCAGCTTTCTTGAGAGCATAGCCTTGAGGTGCAAAATAATGTAGGTAAGCCGTAATATAGAACTTTCTAACAAATGCCTTTTTGTGATCAAACAGAAAGAAGATATAGTTTGTATTAGTAGAATTAACAGCTAGTCAAGGGAGCAGAAATGATAGATTCCAAGGCTGATTTGGTGCTCAGAAATGACAGATTCCAAGGCTGATTTGATATGCAAAAATGACAGATTTCATGACTAATTTGACGAGCCAAAGGACCAGTTAAGCGGAAGTTTTGAATTTAAATTTTGAAATTCAAATTGGCTAACTAAGGGCGCATCAAGGGGAGAATTGTTTAGGCAGAAAATCAGCATCATTGCCATAAGTGTAGAGTATATTGTATATATGCATAGAATTGAGAACAAAACCTAAATTTGACATGGTATCAGAGCCATAAATTATTTTCGTGGTTTTCTCTTGGCTTGTTTGAATTCTTGATTTCTTGAGGGTTTCTTGGTGACTGTCGGATCTTGTTTTTTTTCTGTTGCTTGTAGCTGTCGATAGATTCTGAAGAGTAACTGTTGTGATTTCTCTGCTCTGTCAATTTTTTATTATGTCTGGAGAAAATTCTATTATTCGCTTTAATGGCAAGAACTACACCAGTTGAAAATTCCAGTTCAGGATGTTTGTGAAAGGGAAGGAGTTATGGGGTCATTTGGATGGGTCTTCTAAGGCTCCAACTGATTCCAAGGAGCTTAGTTTATGGGAAAGCAAGGATGCTAAAATTGCTTCCTGGCTACTCAGCTCTGTTGAACCTCATATGGTCAATAATCTTCGTAGGTTCACTACTGTTAAGGAAATGTGGGATTACCTTCGGCAAATTTATTATCAAAATAATTCTGCCGAAAGTTTCAATTGGAGTTAGACATTGGAAACTATCGCCAGGGAATCTTTCTATTGAGCAATTTTATTCTGGTTTTATTAATTTATGGAGTGATTATTCTGGATTGGTGCATTCTCAGGTTCCCAAAGAAGCTTTGGCAGCACTACAAGCGGTTCATTCTGAGAGCCAGCGGGATCAATTCTTGATGAAGCTCAGACCCGAGTTTGAAAGTGCACGAGCTGGGTTAATCAATCGCACACCTGTCCCCTCTTTGGAGGATTGCTTGGGTGAACTCTTGCGTGAAGAACAGTCTTGCCTCACAGCTTGGCCTTGATCAAAACACTGGTGGTTCTAGATGGTTAATATGGCATACGCTGCTCAAGGCAAAGGACGATCTAGATCTCCACTACAATGTTATAATTGCAAGGAAATTGGGCATATTGCAAAATATTGCAGCAAGAAATTCTGCAATTATTGCAAGGAGGGTCATATTCTTAAGGATTGTCGTATACGCCCTCAGAATAAATCTGCTCCTGTTTTTCATACTGCTGTTCAGTCTGCTTCTGTGCCTATGTCTTCCACTCTGCCCACAGTTCCAAGTTCTTCTTCCAACATTACGCCCGAGCAGGTTCAACAGATGATTATTTCTGCCCTTTCTGCTCTTGGTCTCCAAGGCAAGAAACATCTCCTTCCTTCTCCTTGGTTAATTGACTCTGCAGCTTCCAATCACATGACTGGAAGTTTGGCAGCTTTACAAGATGTTCGTAAGTATGATGGTCAGCAACATATTCAGATTGCAGATGGCAGTACTCTTCCCATTACTGTAGTTGAAAATCTGGGGTCTTCCTTTACTGATGTTTTTGTGTCTCCTAATTTATCTGCCAATCTCATTTCTGTTGGACAATTAGTAGAAGATAATTGTTCTATTCATTTTGATCGTTCTGATTGTCGTGTGCAGGATCAAGCGTCGGGACAGGAGATAGCGAAGGGGCCTAAAGTGGGACGTCTTTTTCCTCTTCAGTCGTTTTCCGTTCCTCGTTCAAATTTTGTTGGTTGTTCTGCTATTGCTAATAATAATAGCCATCTTTGGCATAAGAAATTGGGTATCCCAACTCTGTAATTTTGACACATCTTATGAAACATGGTTATTTGAGTAATACAAATGAGTTTTCTTCCTTGCCTTTTGATTGTACTCCTTGTAAAATAGGAAAAAGCAAATCTTTACCTTTTCCTTTGCAAGGTAGTCGTGCTTCTACATGCTTTGATATTATTCATTCTGATGTTTGGGGTATGAGTCCTGTTCTTTCTCATGCTCAATACCGATATTTTGTGACATTTATTGATGATTACAGTCGTTTCACGTGGGTCTATTTTCTTCGTTCTAAAGCTGATCAACCTTCAAAACTTTTGTTGCCTATGTAGAAACTCAATTTTCTACCTGTATTAAGATCTTCCGTTCAGATTCTGGGGGAGAATACATGTCTCATGATTTTCAATCTTTTCTCCAATAGAAGGGTATTCTTTCTCAACGTTCGTGCCTTACACCCCTCAACAAAATGGCATCACCGAGCGTAAGAATAGACATCTTTTAGATGTTGTTCGTACATTGATGCTTGAATCTTCTGTACCTTCTAGATTTTGGGTAGAAGCATTATCTACAGCTGTATATTTGATTAATCGTCTACCTTCTCCTACCTTGCATCTTGATTCTCCATATTCTCGTTTGTTTGGTGTTCCTAATTATAATTATTTGCATGTATTTGGTTGCATTTGTTTTGTTCATTTACTCCCATTGAACGTCACAAGCTTTCTGCCCAATTGTTCAGTGCGCTTTTCTTGGTTATAGTAACTCTCATAAAGGATTTGTATGTTATGATGCGGATGCTAATAAGCTTCGTATTTCTCGCAATGTGATTTTCTTTGAAAATCAATATTTCTTTCCATCTCGTACTAATCTTGTTTCTCCCTCTATTTCACTTCCTGCATTTGATGATGTATCTCATACTCCTTCTAAGCCCGATATCATGTATCAACGACGTCGCCCACTGCCTCTTCCTTCCTCTGAACCGCCACCTGATCCTGTCTTGCATGAGCCACGACGATCTACTAGGATTTCCGGCTCCTAGATTGGTATGGTTTTTCTTCTTCGGCTCTTCAGGCTACTCTTGATACTACTTTTGTGCTTAAGTCTTATTCTCATGCTTCTACTCAAGAGTGTTGGCGCCAAGCTATGCAGGATGAAATTCAGGCTCTTCAGGACAATCACACTTGGGACATCGTCTCTTATCCTGCTGGAGTTAAACTTATTGGGTATAAATGGATCTACACCATCAAGCTACGTGCTGATGGATCTATTGAAAGATATAAAGCTCGTCTAGTAGCACTCGGAATAGACAGGAGTATGGGCTTGATTATGAGGAAACATTCGCTCCCGTTGCCAAAATGACTACTATCCACTATCATGGCCATTGATGTTTCGAAAGGATGGTCGCTTCACCAGATGGATGTGAAGAATGCATTTCTACATGGTGATCTGAAGGAAGAAATATTTATGTCTCCTCCTCCTGCTTGTTTCCTTCCTCTCTGTTGAGGTTTGTCACTTAAAGCGATCTCTGTATGGTTTGAAGCAGGCACCGCGGGCATGGTTTGAGAAGTTTCGTACTACTCTACTGGATTTCACTTTTTCTCAGTCAGTATGACTCCTCTCTATTCTTTCGCAAGACTAGCCTTGGGATTGTTATACTTCTTGTGTATGTCGATGATATTGTGATTACTGGATCTGATCTCCAGTTAATTGAGCAACTCCAACAGCGTCTCAAATCTTCATTTCATATGAAAAATCTTGGTCCACTGAGGTATTTTCTTGGACTAGAGGTTCACCATTGCCCAAATGGCATGCTCTTACATCAGCATAAGTACACCCAAGAACTTCTTTCTTTAGCAGGCCTTCAAGACGCAAATTCGGTTCTTACACCTATGGAGGTCAATTTAAAATTGCGTCAGGCGGATGGTGATCTCTTATCTGATCCTTCAATGTATCGGCAGCTGATGGGCAGTTTGAATTATTTGATCATTACTCGACCTGATATTTCGTTTGCTGTTCAGCAGGTCAGTCAGTTTATGCAGGCTCCTTGCCAGACATTTGGCCGCTGTCCGTCGTCTTCTTCGATATCTCAAAGGGACATCTGATCGTGGCTTATTTTTTTCCTCTGAGAATTCTTTACAGTTGAAGGGTTTTAGTGATGCCGACTGGGCTGGTTGTGCGGATACTCGTCGTTCTGTTACGGGTTGGTGTATGTTTCTTGGCAACGCCCTCATTTCTTGAAGAGTAAGAAGCAGGCTCGTGTATCGAAGTCATCCACCGAGTCTGAATATCGGGCTATGTCGTCTGCTTGTTCTGAAATTATATGGCTTCAGGGTTGTTAGGCGAACTTAGTGTTCCACAGCTTACTCCTACTCCTCTTCATGCTGATAATACCAGTGCTATTCAAATTGCTGCCAATCCTATTTTTCATGAGCGCACCAAACATATTGAAGTGGATTGTCATTCCATTCGTGAAGCTTTTGCTCGTCAGGAGATTACTCTTCCACATTTCTACTGAACACCAAACTGCTGATGTCTTCACCAAGCTCTCTCTCGTCCCCGATCAGTTCTTAATTGACAAATTGATGCTTCTCAATCGCCCAGCATCAATTTGAGGGGGGATATTAGTAGAATTAACAGCTAGTCAAGGGAGCAGAAATGGTATATTCCAAGGCTGATTTGGTGCTCAGAAATGACAGATTTCAAGGCTGATTTGATATGCAAAAATGACAGATTTCATGACTAATTTGGCGAGCCAAAGGACCAGTTAAGCGGAAGTTTTGAATTTAAATTTTGAAATTCAAATTGGCTAACTAAGGGCGCATCAACGGGAGAATTGTTTAGGCAAAAAATTATTGCTATAAGTGTAGAGTATATTGTATATATGCATAGAATTGAGAACAAAACCAAATTGCTAGGCATTTTTTACTCAGTTTTTTTTATGTACATGCTAATGGAGATGGAGGTGGTAAGTGGTAAGGGAAGAAAGAGAGCTTTATATTTTCTTGATATTTACTTCATTCACCTGTCAGATCGTGAGCATATTAATGGTTGTAGAACATCAACCGTATATTACAAAGTAGGAGAACTCAAACCAAGCTATAGCGTATTTTAAGCATCCAATGCTGGAACCAAAATACAAATTTTAATTAGAATATGATTTGAGTTATAATTTATATGTGTGTCCTTAGATTAAGCACTGAATTATAAAAGAAAATGAGGTAGCTTAAACCATTAACTAGGTCATGTGGAATTTAAGTAGCAAGTGGAAAGGGATAACTATTCAAGTACACCATTAGTGGCAATGACCAACATTAGTTTGGAGGGGTCACTGGCAAAAAAAAAAAAAAGAATTCTAAGCTCAAGGCACATGCAGTTTCCTGGTAAAAATTCCCCAAAATTTCAGAGCTCAAATATTCGTTCTCTTCGTCTTTTATAAATAAATAGGCATATCTGATCGAATAAAATGGTACTCTTATTATGAAAGATCCATTAAATTTTCCCCAAAATCTGCAACAAAATCATACAAAGACTCCGAAATAATCAACAGGCAAAATCTCGGCGAAAACAACTGTCATCGCATTGAAGAACCAACAGGCAAAATCTTTGACCCAAGCCTTAAAAGGAAATAGAGTTCGCAATTCAATAATCAAATTCTAATCAAATCAATCTAAACCACAAATAAGGAAACCAGAATCTCACCGTGGCCGAGTTTAAAAGTAAGTGGCTCGCCTCTCTCCCTGCTGGAATCGAACTTGCTTCCGTCGAGCAACATACCCACGTAATGAACTGCGATTGCGAAACAAATCCAAAAACTAGTATCAGTAGAAAACAAAACAAAACCCATTCGTCTTCCTCCTCCACGCTCCAATTCGAAAATTTGAGAAAACTACCATCCGATCATTTATTTTTTTTAGCTTTAATGCATCGAACCTGTGACTTCGTCGCCGGAGACGGGGGTTTCCCAACCGCAGCCAGCCCTGAGGAGCTTCTTCTTGAGGCCAGCGGCGTTGATCCTCCTCTCCTCGCCGACGCGAAGGGGCGGCGCGGACTCGATGACCTCGCCAGGCTCCTCGTCGAGCTCGGCGAGGTCGGTATCCCTCGCGGCCGCAGCCCTCGCCGCGGAGGCCGAGGAGAAGAGCCTCGACATTTCGGAGTGGACGAAGCGGCGTGGGAGCAGGGCGCCGCGGCTCGCAGCACACACGAGGCAAGGGAGGATCAAGGCTCTTCTTTTTCTTCTTTCATTTTTCACTATTTATTCTATTCTGATGATCACGAGAGAGGGATCCACTGATGGTGACGCAAATCAACAATAATGAGCAATGGGTATGCTGAAATTTATCGTAGGCTTTCAAATGGAATGAAGAAGTTGTCTTTCTTCTCGAAAACCTGCAAGAAGTTTTCGGTCGGCCTTCCCGACGAGGACCTTCCGACGCTCAAACTAGTAAACTTGTCGCTAATTCTGTAATAGTAAGAGGTAGGTTGAGAGATTGAGAGAGAGATCCTTGCATTGAGCTCGAGTCCTCCTCTTATACCTGTCTGGGGGTTCCGTTTACCTCGTTCCGTTGGAACCATCGAATCTTCCTCGTTGTGATAAGTTTTTTGAACAGCGAGTGATCAAGCCGTTGCTGGATGAGGGCCACTTGTAGCGGTAATTGCCGAGCGTGCTAGCACTTGCCCGTGATTTCAGTGAGCGAGGTACACGACAATAGACCTCGAATCTCGAGATCTGTTGCCTGAGGCGGGTCATTGTGCATGCGAGAAAGGCACCAAGTTAGGGCCGGAGCCGAAGGCCGGAGCTGGAGGCGGAGCTGAAGGCCGTAGCTGGAGGCCGTCGCTAGAGGCCGAGCCAAAGGCCGTCGCTGGAGGCTAGAGCCAAAGGCCGAAGCTGGAGGCCATCGCTGGAGGCCGGAGCCAAAGGCCGGAGCTGGAGGCCGTCACTGGAGGCCGGAGCCAAAGGCCGTCGCTGGAGGCCGGAGCTGGAGGCCGTCGCTGGAGGCCAGAGCCGAAGGCCGGAGCTGGAGGCCGGAGCCAAGGGCCGTCGCTGGAGGCCGGAGCCAAGATTCATTTCTGGGTTTTGCTGTCACATCATTATTTCCAGAAATCATGCAAAAGATTATAATACCACCCAGAGGTGACGATCAGCCGTATCAGATGCCCCCCGCCCCTGAGATGAGTGAGCGCACAATCACCAGCGAAAGGGGTGTTAATATCCACTGGGCGGCTGACTTTCGCGCCATCATTTCGTATGTCCGGGCTGTTGGGATTGGAGAGGATTTCCTCGAGTAGTGAGTCGTAAAAAGGCGAGCGTCATCATCGTGGTAAGGCCACCGCCATCTCTCTATTGGTGGAGCTTTTCGTGTTTTTCGCCGGTAGGCCGCCGAAGCGCCTTCCATTTGAAGGTGGACACATGGCCAGATCGGATGGCCATGGGATGACTTGAAATGGGGCTATAAGAGGAAAAAATCGTCCTTATCCTCCCATCATCCCTTCTCTTACGCTACTGCTTCTTCTTGAGTCTGCAAGCATCCATCCGCCTCCCGTGTTTGTTCTCTCCTCGTGCTCCTTCGATCTTAGCTCAAGTTTTCCAGTTAGTCTCCATGGCCTCCTCGCCTTCTTGTTCTATTTCTGATTCCGGGGATCGTTCCCCAACTCCTTCTCAGCCTTCCGCTTCCTTACCAAGCCAATGGTCTACCCATCCTCCGACCACTCTTCGCCAGAGCGGCGGCCGGTCAGGGCCCAGTAACCGGGAGTCATCTGACCGGTGGGCAGACCTTCGCCCGGAGCCATCCGGCAGCTACTGGTCCTTCCGGCACTGTCAAGGAGTCCACCGAGGGGACTGCTTCTACTATGTTTGCTCAAGACATAGTAAACCTGCGAGCCAAGTATAGTTTTCCGTCGAACCTATGTCTGTTCTACCCTGCTCCTGATGATAGGGTAACCTCTTCCCGTCCGAAAGAGTTGCCTTGTACGGAGCATTCTTTAAGGCCGACTTCGACTACCTATCCACCCTTTCATCCTCAATCTTCTAGACCGATATTCTCTAACACTTCCCAGTTAGTTCCTAACTCGATCCGAACCATCGTTGGCTTTCTGGTTCTCTGTCACCTGCAAGGTATAGAGGCTAGCATCTCCTTATTCCGCAGTTTTTATACCCTCCGCAAGCAGTCGGGTTGGTGGTCCTTCACTCCTAGGCCTACTAGGATCCTTAAGTTGTACCTTCCCACCTCTGTTAAAGGGTGGAAGGATAAGTTCTTTTTTGCTGATATCGAAGGGGTGAGTGGAAGCTGGGGGACACCCAACATTGATGCCAATAGGGATTCTTCTATTCTCCCAAGGGATCGAATGGCATTCGGGCAGCTTCTGACTGCCGATGTCCCTCGATGCAATAAGCTTCTGGTCGATGAAAACCTTCGTCTCGCTGGCTTAATTCCTTCTGGTGGTGAGCACTTGATTACTCACCTTTCTCCTTCTTTCTTCTCTCTTCTTTTTTTTTCTTTTTTTTATTCATCTCCCGCCTTTATAGGGATGACGCCATCGCTTCGCGAGCTCAGCAGGCGGCCACTAAGAAGAGGAAGGCAACGGGGAATGAGTCCCTTGCTGAGAGGAGGGCCGTCGCCAAAATTCCAAGGAGGGCCGAAGCAGGGAGGGCTGGCGCTGGAGGGGCTAAAGTTGTGAAACCCCTACGCGCTAAGGTTTTGAAGAAGGCTGACACTGGAAGGGCCGACGTTGGTGAGGCCGACGCTAAAAGGGCCAAAGTTGTGGATCCCCACACGTGTGCGAGGCAGCCAGAGCCCAAGTCGATGAGTCGGCGAGGAAGTCGAGCGGAGTCAAACAGGAGAAAGAAGATTACCTTCAGTCCCAGCTCCTCCTGTCATTCTGCTCGATCCTTCTCCAGAGCAGGTCGCGAAATCGCCATCACCCATGCCCGAAGCCGGAGATGGAGCAGGTCCCTGCAACAATAAGGCCACCTCCCGCAGTTGTCGTGCCCCCCATAGGGGCAACAACCAAAGCGCCTCTACCAGCCAAGGGGCCGAGGCAGTAGAGTCGAGGCGAAATCCTCCCCCGCGGTCCCCGCCAAGGGAAAGGAGGGGCATCGATCCATCCTTCCAATCACTATTGGCGAACCACAGCCGCTGGGCCAAGCGGGCATTGGACGAAGCATCTGTGGTAGAGGTGCAGGAGTTTCTCCGGTATCAAGGGAGGGCCACCTTCTTCCACGAGGCGTCTGTGGCACATTTTGGTGAGCTTTTGCCCCATTATCTTCTTCCTCTCTGTTTTGTTTGTTTTGTTTTTTTTTTAAAAAAAAACATCGACATTCCGTCCAGCGCTGAATTCTCTGATCGCCATGAGGGACCTTTGGACCCTGAGTGATGCTGCTCTCGACCAGTCGCGGGAGGAGATGCTATCACTCCAGGCTAGGGCAGAAAAGGCAGAGATGGCCTTGGAGGATACCCGGGCCACCTTAAAGGGCGAAGTTGAAGCCATCCGGCTAAGAGCTGAGAAGGCAGAGTACGCGCTGAAAGTTGCCAGCGTCGTGCGGCCAATGAGCTGGATAATGCCCAGGTGGCCGAAGAGAAGCAAAGAAGGGCCGAGGAGAGGCTGGAGGTAGTGGAATCAGAGATGTGTTTTGAAGAATCGATTGGATCTCGCCTCCATTGAAATAGATGCAGCCAAAGAGGTCGCCCGCTAGTCCGACGCCAAGATTGCTAATTTGGAGGCAGCGGTGACTGAAGCCAAGAGGGAGGCCGTTGAGGCCGAGCGGAAAGCCCTCGAGGCGAGAAAAGAGCTGCAGAGGCCGTAGAGGATTTCAGGAAGTCTAAAGCCTTTAATAAGGAGCTAGCCGAGTCGACGGCGTTCGCTTATGAGGTCGGCTTCCAATACTGCAAGGAAAAAATCCAAGAACTCTACGACCTCGAGGATATTGAAGGGCTGAAGCCAGATGACGTCCCTGAAGACGATGTCCCGCCCAAATGACCCTTAGTAGTTTTTTTTTATTGCTCCAAGCCCGACTCAGATCGGCAATTTTGTAAACTTTTAGCCATCAATGAATATTTTAATCCTCATCGTGTGCCTTTGGTATAATCAGCTTTAGCTGTGTGAGTTGTCGCGAATCACCAACCAATGGCTGAAAAACACGACTCCTCTTATTAGGAAACTGATGTGGGACCAATTTCGGTCGTAGAGACGACAGTTGAGAACAGTAGGTAGTACAAGACCCTGCTCGTGCAGGCGCAAGCCATGGAATGCTTACTGCCTCGTTAGATATGTCGCGCGAAATGGGATTGTGCACCGAAACGTTGTCCCTAATTACCGACGTAGGGAGCCGGTCTTTGGTGCCGACACGGGGCGGTCTTTGGCCGCCGGTCTTAATTGCCGATGCGGGGCGCCGGTCTTAATTGCCAATGCGGGGCTGGTCTTTGGTGCCGGCGCGGGGCCGGTTTTAGGTGCCGACGGGGCCGCCGTCTTAATTGCCGACGCGGAGCCGGTCTTTGGTGCCGACGCGGGGCAACGGTCTTAATTGCCGATGCGGAGCCGGTCTTTATTGCCGATATGGGGTGCCGGTCTTAATTGCCGACGCGGGGCCCGGTCTTTGGTGCCGGCGCGGGGCCAGTTTTTGCTGCCAACGCGGAGTCGGTCTTTGGTGCCGGCGCGGGCCGGTCTTTGCTGCCGACGCAGAGTCAATCTTTGGTGCCAATGCGGGACCGGTCTTAGGTGCCGACGTGGGGCGCCGGTCTTAATTGCCGATGCGAGCCGGTCTTTGGTGCCGACGTAGGGCACCAGTCTTAATTGCCGACGCGGAGCCGGTCTTTATTGCCGATGCGGGGCGCCGGTCTTTGGTGCCGGCGCGGGCCGATCTTTGGTGCCGACGCGAGTCGGTCTTTGTGCTGTGCGGGCCGGTCTTTGCCGCCGACGCAGAGTCGGTCTTTGGTGCCGGCGGGGCCGGTCTTTGGTGCCGACCCTAATCACTCAAGAATAATGTGAATTTCGAACAGCAATCTATCAAGTAGACTCAAATTAATGAAGATAGCACATTACTGATAATACCGGCGTAAATTGTTAGCGTTCCAGGTGCGAGGAAGCGTTTCCCGTCTAGCTCTTCAACTTTGTATGCCCCATGGTGAAGCACCTCCTTGACACGGTATGGTCCTTCCCATTTCGGTGCCAGCTCGCCCCCTCTGTTGGCTTTGACACTTCAGCTCTTCACAGAACGAGATCTCCAGAGCGAAACGTCTTGGATCGTACTCGAGCATTATAGTATTTGGCCGCTCGTTGATGGAAAGCCGCCATGCGAAGTTGCGCTTGGTCTCGCAGTTCTTCCACTAAATCTAGATCGGCTCGCAGCTGGCTTGAGTTGCTTTCCTCGTGGTATAATTCTGTCCGGGGACTGGGAACTCCTATCTCCACGGAATGACTGCTTCGGTTCCAAAGACCAGGCTGAAAGGAGTTTCCCCGGTAGGGGCTCGTGGCGTCGTATGGTAGGCCCACAATATACTGGGGAGTTCCTCCACCCAGCGCCTTTTGCAGCCATCTAGCGTGCCCTGAGCCCTTGGAGGATGATGCGATTGGTCACCTCGGCTGCGCGTTGGTCTGGGGGTGCCCCACAGAGGTGAATCGATGATGGATGCCCAGGCCCACACAGAATTCCCGAAGGCTGTGTTGTCAAACTGTCGGCCGTTGTCAGTGACGAGGGTGTGCGGTAGCCCGAACCGGCACACCACAGACCTCCAGAAGAAAGACCTTATTTTCCCCTCGGTGATCTTAGCGAGAGCCTCCGCCTCGATCCACTTGGTGAAATGGTCAACTACCACCACTAGGAACTTGCGTTGTCCGGAGGCTGGAGGGAACGGTCCCAGGATGTCCATGCCCCACTGTGCGAAGGGTCAGGGTGCGGCCAGGGGAGTCAGCTGGGATGCCGGTTGATGTTGAATGTTAGCATGGCGCTGGCAGCTGTCACACCTCTTAACAAGTTCGGATGCGACCTCCTTCATTGTCAGCCAGTAATACCCCTGCCGTAGGGCTTTGTATGCAAGAGCTCTACCCCTAAGATGGCTTCCACATATACCTTCATGTATCTCTCGCAGGATATAATTAGCTTCGGTGGGGCCGACACATCTGAGAACTGGGTATGAAAACGACCTCCGATAGAGCTTTCCCTCCATTATGAAAAATTTTGGGGCCTGTCTTTTAAGTTTCCTGGCTTCGGCAGGGTCTTCTGGAGGGTACCCTTGGTAAAGTACTGGACATAGGCGTCCATCCAGGAAGGCTCTTGCTCAACTGGTAGAGTTTCTCTTGATGCGTCAATACTCGGGGCTTCTAAGTGCTCTACATAAGCTCTTCCCAGCATCCCATCAATTGAGGTGGCAAGATGGGATAAAGCGTCGGCTCTAGCATTCTCTGTCGAGGGATGTAGCTAACGTTAAAGTAAGCTAAGAGAGAAGCTAGCGATCGCACCATACTCAGGTAGCGGACATGATGGGATCCCTTGCTTCATATTCCCTGCGATTTGGCCAGCGACCAGTTGGGAGTCGGTGAACGCCCTAAGGCATTTCACCCCAAGCTCTTGAGCTAATCTCATCCCAGACAGCAGAGCTTCATATCTGCCTGATTATTAGTGGCTGGAAAGAGGAAGCGGAGTGCGCACTCGGTTACAACTCCATCCGAGTTGGCCAAGATGAGGCCTGCTCCACTCCTTGAGAATTCGACGCCCCATCTATATGAAGGACCCATTCATCATCACTGGTGCCGAGAGGCGGGGGTTTGTAGGAGGTTCTTCATGTTGCTCCTCTCCCCAAGTGCATTCGACCAAAAAATCCGCCAAGACTTGAGATTTCATGGCCAACCGGGGGCGAAAAGATAGATCGAATTCCCCCAACTTAAGCGCCCACCTTGCTAGTCGGCCGGAAGTATCCGGGCAAGCGAGAACTGTCTTTAGAGGTTGGTCTGTGATCACCGCGATCGGGTGGGCTTGGAACTATGGCCACAGACGCTGGGCAGACACGATCAACGTGAAGATAATCTTCTCCATCTTTGAGTACCTGGTCTCTGCATCGTGGAGCACCTTGCTTGTGTAGTACACTGGCTTTTGCATGCCATTGGTGTCCACGCGGACCAGCACAGAACTGACGGCTTCGAGAGAAGCCGCGAGGTATAGAAGGAGTTCTTCTCCACCTGTTGGCTTGGCAGCAGCGGCGGGGTAGATAAGAATTCCTTTAGCCCCTCGAACGCTCTTGACATTCTTTCATCCATTCGAATCCATTGACCTTGCGGAGCACCTTGAAGAAAGGTAGGCACCTTTTAGCGGACTTGGACAGGAAGCGACTCAAGGCGGCCACCCTTCCTGTCAGGCGCTGTATTTCCTTCTTATTAGTGGGAGACCTCATGTCCAAGATGGCTTGAACTTTGTCCGGGTTTGCCTCGATCCCCCGCCGGTTACCATGAAACCCAAGAACTTTCTGGCTGTCACCCCAAATGCACACTTGCATGGGTTCAGCTTCATCTGTACCGGCGCAGGTTGTCAAAAGTCTCTGTTAAGTCAGCGATATGGTCGGTGGCGTGGATGCTTTTTGTCAGCATGTCATCCACATACACCTCCATATTGCGTCCTATCTGGCCTTCAAAGACTTTATTCATCAACCTTTGGTAGGTGGTTCCCGCATTTTTTAGCCCAAAAGGCATTACCCTGTAGCAGTACAACCCCTTCTCAGTTATGAAGGATGTAGCTTCCTCATCTGCCGGGTTCATCCTGATCTGGTTGTACCCAGAGAAAGCATCCATGAAGCTAAGGACCTCATGACCGGATGTAGCGTCCACCAGTTGGTCGATACAGGGCAGGGGAAAGCTGTTCCTTAGGGCATGCTTTGTTGAGGTCGGTAAAATCCATGCACATTCTCCAGCTTCCATTGGTCTTACGGACCATCACCACGTTGGCCAACCATTCAGGATAATGGACTTCCCGAATATGGCCTGCAGCCATTAACTTGCAAACTTCTTCGTCGATAGATTTCTGTCTATCTGGAGCGAAGCTCCTTTTCTTCTGTCGGACCGGCCGACATTATGACCTGAGGTTGAGCCGATGGGTGATCACCTCCTCAGGGACGCCCGGCATGTTTGAGGACGACCATGCAAAGACGTCGGTGTTGGCACGCAGAAAAGTGAGAAGTCGATCATGTGCATCCTCTGGAAGCAACGCCCCAACCTGGACAGTCCTTGCCGGGTCATCCCCTAAGGGAAGGGTCAGGAGGTGCTCGGCTGGTTCTCCCCTCCTTCCCAACTCCCGGGGGTCGAGTGGCTCAGGGGCTATTACCGACGCCGCTTCCAGTGGGCTGGGAGACAAGTGATAGCAAAGCAGTGGCGGGCTTTGTTCTCCTTTCATTTCTCCAACTCCGTCGTCGGTGGGGAATCTTACCAATAATCTCTTGGTCGAGATCACGACATCTAGAAAATTCAATCCTGGTCTCCCCAATATAGCGTTATAAGCCAACGGGACCCGGACCACAAGAAAATTTATGACCACGGTGCTTTGGCATGGAGGGGTCCAGCTGTGACAGAGAGGGAGATCTCCCCCTCAACGCTCACCAAGTCTCCAGTGAAGCCCATTAGAGGGGTGGCGACGGGTCGGAGAGAAGACTTCAACAGATTCATCCGAACAAAAGCTTTGTAGCTCAAAACATCCACCGAACTCCCACTATCAACTAAAATTCTTTTACAGGATGTTTGGCTATGGTCATGGACACAACAACGCTGTCGTCATGCTTATTAACTACCCCATCTAAATCCTTTCCAAAAAAAGGAATTACAGAATCTATTCCCTCTCGCTGTCTTTTTGAACCACCACCTGTCCCCCAGGAAATCATAGCTATGGTCTTCTCCGTTGGGGCATTATCCACCGGTCTGAAGTGTCGGAGGCACTGATGGACCCGGAGTGGGAAGATTTCCCCTTCGAACGAATTTGCCCAAGTGACCTTGCTGAACCAGTTCCTCAATGGCCTTCTTCAGATGGCGGCAGTCCTCGGTGTCATGACCATAGTCTCGGTGGTACCGGCAGTAAAACTCCTTGTTACGGGGGGTCCCAGATTTCAAGGGAGTCGGACGCTTGAAATAAGGTTCCTCTTCGATCTCCAGTAGGATGTGAGATATAGGAGCCATGAGGGAGTGAATTGCTCCTTAGGAATAAGCGTCTGTGATCAGCGATCTGGGCGGTGAGGAGGCTCAGGCTTCTGGGGTCGTGCTCCGGCATGCTCAGTAGGCGGTGGTTTCTTACTGGTGTTCTTGTCGGCTTCCCTCTGGAAGAATCTGCCTCGTCATCATGGATGTATTTCTATGCTCGGCTCAGAAGCTCGGCATAAGAACTCGGAGGCTTCTTGTCTAGGAATAGGCAAACCTAGAGGGACGAAGTCCTCTCTTTAATGCCAAAGTGGCTACAGAATCTTCCAGGTTGTATACCTCCAACGCTGCTTCCTTAAACCGAGCGACAAAGTCCTTCAAGTTTCACCACTCCTCTGCTAGACAGCA
Source organism: Calamus simplicifolius (assembly GCA_900491605.1). Classification (NCBI taxonomy): domain Eukaryota; kingdom Viridiplantae; phylum Streptophyta; class Magnoliopsida; order Arecales; family Arecaceae; genus Calamus; species Calamus simplicifolius. The sequence goes on from UESW01004785.1 coordinate 476,046, forward strand.
AATAGGCTATAAGCCACTCGTGGAATCTTTCGGCAAGCATCAAAGTGGCCAGGAAAGATCGCTCGAGTTGTCAAAACGAATTGATGCTGCGTGGAGGCAGGCGGGAATACCACGCACGTACCGCCTTGCGAAGGGTGGCTGGAAAGGCGACACATAAAAGGGAGTCTGTCGCTCCCTAGACCTGCATGAGGACCTTGTAGCTCTCCAGGTGGTCCAGTGGGTCCGTCGTGCCATCGTACGGGTCCAGTTGGGGGAGACGAAAGCGGGGCGGGACCGGTTCCTTCATGATGCATTGGGAAAGTGGGGGGCGATGCTCATAGTCCGTCCCGTGAGGGTTAGCGATCCAGCAGCTAAGCTCCTCCAACCGTTGATGATACTCATCGAGCCATTGCTCGGCCCGACGAGTAGTCTTCCTGAGGGTGTCGTCTTGAGATGAATCAGAAGAGGAAGCCAAAGAAGATCGCCGACGTAAGAAACGCACCCGTCTGGATTCTCTCTCTTCCGGCCGATGGTGGGAAGGACCGGAGTGGTGAGAGGGGGACCGCCGTCGCTTCGAGGCCTCTCGGTGACGAGGTTCAGGGGGTGAGTGACGGGAGACCTCGGGTGGGGTCTCGCCTTGGTGAGACTGGACTGTCCCCTACACCCCTTCATCGGGCGCAGGGGGTTGAGGTGCAGCAGTCAAACAATGTTCTTGCAGTCCCCGTACCATTGTCATCAGGTCCTGGACCTGGTGAGCCAGAACCTCAAGCCGGTCAGGCTGGCTCATTTGTGCAGGGGCGGAACACGAGGTTGGCCTCCGATTGTTCAGCCCACGGAATGCGCTCCGCGACCTGGCTGGAGGAAGCCTCCTGTGCTTGTGTTGTCACCATCGTCTTCCTTGCAGAATTGGTGGGTCACAGGGAGAACTTTTGCCTTCCTCCCGTGCGGACGACCCTTCCTGGCACGCCAATCTGATGCGGACAAATCAACAATGATAAGCGACAGGTATGCTGAGATTTGTCGTGGGCTTCCAAATGGGATGGAGAAGTCATCTTCCTTCCTCGGAAACCTGCAAGAAGTCCCCAGCCGGCCTTCCCGGCGAGGACCCTCCGACGCTTAAATTAGTAAACTTGTCACTCAGTTCTGTAGTAGTGAGAGGTAGGTTGAGAGATTGAGAGAGAGAGAGAGAGATCCCCTTGCATTGAGTTTGGGTCCTCCTCTTATACCTGGGGGGGTCCCGTTTACCTCGTTCTGTTGGAACCATCGAATCTTCCTCGTTGGGATAAGTTTCTTTGAACGGCGAGTGGTTAAGCCGTTGCTGGATGAGGGCCGCTTGTAGCGGTAACTGCCGAGCATAGTAGCACTTGCCCGTGATTTCAGTGAGCGAGGTACATGGCAATAGACTTCGAATCTCGGGATCTGTTGCCTGAGGCGGGTCATTGTGCATGCGAGAAAGGCACCAAGTTAGGGCCGGAGCCGTTACTGGAGGCCGGAGCTGGAGGCCGGAGCCAAAGGCCGGAGCTGGAGGTCGTCGAGCCGGAGCTGGAGGCCGTCGCTGGAGGCCAGAGCCAAAGGCCGGAGCTGGAGGCCGTCGCTGGAGGCCGGAGCCGAAGGCCGGAGCTGGAGGCCGGAGCCAAAGGCCGCTAGAGGCCATCGCTGGAGGCCGGAGCTGAAGGCCGTCGCTGGAGGCCGGAGCCAAGGGCCGTCGTTGGAGGCCGGAGCCAAGATTCCATTTCTGGGTTTTGCTATCACATCATTATTTTCGAAAATCGTGCAAAAGATTATAATACCACCCAGAGGAGACGGTCAGCCGTATCATATGGAATGACTACGATGATTACTTTTATTGTCAGGAAACTAGTAGTAATAATAATAATAATTTAATTTTAATAAAAAATAAATTCCTATCGCATACTAGCGTATCTTGCTTGTCAATAAATAAATAATGCATCCATAATGGTTGTGTGTGTGTGTGTGTATTAAATAGTAAATAATCTAGAATCATGCCATTAACATCACAAAAAGCTTATACTTGCTGTGTGCTCGTGTATCATGCTAGATTCTTTGAAGCAGATCATTAAAAAAAAACAAAAAAAAGGCGATGAAGTTACATTCCTACAATATTGTTTCACAAGGATCAGCTGTAACTAGCCAGAGTAACATAGAATAAAATTCAAAGAAGAGTTGAAAATCTTTCTTTTTGTTGCTATCAAATTGACCATAAAATCAGCCACCTGACTTGCTTCTTTGAACACATATTGGCATGACAAAATTGTCTCAAAGCCCTGAAAATAATTGAAACAATCATCTTTGTTTCGGATTTAAGAAACCACCACTATCGAATAATGTTTAACTATTGAAAGTGAGATATAGTCATTCGGAATTTATACCATGCTCTAGTTAATTCAATCATAACAATAGATTTAGTTGACAAACAAATGGCTAATGTAAGTAATGCTCGCTATTATGATCTTGAATAATTGTTCATGTATCAGTTTGAATCAGAATGCAAGAATCCATCAAATTAACTTTGATAAATCCTAATTGTAAGGCAACGAAAAACAAGGTTTTAAAGAAGAACCTGTTGGAAAAATTGTAAATAATAATAAAAAAAAGAAACGCCCCACGAGCGAAACGCTTGCGGTTCTTTCCGTTGCGTGAACGTTGAAAGGCCAACGTTTAGAAATGGCCCAAATAATTTATTTTATGAGTCATTTCTAACGTGATTTGGGACCGAGTCGTTGGAGCTTTTTGAACCGAGCCTATAAATAGACTCAAGAATTTAAGATGAAGTAGAATGATTTGTAATAGCCTTATAAGTATTTTGATCTCATTTTATTTCTATATTTTATTAATCTTTCATGGGCATTTGAAGGTAATCATTAGGTTTACACCTCTACAGCCAGGTCGTTATACCTTGGGGACAGATCGCCAACAACCTACACGAAGGGACGGAAATCTGATCTTTAGGACAGTGTCTAACACGCCTCTATCCTGGTTTGATTCATATTATCTTTTGGTTTTTATTTTATTTGTATATTTAAATTTCTATAATATATTTCTAGCAATTTCTAGGAAAATTTTTTGTAAGATCAAAATTATTTTCCAACATCTAAGGATCAGATTTTCCTTTTCTATAAATTGCTAGATTTTTTAAATTATAAGTTATTACAAAAAATATTCTTTTGAGTATGCATTTTTTTGTATGAATATATAATGTACATTTATAGATATATACATATGCATACTAGACAGATATATATAACAGATGTTTGTTAATTTTGATTTTAATGTATAGATGGTAAAGATCAGATGATCCAGATAGTTTGCATCTTGCATGCCACTATTTTGCATATGATAATGACCTTTTTATGTAATTATCAATATTATGTGTTATTCATGTCCACGTTATGAAATATTATTGTTGTTCATGTGTAGGTTGCCATTGTTATCTATATATGTTTCTTTGGCTTCACATGCATGTAGAGAGCATTGATAGGCTTTAATCAAGAGAATAAAAGCTTAAACGTGAAGGCATCTATATTCAAGCGTTTTAAGCTTGTTTCCTAGACGCTAGAACTGGGACGTGTATAAAGATCTCTGTTAATGGTTAATCTTTTAAGTAACTGATTGTGCAACAGTTGTGGACACTTGTTTGTTGTGTTCAGTGGTGAGAACTTTTCATGTGGAAGCACTTATTAAACAATGTCATTGGAAGGTAGTTTGCAAAACATAATCCAAAATTTTTAATAGTTGAGTAATTGACTAAACTATAGAATGAGAATGGTGATCCATGTAATGAGAGGTCGAGATAATATAATGACCTCTTTAATCTACGGAACAAGTTATTAATCTCTTAATATGACAATTATATTTTCACTTGTCATTGTTGGTTATTATTGATTTTACATAGGGTATTTCTGTGTATCAGTGTAATATGTATATATAATGAGTCACAATCTTTTCATACTACAATAGATGGGATAGAACCCATTCCCTATATTATCTCATATTGTCTATAGCAATTTCACTTTGCTTTGCCTTGATGCCATTCCCAATTTGAATGTCACTTTTGGTGAACTGTGGATATATGTTTGGTAACTCATAAGTTTGCATTGCTCAACCTAATGAAACAATAATGTAACACAGGTGTTCCTTATAAGAATTACTCTCTCATATTAGCACATGATTTTCATATTCATGAAACAGTTGAGAACACCATAAAAGTTTAATTACTTTGCAGTGTCCTTTTGTTCTGATAAATTACAATTCATTGAATGTTTTAAGCTTATATTATTTTTTTTGTTAAATAATATGGTTGTGACAGAGATATGGTATAGAAGTGTGATTAAAATCACTCAAAGTAAGAAGCTTATTTTATCTTCGGACATTTGCAAGCAAAAGTTATGGCTATGATGATCCATTTCATAAGCGAGCATATATTTACATTCTTATATAAATTCAAAAGTCTTTTTATTCCATATAAGTGTTTTCTGTTATAGTGGCCATTGAGAGATTACACCATGTTTTATCTTATTTTAGTTTGAAAGTTGTGATCTCTTTTAGTTATATTTTTTTTGTATAGCTTTATCTTGAATATCAAGCATTGCCAAACCATATACGCTTCGTTATAAGTCTATAAGACAAATAATTTTAAAAAAAAATTGGTAGATTAATTAACCAAGGAGTTATCTAGGAGGGAGGCCTAGATTTATCGAGGGGGATGTGGCTTAAGCCCATTATTTGGTCACCAGTAGTGGATACCCAACCTCTGTGATTGGAGATCCCATAATAAGGTTCAATGTGGTAGAAACGAAGCTGATTGAGTGATCATGTTAGAACACAATTTTTTTTAAAAAAAATATCATCCTATCCCTATGATGAGTGCTCTTATAAAGTGACAAAGTAAATTTGTGTAAGGTTGAGTCATACTCTTAATGGATCCGAGGCAGGTTATCTGTAGAGTATTGTCACAAATACCCTTGGAGGATTCACCTATATGAGAATCATCATATTAGGCTGTGACTAAAGGTTTGGGCTAACCTTAAAGAATTCTCATAAAAAATCAAGGTATTAAGCGCAAGGCCTTTAATATGAGCTGACTGCCTAAACCCAATTGATCCATACTGTGTGTATGATAGTAGAAGTCTGAGTCAAAGGACCTAATTCAAGGTCTAATCCACTATGGTTCCTTCAGATATATACAATCAATACTGAGGTTCAAGTCCATAGGATACCTCATCTATTGCGCAGTATAAGATGCCCTAAGATTTTTGTTATATTATATATATATTTTTTTTATTTAAAACTTTTGTAGGGGATTATTGGAAAAAGTGTAAATAAAAAAAAGGGGAACACCACGTTCTTTCCGTTGAGTGAACATTGGAAGGCCAACGTTCATCAATGTCAAGAAACAGCCCAAACAATTCATTTTGTGAGCCATTTCTGACTTGATTTGGAGCTAATGGCTATTAGGCCTTTAAGGCCATTATGGATCGAGTCGTTGGAGCTTTTATGGGCCGAGCGGCTCAAGGATTCCCTTATAAGTTTTTTGATCTCATTTTATTTCTATATTTTATTAATCTTTTCTTGGACATCTGAAGGTAATCATTGGGTTTGCACCTCCATACGATCGTGCTCATAGTAGGAGGATCGGATCGAGCTGGATCGTTATACCTTAGGGACAGATCGCCAACAACCTGCATGAATGGGCGAAAATTGATCCTTAGGACAGTGTCTAACATGCCTCGATCCTGGTTTGATTCATATTATCTTTTGGTTTTTACTTTATTTGTATATTTAAATTTTTATAATATATTTCTAGCAATTTCTAAGAAGAATATTTTTGTAAGATCAAATTATTTTCCAACAGAACCACAGCATAATTTAAAGAAGTGCCAATGGTTTGAAAGTTACAAGAATGGATAAAGTTCTCTACTTGACAAATTGCTTCTTTAACCATCTATACTAGATTAAAAGTAAATGACATTATTAATTATCTAAATTAATGGGTTTAAAATTCATTTATGCTTTGGGTAAGGATTGTTAGATAATTTTATTTCTTATATTTGTTTATAAAAAAGTCTAGCATCTTTACATGGTGGCATTTATAAAACAAAAAATTATACTAGATTATTTTGCTTTAAAAATAGATTTATTTGAAAAAATAGAACAGCATGGATACCTTCACATTTGTTGTGTCTGATAAAGTAATAGTTTGTTTAATCAAATTAAACAAACTATTACTTTATCAGACACAACAAAATGTGAAGGTATCCATGCTGTTCTATTTTTTCAAATAAATCTATTTTTAAAGCAAAATAACAATAATTATATTACATTATTAGCATCCAATAGATTTTTATCTATTACTTTGCAAAAGATTATGGATAAAGAGATTGGATGTTCTCTAGTGCAGGATTTGACGGGATATGACTAGTTAACAAACGGGCGATCACACTAGAGCGCGAGTCAGCCCAGATAGATCAGAGTACAAAATTTGCTGCAAAGGAGCAGGGCAGGGGTCACCCGGAGTCAAATCCATGGACCAGAAAGCAGAGCCACTGAAGCAGCAACCAATCCGCCGAGTTGGCTTCGCGATATATATGCCGGGTCTGGACGCATTCAATCTCCCGCAGAATAGCCCAAATATCCAACAAAATCGGATTAGAAAGAGCAGGAGGGCAATTCTGCATCTGAATCCAAGAAATAACCGACATGGAGTCGCCCTCAATACAAAGCCTCTGAGCATGAAGAACCCGAGCAGCATAAGAAATACCCGCCCAAGCCGCTGAAGCTCAGTCATGGGGACAGAGGAGTCGAGAGTACCAAAACCTCCCGCCGCCAAAAGGTCACCATGAGGACCTCTGATAATAAACGCGAACCAGCAATTCTACCACGGACACTCCCGTCAAAATTGACTTTGATAAACCCTGGAGGGGGGCTCCCAAGAGATAAAAACCGTATGCCGGTTCGCTGCCGAAGCAGCAGGGGATCCCCAGTGGCCAGAGATATCAAAACCAATACGAGCACAGTCCGCCGCCAATAATCTGATCTTCCTAGCAATCTTGTAAAGAGAGATAGTGTCATCAGAGAAAATAAGCTGGTTCCTAGTTAGCCAAATCTGATAAGCAGTGACCGCCCAGAGACCTTTCTTATACTGAGGGCACCTCCGAAGGTCCAGAAGGAAAGAAGAAAGCAGGGAGCCCGAGCATTCTGTCTGACCGGATATCCCATCATAAGCCAGACCCGTCTAGCTCTGGGGCAGATGAAAATAGCATGATCAATAGATTCCTCCTCTAAGCTGCATAACGGGCAGATCGACTGAATAGGAAGACCCCTCCGAGATAGGAGAGCACAGGTAGGAAGAGAGCCCCACAGAAGTTTCCAGATAAATAACTGAACTCTAGGAATAGTAGGAAGCTTCCAAATCCACGCTGCGTCCTCTAGGCGCTGAGGCTGAGGTCTGAACATCATCATCAGATCCCTGGTCGGAGCCTTAGAGAGACAGGATCTCTGCCAGAGTCTAACATCAGAAGATCGACCAGGAAGAAGAGGCATCGATAAAATCCGCCGGGCAAGCTCAGCACCAACAATCTGGTCACCGAGGGGATATGCCAAGCAGGAGGGTCTGAGGAGATCAAGTCCTTGACCCTTAAACTGGAGGGGTCTCAATACTAATAAAGGAGGGCCACCGAGAGAGAGGAAGCTCTGAAATCCAGGTATCCTGAATAACATTAACCGAAGAACCATCTCCGATCATCCAAGAGATATTGTCCAAGATAGCCTGACCATAGCAACAGACCTCCTTCCAAAAAGAGGAACAACCCCGAGGAGCAGATATATGCATAGCAGATGACCATTCTCCATATCTAATACGCATCAGAGAGCTCCAAAGACAATGTGGCTCAAGAAGAAATCTCGAAGCATGTCTGGCAATAAGGGCTTTCCTTCTAACAATCAAAGACGGGATACCGAGACCACCCTCACCGATAGGCATACAGACCAAATCCCAGGATAAGAGGTGAATCCCATGACCATCCTGCCCAGAAGCCCATAGGAAATCACGAAAGCATCTCTCGATCCTTCTCAGGCAAGTAATCGGAATGGCTGTATTCGACAGGATATGCAGGGGAAGAGAGGAAAGAACTGATCGAATAATGGTAACCCTAGCCATCATCGAAAGACCAGTCACCTGCCATCCCTCAATGCGCTGGCGCACCCGCCTCTCAATCTCGGAGAAGTCAGAGCAACGGGGGCATCTCCCCGTTATAGGGATCCCCAAATACATAAATCTATCAGTCTGAGTGGTGATACCCGACAAACTGATGATGGCTTCTCTAGTGGATCTAGAGGTCTTCGGGCTAAAACAAATAGAAGACTTCAGAAAATTGACCTTCTGACCAGAAGCCTGGCAGTAGTTCTGTATAATAGAATGAAAGGAAGCCGCATTCTCAATAGAAGCATGGCCTAGGAGGATACAGTCATCAGCAAAGAGGAGGTGGGAGACAAAGGGCCCTCAGAACCAGCCATAACTGGGGCAATCCGCCTGTCCTGCTGAGCCTGACGTAAAGCACGAGAAAGATCATCAGCAGCCAGGATGAACAACAAAGGAGATAAGGGGCAACCCTGCCGGAGACCAACACTAGAGTGGAAAAAATCAGTCGGGTTTCCATTGATGATTAGAGAAAAGGAGGGCTTATGAATGCAAGCCATAATCCATTCTATAAATAATTCATCAAACCCAAACTCCAGAAGAGAGCGGTACAAAAAACCCAGCTCATCTATCATAAGCACGCTCCATATCGAGCTTAACAGCCATAAGACATCGTCTGACCGGAGCTCTCTGAAGAGCATGCATGAACTCCTGAGCAATAAGAACATTGTCCGAAATAGACCTCCCTCTAATGAAAGCCCCCTGCTCCTCCGATATGAGACGAGGAATCACCAGACAAAGGCGGCGAGCTAAAAGACGAGCACAGACTTTATACAATGTAGTGCAGAGGCTAATGGGCCGAAAGTGCTGCGGAAGAGAAGCATCCACTCTCTTGGGCACCAAGGTAATGAAAGTCGATTCCATTCAGAAGGAATGTGTCTAGCTCGGAAAACATCCTGAATAGCTTGGACCACCTCCTGACCAACAATGTCCCAATAGTGCCGAAAGAAAAAAGGCGGAAACCCGTCAGGCCCAGGGGCCTTATTCGGACCAAGCTCCCACAGGGCCGCCCTAATCTCGTCCGCAGAGATCGGCCTGACAAGCATATCATTGTCCAGGGAGGAAACCTTCCTAGAAGCCGGAACCTGCACAACCGGGTCCCCATCACCAGAAGAGTCAGCCCATCTAGCCCGAAAAAAATGAAGAAGAAGGTCACTGATAGAGTGGAAATCCTCCCGAATATGCCCCCCTTCATCCACTAACCTCCGAATCCGATTAGCAGCTCTCCGCTTCAGAGTGGCCTGATGGAAGAATCTGGTGTTACGATCCCCATCACAAATCCACTGAGCCCTAGATCTCTGCCACCAATACATCTCCTGCTGCCGCAAAAGGGAGTGGTGCCGAGCCAGCAACTCCCTAAGGAAAGAGAGGTCCGAGTCCGCCAAAAATCCTTCGTGATCCTCCTTAGCCTGCAGAATATTAATATCAGTTTCAACCTGCTCAACTTGTCTAACCAGATCCCCCACCTCATTCCTATTCCATCTGGATAGTCTGTGTCTGGCCATCTTAAACGACGAGATAACCGATAGACAGCATTGCCCCTAACAGGAATATGCCAGATCTGAGAAATAATAGAACGAGCAGCTGAAAGACCAGTCCAAAACTGCTCAAATCTAAACTGCTTCCGCATAATCTGATCAGCCTCCGTAGAAATCAAAATAGGGCAATGGTCAGAAGCAATCCTAGGAAGATGCGTGACAGTAACCATAGGGTATCTTTGGAGCCACTGGGGTGTGGCCAAGGCTCTATCAAGTCTCTCCCAGACTCGAGCAGACCCCTGACGATTATTGCACCAAGTGAATTGGGATCCCGAATACCCCAAATCCAAAAGCCCTGAAGAACCAATGAAAGTTCTGAATTCGTTGATATCAGCTGAGCCAGAAACCCGTCTGCCTCCACGTTTTTCATTAGCCTCAGTGATACAGTTGAAATCCCCCGCAACAATAGACGGCACACCTTGAGCAAGGAGGGAAAGCAGTTCAGACCAAAGAACTCTTCTCTCCCGGTAGTCCGTGCTGGCATAAACTGCCGAAAGAAACCAGGGGGCAGAAGACCCCTCAGAGATCATGAGACCAATATGCTGATTGCACTGATGAAAAGCATCAATCCTGACTGCAGAGGTGCGCCATATAGCCAAATACCCCCGACAGACCTTCAGCCTCCACAGCATAAGATGACCAAGTACGGGCAATCTGTCTACGAAAACGGAGAAGACTATCCCCCGAAAGCCTGGTCTCCAAGAGGACACATATATCAAAGTGGTGTAATTGCAATAATCTACTGAAGGAGGATCGAAAAGAAGGCTTTCGAGCTCCTCTAACATTCCATAGTAAGATCTTCATTTATAGGATGGAGGAAGATGGGACCCCTCCTTGATCCTCTATCATATCACTATCAACAAGACCCCCATTCAACTGAGAGCCGTCGTCAGGCTTCAGTAATGGATTGATCAGCAGTCCATCCGAACCAGGATCAGACACATCTAAACAGGAAGACTGTGCCTGAGATAAGGAACCAGGGCCCAATCCCTTAGGTTCACCAAGCATCAGCCAATGGAAGACCGGCCCCCCCAACAGCTTGGACCCTCACCGCCTCCTGGGCACCAACCTGAAACACGGGACCTGATCCGATTGGCTTGGAGAGAAGCAACTCACCTCACCCTTTTTGGAGAAAGGAACCTTCCCTTTTCCCTTCCTCTTATCTGATTTGGATAAAATCCTAGGAGCCAGGGAAACCTCCGGTCTAGCTCGCTTAAGGGGACCTGGCTTCCCTACTCCCCAATTGACCATCATCATAAGCCACTGAAGCAAGAGAGGAGAAGGGGTTATGGATCACAGTTGGGTGGTTCAAATCGGGTTTCAGAGAACCCAGCTTATCAACAGATTTGAAGTTCAGAACTGGAGCCTTAGAAACGGCACGCACGTCCTGAACCGGCACGGGATCCATCCTTTGACCAAGTCTTCTTCCATCCCAGGGAGCGACACCATGCTGCTGGCCTTGATAACTCGAAGACGAGGAGGACCTCCGGCGAGCAACCTTAACCGGAGCTGCCCACCCTTCAGCCGATTCACCAGAGCCCGTTGAGATCCCCTTCTTCACTGCCTGGGACGCTGAACCAGAGCCAGGGGATGAAGACGAAGCCGGCAACGAAGCCTTCCCCTTCTCCACCATCTGGGGTTAGAGAAACCGCCCGCTTCGGATTCCAACCAGCCACGGCCCAAACACGGAATTGGAATCGGAGCCAACCCCATCAGGACGTCCCGACTGGGGCAGGGGCCATCCAATGCAGAGAGGCACATCTCAAGCAGACTCCCTCAAGTTTTCATAGACGAAGCTCTGCCAGAATGGTTGAAAGCTCCCTGAATCCGTGTGCCTGGCCGGAGAGGGCGACGAAGGTCAACGCGAAGACAGGCCCTCGCATAACCCCCCTAGATTTCGCCAAGGTAGCGCATCAACACAGACGAAATCTCCAGCTGACTCTAGAATGGCTCTGAGGAACTCCTCCTTCCAGAACTCGAGAGGCAGAGCGCAATCTCACCCATAACAGAGCAAACGAACGGAGTCCTCGCCAGAGTAAACTCCGGCCTCCACGGCTCAGTGCCAACCACCTGGCCATTGATCACCCATGTCGCTGCAGAACCAGGCTACAAGCTTCTTTGGAGTCGAATCGAAAATGGCATCTGAATGCCAGAGAAATAGGGACGATGGCGCCTGAGATTCCAGCTCGCCTGAATTTCCTGGTGAAGGCTTCAGCCGGAATCCATCTGTGGAACGAACGGACGAGCACTGCATTCTGCTGCCAGCCCGTCACCTCCGCTTCAAGCTCCGCCATCGGGACTTTAATCACCTCCGGGAACGAAGCCTGCAACCTCTCCACAGCAACCGGCGAAGGACTCGGTAACCCATTGAAAGCCGTTCGTCGATATCCTCCTCCCAGGAATCTACCTTCAGCCGAATCAGAGGCCATAGGAAGGGAGGAATGACGAAGGGAAGAATCCAAGAGGCGGCGAAGCAACAGAGACGAAGAACAGCCAACGATCAGGGAAGAAGAACACAGATGCACTAATCTTAAAGTAGGACCAAATGGAGAATCAAAGCACTAGGGCACACGATTCTCAAAGCACGTAAACACAGCAAATTTCTGATATGACTAGTTAATCGATTGGAATGATGTCATGATTGAGTGGGCACCATATAATACATGAATTTTGATATGACAATCTTTTCCCTATTTATCCATCATTTGACATGCGAGTCATGTGTCAAAATACATCCATCATAACATTAGTTAGAAAGCTATGTAATGATCCATGATCCATTACTGATGTTGTGTTATGTTTTATATTTCAAATGATGAAGTTCATGGTAGCGTTTAGTGCGGCAAACATTAAAGTGTTATGTTAACGGTTGCAACGGCTTCAATGTCCTCTCTTGTTGTCATATGCATGTTAAATAGACTTTTAATTATGGCTTTTTTCAATTATCATTGCATGAGACCTGATGCGGGATAAAATTCCAGCAAAAATTGGCGACATAGAGGTGAGGCCCGCCTGTGGGTTAGCAACCCCTATAAGCCAAATGTTTGTCAGACTCTCATTGATCTGCGTAGGGCACGTGGCATAGTGCCGCAAAGGGCTGTCTAGGGCGGCGCAAGGCTACGCTGGATGTGTAGGCTGTGCAGCGAAGGGCCGTGCAGTGCTGGATGGTGCAGAGCAGGGCTATACAATGCACAGCATTAGGCCGAATGTGGCCACACAGGATCATGGCTGCACACGCTATCCGCATTCGAAGCAGACTCTGGTGCACGGCATTGGTCACGCAGGAGTCGGCCATGCGTGACGCTGGATGCGCAGCAAGGAAGGATGAGCGTGCTAGGCATGGGCCCTCGTAAATTGTTGCTCAGATTTTGGAAACCTCGGAGTGGCAGATGGCTGAATGGCCCCCCAGTGTTATAGAGAGGCACAGTTAGATGCTCCAGTCCCAAGGATGGGTGCGGAGTTGGCCATGGCATGGAAGCTTGGCCATAGAAAATCATCCGCAGACAATGTTGCCTTTGAGACCGTGAGCAAACCTAGCCCATGCTCGGGAGTCTAGCGGTGATGGCATGAATGGGTGCATGTCATAGGATTTGTGGACGCACGCAAAGTAGTTGGAGTGGTTCCCAAAACTACCTTGGTAATGTGGTTAAGTGTCATGCCATGCAGTTCTCATTTGGGGCATGCACACAAGGCAATTGGGGTGGTTCCCAGAACTTCCTTGTCAATTTGGCTAAGTATCAGGCCGTGCAGTTCTTAAAAGTTTGGAATGGTTCCCAAAACTACTTTGGTGATGTTTGGGGTGGTTCCCAAAATTACTTTGGTGGCATGGCTGAGACTCAGGTCAATTGATTTTAGAAGTTTGAGAGAACTTCCTAGCGGTTGAAGGAAACTATCCACCGCAAGTATTATTTATATGTCTTTGGGCAGAGGGAAGGACACACACGAGTTAGGAGAGACCATTGGGGTGGGTCTTTGTGTGTCTGTATCATGGGAAGTCAATAAAGAAGTTTGTCTTTACTTCTATCTTGATAAAGGAAGGCTTGCTAGATTGAGGGATCTAGCACCGCACAAAGTCTTTTGGTGAGGAAAAATTAAGTCCAAATTATTGACTCTGTGACAGTGGTATCAGAGCCTAGTTGAAGACTCTTGGGGAAAATCTCCTTTCCAGAGAGTTGCTGTGTTGCTGTCGGTGGAAGGCGGCAATATGGAAGCCTTGAGGGAAAGGATGTGTCGATTGGGGCAAGTGTCGGGTTGCCTCAGATAGACCAAGGGGTTTCACTGGGGAAGAAGTTGAAGGCTTGCAAGAAGTTGTAACTATACTGCAGCAATTGATGAGGGCTGCACAATTTTGGATGGATGAGGTGGTGTCAGATATCAGGTTGATCAAAATGGCTGTTCCAACTCATTCTCAAAGGGATACCAAAGTGAAAATGAAGGTCCCTGACCCACGCTATTATAATTGCAATCGGAGTGCCAAGGAGCTGAAGAATTTTCTCTAGGACATGGAGCAGTATTTTAAGGTTGCTCATGTCCCTAAAGGTGAAAAAGTTTCCATCACCTATATATACCTTTTAGGTGATGTGAAGCTATGGTGGCAAACATAGACCAATGATATAGGTCGACTCGAGATCCACACTTCGGAGACCTTGAAGCATAACGTGAAGGATCAATTCCTTCCCTGCAACACTTCTTGGGTTGCAAGGGATGCCCTAAAGAAGTTAAAGCAAGAAGGCAATATGAGGGACTATGTGAAGCAATTTAGTTCTCTTATGTTGGATATCACAGATATGTCGGAGGCAGATAAATTGTTCAACTTTTTATCTGGCCTCTAGCTATGGGCTCAATTAGAACTGTAGAGGCAAGAGGTCATCGATTTATCCATTGCATTAGCTACTACGGAAAGATTGTCCACCAACAAATTTCTTAAGGACAACCCCAAATAGAAAGATGTTGGTGGGAACAAAACAAAGAACTCTAAAAGGGCAGAAATGAAGGCCAAGGCAGATGGCTCTTCCTCAAAAAATGACAAAGGAAATTCACACTCGGGTTGCTACATCTGCAACAGTCCTCATTATGCTAAAAATTATCCGAAGCGAGGGAAGCCGAATACTCTCATTGCGGTGGAGGCAAATGAGAGTGATTCTGAATCAGAAGTCCCAGAAAAAGTTGCTCCTATTCAATTGCTTGGAGTCCTACAAGCAGAAGAAGAAACTAAGGATCAGCCCCGATTAATGTTTGTCCAGACTAGAATCAATGGGCATCGTGTTCTGTCTTTGGAGGACACTGGTGGCACTCATAGTTTTGTTGCTGAGAAGATGGTAAATACCTTCTGTTTGAGTGTGTCGAGACATCTAAGCAGTATCAAGGCCATGAATTCCCAATCTCAAGCCATAAAGGTATGGCCTTTGATGTTAAGATATCCATCGGTGATTGGAAAGGCCGAATGGATTTCATGGTGGTGCCCCTCAATGACTTCAAAGTCATAGTTGGCAACGACTTTTTCTTTGGCATCAAAGCTTCCATTATCCCACATTTGTGTGGTATACTCATCGGAGATGAGAAGAGGCCTTGCTGTATTCCTCGGCAAGGTAAAGATTTTGTTCGCAAAGTGGAGATGGTCTTCGTGAGGCAGTTGGTCCATGGCTGTGGAAAGGGCCAAGGTACCTACCTTGCAGTGATTGTAGAGGAAGGCTCCGAGGAAATGGTAGGGGTACCAAGTGAGGTGGCTCAATCAGATGTGTACTTGACAAACCTTCCTCGGAGGACGTTGGGCTCTTCTGGTGGGGGTGATTTGTCAAACCCTCATTGATCTGTGTAGGCCACATCTTAGGGCCACGCAGGGCGCATGGCATAGTGTCGCAAAGGGTCGTCCACGATGGCACAGGGCCATGCATAGGCTGCGAGGTGAAGGGTTGCACGGTGCTAGGTGGCATGGTGCAGGGCCGTGCGGCACTCGGCAAACACAACATTAGGCTGAATGTGGTCGTGCAGGATCATTGGGCGCGTAGAGCTGGTTGTGCCAAAAGCGGGGCTCATGCACTATCCATGTAGGATTGCTAGGCGCGCGGCGCTGGTTGAGAAGACAATCTAACACATGGCGTAGGTTGTGCAGGAGTCGGCCGCGCGTGATGCTGGACGCGCAGCAGGGAAGGATGCACGTGCAGGGCATGGGCCTTGGTTGCAATGTTGCTTAAATTTTTGGAAACCTCAGGGTGGCAAATGGCTGGATATCCCTCTAGTGTTATAGAGAGGCACGGTCAGACACCCCAGTCCCAAGGATGGGTGCAGAGTTGGCCACTACGTGGGAAGGTTTGGCCATGGAAAATCATCCGTAGACAATGTTGCCTTCGAGACCATGAGCAAACCTAGCCCGTGCTTGAGAGCTGATAAACGCATAAATAATTATCATTAAACCTATTAATTAATAATTTAACGTACCTATTATTATTTAATATTTTAATATTTTATATAATATTTTAGATAAAATCTTATCAACTTAAAGAGCTCGATTTTAGGGATTTAATGACGCAAACGGCACTCAAATCGGATTTAAGATGAGCTCGAAATTGATTTTTCATTGATTTATCTGTTTTAGCACGGATTTTAAAGTGAAGTCGGCAAACCAAGTGCCGACTTCATCGTTTTCTCAGCCCACCAATTAAGGAATAGATTAGATTGGAAGTTATCAAATTGAGAGAATTAAATTCCTTTAGAAGGAATTTGAATTTTATAGAGAATTTATCTAGATTTTTTTGTGGCTTCCGCTGCGTCGTCTCTATTTTAAAACAGATTCTTCTCTGCGTCCTCTCCGCGTCAAGGCCGCATATAGAATTCTATAAATAGCAGAGAAGGGAGAGCAATCAGGGGAGAGTTTGGGGCGGTGTTCATCCGTGGATTGGAGTCCTAGGTGCTCTGTTTCAGCCGTGTGAAGCTCTGTTCCAGCCATTTGAAGAGCTGTTCCAGCCGTTCCGTGGGAGGCCCCGTTCATCTGTTCATCCGTAGGTGTGGAGTTCTTGGATGCTCTGCTTCGAGGCGTATGCTAGAGGGCCCGTTTAGTTTAGGAATTTATTATAATATGTTGCTTTCTTAATGTCATAACTCTTTACTTTATATGAAATAAAATTTTTTTTCATGATTAATTATTATTAAATTATATTTAAGTGGAAATAATTTTAGACTGATCTATTCTTTAAAGGGACGGACCGTGATCTACAGGTACGGACCGTGCTCTTATAAGATAGACCATATCTTGATTATTTTACACTACTAATTATTTAATTAATTAAATTTATAAGTTTATTTCAAGATAATCGCTAAAGTCCTGTGGAATCGATCCCTTACTCTCACTATTCTAATAGTGAAATTAAGGTGTTTAAATCGTTGCGCTACGATACGCATCAGATTTTTGGCGCCGTTGCCGGGGACTTAAGTGTGTTATTTTGAAAAAAAATTAAAAATAATAAAAAATAATAAAATATAAAAATAAAAAAATTTAGATTAATTTCTCTTAATTTTTGAATAGTTATTGCTGCTTTATTTTATTTCCTTAATTGTTAGAATTGCATATTTTCTTTTTAACATAAAAAAATAAAAAAATTATTACTTTCCTTTTTGCCACAAATCCAATTTTAACCTAATCAAATTTTCCTTTTAATTAACTTACCTAAAAAAACCCTAAAATAAAACCCTAAGACATCTTCCATAAAACATAATTAATTAAAAAAAATAAAATAAAAATAAAATATATAAACAAAATAATTATTTTATAGATTGACTTAGGTGAATTTATTTTCTGCAAAACTCAAAATTTTTTCATTGACATCTCATAATTTATTAGGAAATTAGAAACTTAATTACAAAAATAATAAAAAAAAAAAACTATTTGCTTTAGAGGCATTGGTAGGGTGTATGCTCGGTCGCCGATCGTTGCAGCCCGACCTTATACCCTTAGATCCTGAGATAGAAAGAACTATTAGAGCAAACAGACTCAGAATTATGGATCCTATAACGAAAATAATCAACCACGACAGTTGAAAGAGTATTTCACTCCTTCAAGGTATACCTACTCTCCCTGCATTCAAGTGCCTCCAGTAGAGGCTGCCCAATATGAAATTAAGTCAAGTGTAATCCAAATGTTACCATCTTTCTATGGACTTACAAATGAGGATCCCTACAAACACTTAGATGAATTCTTGGAAATTTGCTCAACTGTCAAAATTCAAAATTTCTCTGATGATGCACTTAGGCTTAAGTTATTCCCTTTTTCCCTAAAAGATAAAGCCAAGTATTGGTTAAATTCATTAGACACTGTTATAATTTCAACTTGGGATCATCTTCAGAGAGAATTTCTTAAGAAATATTTTCCTATAGGAAAAACGAATCAAATTAGAAAAGCCATAACAAGTTTTTCCCAGATAGATGGAGAAATGTTCCATGAGACATGGGAGAGATTCAAAGAACTAATTAGAAAATATCCACATCATGCTATACCCAAATGGCAACTAGTTCAGTGCTTTTATGATGGATTATCAGAAAAGCATAGGCAAATGGTTGATGCTTCATGTGGTGGGACATTTATGTTAAAAAATGAACATGAGGCTTGGCAACTTTTTGAGACATTGAGTGAGAATTCATTACATCATATGTCAGTTGCTCGTCGAGACCCTCCGTAGAACCTAAAAGATGTGGAATATATGAAATAGGTCACTCTACAGATATCTATACTAAGATAGATGAATTATCCCATAAACTTGATCGGATTCTACAAGTTGAAACATATCTTCCCCATCTACTCAATTACATGAGGTCTGCATAATTTGTTCGAGTCCAACCCATTCTATAGGTGAATGTCCAGCTGCATACCAATTTCCTGAACTTGTTCAAGAGCAAGCCCACCAAGCCCAAACCCGATTAGCTCCTAGAACAGGAAATGATCCATTTTCAAATACTTACAATCCTGGCTGGCGAAATCACCCAAATTTTTCTTGGAAACCTCAACCTATAACCAATTCATCGATCAGACCTAATTACCAAGAAACCAATTTTAGAAATATGCCATATTCACAATATCCAAACATCCCACAACCTCCACCGAATAATCAGCCTACTTTTGAAGACAAAGTGTTACAAGCATTGAAAGGGTTAGAAATGAATACTCAAATCCTTCACTCCATACACAATCTATTGCAAAACTAGAAACTCAGATAGGTCAATTAGCCACAGCATTCAGTAGAAGGGAGGAGGGTAAGTTACCTAGTCAGCCTATCGATAACCCGAAAGGACAATTCATGGCTGAGAGTTCCAATAGTCCTGACAAATTCCCAGAACATGCTAAATCAGTCATGACTCTCAGAAGTGGAAAAACATTGAACCCACCTGAACCATCCCAGAAATTAGAAGTGGCTAAACCAGAAGAGAGAAGAAATGAAAAAGAAAAGGAATTCAATGATCAAGCAATCATACCTAAAGCCCCATTCCCTAGTGCTTTAGAATCTCCTTTGCCTTCAGATAAGAAGAATATAAAAATGAATGAGATGCTTGAGTTATTTAAGCAAGTCCAAATAAATTTACCTCTTCTCGATGCTATCAAGCAAGTTCCGGCTTATGCTAAATTTTTAAAGGATCTATGCACACAAAAACGGAAAGCCAAGATACAAATTCCAAAAAGATACATTTGACTGAGCAAGTTAGCTCAGTTGTTCAGCAAATAACCCCACCCAAACTAAAAGATCCTGGTACCCCGATTATATCATGTGTCATAGGAAACTTCACAACCAAGAAAGCATTATTAGATTTGGGTGCGAGTGTAAACCTTCTCCCAAGTTCAGTATATGAATTATTCGGATTTGGAGAGTTGAAACCCACGACAGTAACACTACAATTGGCAGATAGATCAATCAAAGAACCTCGTGGAATATTAGAAGATGTATTAGTAAAGGTGGATGAATTCTATTTTCTGTCGACTTCCTTGTGTTGGATATGGAATCTAGTAGTAATCCTAACCAAATTCCCATCATCTTGGAAGACCTTTTCTAGCTACTGCTAATGCATGTATAAATTGTAGAACAGGTGTGATGGATGTATCTTTTGGAAACAAAAAGATGAGATTAAATATTTTTAATGCTTCCCAAGGACCACCTGTGTATGATTTAAATGAAGTAAATATGATAGAGGAAGTAGTAGATAAGAAATTCCAAAGTTTGATTGATTCGGATCCTTTACAAACATGTCTTACACATTTTGGAATAGATGACTTTGATATTGATGAGTATACCAAAGAGATAAACATGTTATTAGAACCACCTAAGTTTGACACCATCCCGCCATGGACTATAAAATATAAACCACTTCCAACTAAACCAAGTCCTTTAATACCATCCTTGGAAGAACCACCCCAACTAGAGTTGAAACCTCTTCCAGATAACTTAAAATATTCATTCCTTGGACCCAATGATACCCTTCTAGTAATCATTGCATCTACCCTAACCTCTGAGCAAGAAGATAAATTGGTTGATGTACTTAAAGAACATAAAGAGGCGATTGGATGGACAATAGCTGATATTAAGGGAATTGACCCTTCCGTTTGCATGCACCATATTCATAGTGAAATTGAAGCCAAACCACATAGAGACATGCAACGAAGGTTAAATCCAAACATGAGGGATGTTGTTAAGAAGAAGTAGTAAAATGGCTTGATGCTGGTATTATTTATCCAATTTCAGATAGCCAATGGGTCAATCCAATCCAAGTAGTACCTAAAAAATCAGGTATTACCGTAATTAAAAATGAAAAGGGCGAATCAATTCCTACTCGCACATCAACTAGTTGGAGAGTGTGTATAGATTATCGAAAGTTGAATGCCGTGACTAGGAAAGACCACTTTCCTTTGCCTTTTATTGATCAAATTCTAGAACGGCTAGCGAGACAAAGTTTCTTTTGTTTCTTAGATGGATATTCAGGATACAATCAAGTCCCAGTATTTCCTGCTGATCAAGAAAAGACCACCTTCACTTGTCCCTTTGGAACATTTGCCTTTAGACGTATGTCGTTTGGTCTTTGTAATGCACCAGCCACGTTTCAATGATGTATGATGGCCATATTTTCTGATATGATTGGTCAATTTTTGGAAGTATTTATGGATGATTTTTCAGTCTTTGGTGCATCATTTGATAGCTGCCTCGAGAACTTGGCTAAGGTACTGAAACGATGTATGGAAATGAATTTAGTCCTAAGTTGGAAGAAGAGCAATTTTATGGTTCGTGAGGGAATTGTGCTTGGACACATTGTTTCAGAGAGAGGTATTGAGGTTGATAAAGCCAAGGTTGAATTGATCTCAAATCTATCACCCCCAACCTCAGTTAAACAAGTACGATCTTTCCTTGGTCATGCTGGTTTTTATAGACGTTTCATCAAAGATTTCAGTAAAATTTCTCGACCATTATGTAATTTGTTGACCAAGGATAGTTATTTTAATTTTGATAAAGATTGTCTAACAGCTATAACATTCTTCGAACTGCTTTGACCACTGCACCCATTATCAAGCCCCCAGATTGGACCATACCTTTTGAAATCATGTGTGATGCTTCTAATTATGCTGTAGGAGCAGTTCTAGGACAGAAACTCAATCGAGAACCCCATGTAATTTATTATGCTAGCAAAACTCTTTCAGATGCACAAATGAACTATACTACCATTGAAAAAGAATTACTAGCAGTTGTGTTTGCCCTAGAAAAGTTTAGATCATATCTGTTAGGGTCTAAAGTTTTAGTTTATTCAGATCATACATCGTTGAGGCATCTTATATCAAAAAAGGATACAAAACCCAGACTAATTAGATGGATCCTCCTACTACAAGAATTTGATCTAGAAATCTTAGATAAGAAAGGTTATGAAAATATGGTAGCAGATCATATCTCTAGGATCTCAGTGGAATACAATAAAGAAATAATCAGAGATAGGTTCCCTGATGAGTAATTGTTTTCCATTTCCCATAGCAGTCTTCCCTGGTTTGCCCACATTGTGAATTATTTGGCAACAGAAAAAGTACCTTCCCACTGGACAAAACAAGAAAAAGATAGATTTTTCTCATAAATCAAATATTACTTTTGGGAAGACCCTGAATTATTTAAGTACTGTTCAGATCAGGTGATTAGGCGATGTGTTCCGAAAGTGAATTCAAAAGTATACTTAATTTCTGTCATTCTCTTGCCTGTGGAGGACATTTTAGTGGAAAGAAAACTGTAGCAAAGGTACTGCAAAGTGGGTTTTATTGGCCAACTCTTTTTAAAGATGCACATGAATTTAGCCGTAATTGTCTCCAATGTCAACAAACAGGAAATATATCTCGAAAAGACATGATGCCCTTAAACCCTATCTTGGTTGTAGAAATTTTTGATGTATGGGGTATTGATTTTATGGGCCCATTTCCTTTCTTTTTTGGATTTGAATACATTCTAGTGGCAGTTGATTATGTGTCAAAATGGATTGAAGCCATGGCAACTCGAACCAATGATCATAAAGTTGTAATCAAGTTTATTCAGCATAATATCCTTAGTCGTTTTGGATGCCCAAGGGCTATAATTAGTGATGGGGGTACACATTTCACGAATAGACACTTTGAAGCATTAATGAATAAATATGGAATTACTCATAAGGTAGCTACACCTTATCATCCCCAAACTAGTGGCCAAGTTGAAATATCAAATAGAGAAATTAAAAATATCCTTGAGAAAACGGTGAGACCTGATAGGAAAGATTGGTCAGAACGTTTGGATGATGCATTATGAGCTTATCGTACTGCATTTAAAACTCCATAGGAATGTCTCCTTACAGGCTCGTATTTGGAAAAGCCTGCCATTTACTTGTAGAATTAGAACACTGTGCATTTTGGGCTATCAAGCAATTTAATTATGATATAAAAAATGCAGGTGTCAATAGAAAACTCCAATTGAATGAGTTAGAAGAGCTACGAAATGAGGCATATGAGAGCTCAAAAATTTATAAAGAACGAACCAAGGCATATCATGACAAATTTATTAGTAGAAAATTTTTGAACCAAATCAAAAAGTATGGCTTTACAATTCAAGATTACACCTTTTCCCTGGAAAACTTCGTTCACGATGGAATGGACCTTTTATAGTAACTCAAGTATTTCCCCATGGAGCTGTAGAGCTTAAAGACCCCAAGCAAGGAAATATATTCAAAGTAAATGGCCAACGTTTGAAACCATATATAGAAGAAATTAATGATGGAGAAGTTGTTGAATCAATTGATCTTGTGAACCCAACACTATCATAATGAGTAGCACAGTCTGGCTGAAGACTTTAAACTTAGCGCTCTTGGGAGGCAACCCAGTTTATTAGTTATTTTTAACTTTCTGTTCTTTTAGTGTGTTCTTTTAGTATGACCAGAGAAGAGCAACAGAAGCAGATTGAAAAAAAGATGGCAACAATGAAACTTCCAACCTTCAAATACTCTACCAGGTAGTATCTTTCCTTGCAATTAATTAATTTTTCTTCCATTAGGGATAATGGAAATTAAGTTGGGGGGAGGAAAAAGAATAAATAAATCCTCGAGTAAAACTATAATCAGATGTGTCTCGATTTGAAGTTAATCAAGCAGTCTATGAATGATTCATGAATTAATGGTTAGATTATTATTATTATTATTATTATTTTGAAATACTGAGGAATAAATTATTAAGAAAACCTAATAAAAGATAGGGTTTAGCCCAGAAAATTTTTAGAATAATTTCAGACCCTCCTGACCACTAATCTTAATAGTACAATCTACTTAATAAGGGTATGGATGAAAATGTTATTCAAAAAAAAAGAAAAAAGAAAGAAAAAAAATCACTCTTAAAGTTAATAGATTAGGTTTTTAGCATTTTTCACTGAGTAACCGGGCTCCGTCACCTAAGAAAGTGATGTTGTTCGTATAAAAAGGTGGGAATGTAAAAGAACCTAAATAGAGTCAGTCATACCTAAAGCCTTTTTAACTCGAGTCAGTAAGTCTGAGGGGTGTTTTACACCTAATGCCCTAAAACCAATTGGTTTGGGAGCCATTGGCCTAAAGCTCGCTACAAGGGTTAATTAGAAAGCAAGGATTAGGACATTGCACTGACTTTACATATAAAAAAATAAATAAAGAACCAAAGTACAAAAGACATTACACCCAACCCAAATTAAGTTAGAAGACTTAATTAGAGAAGTGGAAAGTTGGTGAAGAAAGACTTCTATAAATTCTTATGGACTACACTTTATCACTAAAAAAAAAAACTTAATAATCCAATGAAGTACCTCCCTTATATCGAAAAAAAATTAAAAAAAAAGAACTATAAGATAACTATCAATTCTTGGATTAGCTTGGTACATATTTCTAAATTTCTTATTTGCTCGAGGACGAGTAAGATTTAAGTTGGGGGGAGTGATAAACGCATAAATAATTATCATTAAACCTATTAATTAATAATTTAACGTACCTATTATTATTTAATATTTTAATATTTTATATAATATTTTAGATAAAATCTTATCAACTTAAAGAGCTCGATTTTAGGGATTTAATGACGCAAACGGTACTCAAATCGGATTTAAGATGAGCTCGAAATGGATTTTTCATTGATTTATCTGTTTTAGCATGGATTTTAAAGTGAAGTCGGCAAACTAAGTGCCGACTTCATCGTTTTCTCTTTCCGCAGATTCTTCTCCATTCAATTTCTAACCGTTTCCTCCACCAATTAAAGAATAGATTAGATTGAAAGTTATCAAATTGAGAGAATTAAATTTGGAATTTGAATTTTATAGAGGATTTATCTAGATTTTTTTGTGGCTTCCGCGTCCTCTGCTTCCGCTGCGTCGTCTCTATTTAAAATAGATTCTTCTCCACGTCCTCTCCGCGTCAAGGCCGCATATGGAATTCTATAAATAGCAAAGAAGGGAGAGCAATCAGGGGAGAGTTTTGGGGCGGTGTTCATCCATGGATTGGAGTCCTAGGTGCTCTGTTTCAGCCGTTTGAAGCTCTGTTCCAGCCGTTTGAAGAGCTGTTCCAGCCATTTGAAGAGCTGTTCCAGCCGTTCCGTGGGAGGCCCCGTTCATCTGTTCATCTGTAGGTGTGGAGTTCTTAGATGCTCTGCTTCGAGGCGTATGCTAAGAGGGTCCGGTTTGGTTTAGGAATTTATTATAATATGTTGCTTTCTTAATGTCATAACTCTTTACTTTATATGAAATAAATTTTTATTCATAATTAATTATTATTAAATTATATTTAAGTGGAAATAATTTTAGACTGATCTATTCTTTAAAGGGACGGATTGTGATCTACAGGTACGGACCGTGCTCTTATAAGATAGACCATATCTTGATTATTTTACACTACTAATTATTTAATTAATTAAATTTATAAGTTTATTTCAAGATAATCGCTAAAGTCCCTGTGGAATCGATCCCTTACTCTCGCTATTCTAATAGTAAAATTAAGGTGTTTAAATCGTTGCGCTACGACACGCATCAAGAGGCTAGCTGCGAAGGCATAAATGGGTGCATGCTGAGGGATCCGTGGATGCACACAAGGCAGTCGGGGTGGTTCCCAGAACTACCTTGGTAATGTGGCTAAGTGTCGGGCCATGCAGTTCTTAGAAGTTTGGAGGACACACACAAGGCAGTTGGGTTGGTTCCCAGAACTACCTTGGTAATGTAGCTAAGTGTCAGGCCGTGCGGCACTCGGCATGCTCGGCGTTAGGCCAAATGTGTTCGTGCAAGATCGTTGGGCGTGAGGCGTTGGTTGTGCCAGAAGCAAGCATGCACTGTTCACATAGGATCACTCGGCATGCGGTGCTGGCTGAGCAGATGATTTGGCACACAACATTGGTTGCACAGTAGTCGGCCGTGCATGACGCTGGACACACAGCAGGGAAGGATGTGCATACAGGGCATAGGCTCTGGTTGTAATGTTGCTCAGATTTCTGAAAACCCGAGGGTGGCAGATGGCTGGATGTCCCTCCAGTGTTATAAAGAGGCACGGTCAGACACCCCAGTCCTAAGGATGGGTGCGGAGTTGGCCACGGCACGGGAAGGCTTGGCCATGGAAAATCATCCCAATGGATGGATCGAATCCTCGGTCTAAGAGCATCAACCAACTTCTGCGCGCTAGATCGTCTGCTCAGCCAGTGCTGCACACCCAGAGATCTTACAGGGATAGCATGTGCGCCCCGCTTTCGGCCCAACCAGCGCTACACACCCAATGATCCTGCATGGCCACATTTGGCCTAACAGTAGCTCGACCACATCCGACCTGGGGATGGTACACGTTGAGATCTGGATAGCACTCTTTTGTCTTGATAGACCTACAAAACGGTCCTCACATAGGGATAGAGGTAGGCGGTCCCTACGGAAAACCCTCCGATGCCCACGTCAATGGAAACCCTTGGCAAATAGATAGAGTGGAGAAGGTTGTTAAAGAAGGATTCCCCAGAGAAGGTGTTTGAAGAACAATGGCATCCGTTAGGGTTTCTTGTGTGCTTGAGAGCTTGAATCTTCTAGGGGTTTGCCTCGATACCTCGCTGGGAGACCAGGAAGCCTAAAAACTTCCTGGAGTATACTTCGAAAGTGCACTTGGTTGGATTTAGCTTCATCTGATATCTCCTGAGAGTAGCAAATCTTTTTGTTAGATCGAAGATATGTTGGGATGCTTTCTTACTTTTCACCAGCATATCATCGACGTAGACCTCTATGTTTCGGCCTATTTGGTCCTTGAAGACTTTGTTGACCAGCCTCTGATAGGTTGCACAAGCGTTCTTTAACCCAAACGGCATAACTCAGTAATAATAAGTACCTCTATCAATGATAAAGGTGATCTTTTTTTCATCTTTGGATGCCATTCGTATCTGATTATAGCTTGAGTAAGCATCCATGAAGGACAACATCTGATGGCCCGAGGTAGCATCCACCAACTGGTTGATCCTTGGCAAGGGGAAATTATCTTTTAGGCAGGCCTAGTTGAGGTCCATGAAGTCGATGCAAATCCTTCACTTGCCATTCTCCTTCTTCACCATAACGACATTCGCCAGTCAGCCGGGGTAGTTCACCTTCCAAATGAAGTTTGCTTTGAGGAGTTGGTCAACTTCCTCTTCGATGGCCTTTTGACGCTTGGGGGAAAAACTTCTCTTTTTCTGCTTGATCGATCGGAATGCCTCATCCACATTGAGATGGTGAAAAGGAACATCCAGGCTGATCCCTAGCATATCAGAAGCGGACTAGGCAAAAACATCAGCATTCTTTCGCAGGAAGTCTATCAAGTTCTGCCAAGGCTTTCCCTCTAGTTGCGACCTAACCCAGATGGTTCGGTTGGGCCAAGCCTCATCAAGTGGCCCTTCATCGAGCTCCTCAACAGGTTTCTTTCTTTGCTCTGCAAGGTCATTCTGAGCATCGGGTCCATTAACCTTGGGCCTTCAGGATTGAAGGTCGGCGACGAAGCAGTAACAAGCGATAGCTTGGCTTTCTCAGATAGTTCCTACCTCCCATTCCGTAGGGAATTTCATGGCGAGGTATGGGACGGAGATCACCGCTTCAAGGGATATTTGCCCAGGTTTGCCGAGGATAGCATTGTACGGTGATCGAAGCTTGATCACCAAGAAGTCCATATCGATAGTTATCGTGTAAGGCTAGGTGCCTGCCCGAACCGCTAAAGTGATTACTCCTTCAAGTATGATAGTGTCGCTGGTGAACCCCATCAGAGTGGAGTCCATGACTCGAAGATCTTCCATTCTTAGGTTCATTCTCACAAAAGCATCAAGATATAGAACATTAACTAAGCTTCCACTATCAACCAAAACTCGATGTATATCAAAGTTATTCTTGTTCAGGGATATAACAAGAGCATCATCATAGGGATACTGTATCCCTTAGAGGTCTTCATTCGAAAATGTGAGTCCCTCACATTGGATCCTCTTAGGTGAATTCTCTCCTTCATTCGGTCGATCCTGGGATGGACTGACCATGGAAATCATGTTGACATTGCCAGCGGTCGATGGGTTCAGCGAAGGTTGTTGTCGAAACTCTTACAAATGTTCTGCTCTATTTTCTACTTTTGGGGCTCCTTTGTATCACTCTAGTCATCCATGGTGGATGAGCTATTTGATCTCCTGTTTGAGTTGCCAACACTCCTCGGTATTATGGTCGTAGTCCCTATGATACCAACAATACTTTGTCATGTCCGTTCGAGCAATATTGACTTGGAGGGGCCTCGGCCGAGGGAGCTGATGCCCGATCTCCATTAATATTTGAGCTCATGGCGTGGTGAATGGGGTAAACTGATTGAACCTTCGCGCTGGGCTTCTGGTGTGCTGCCTCGGAGGTAGAGCCCTTTGACGGCAAGGTGGGCTTGCGGGGCGTGCCGATCGGCTTTTATCCGAGCTTTTCTTCTCTTTTTCTTTGATTGCTCAGCTCGGGCTGACCTTCTGGATTCTTCGACCCTGATGTACTTATCCACCAAGGCTATCATGTTGGAGAGGCTTCTAGGATAGTTTACTTTTATGGCTAGGTAGAAGTCCCCCTCTTTTGATACTTCGCCTACCAAGGAGGACATGATCATCTCATGATTGAGTTGGTCGACCTTCAGCATGGCCACGTTGAAATGGCCTAAGAAACTTTTTAAAGACTCTCCCTCTTGCTGCTTTATTTCTAAGAGGGAATCTGACCTCCGTCAATAGCAGTGGTTGCTAACAAACTGGCTGATGAACGAGCAACCCAATTCGTTGAAGGAATTGATGGAGTTCAGCTTTAGGGTGCCGAACCATACTCTAACGGGCCACAGAGAGTTGAGGGGAAGGCCCAACATAAAATTGCATCTGAGGCTCTATGGAAAAGCATGATGCATCGAAAGCTACTCAGATGGTCGTCTGAGTCGATGGTCCTATTGTAAGGCTCGATGGCGGGAAGCTTGATGTGTGATGGGACTGTCTCTTTCATAATCTTATCAGTAAAGGGTCGATCCTGCTCCACCCATGGCTTCGAATGAGACGTGTGCTTAACAGTGTCTAACTCCAGGTGCATCTCCTAGATCTTCCACTCGATCATCTCATTTCGGACAGTCGGAGCGGCTGAGCGGGGAGAGCGTAGTCGTGGCATCGAGTCGTAGCGAGATGAGATCGGTGATAGGGAGCGGGCTCGACGTGGCGAGGTAAGCTCCTATCTCCGATCTTCTGCATAACAGGCTTCACCTCCTCCTCACGGTTGGGTTGTCATTAGAGGCTTGTGGCCTCAAACTGGTTAGGCGGTGGAACCATTGATTGAACCGATGCAGCTACTCCACCGGGATGTTGTTGGATGGGAACAACTGGAGGATGGATTTCATGGAGGCCCTGAACTAGTTGTGCCAAGGCCTAAACTTGTTGGACCAACGTACTAAATTGGTTCTGGGTGACAGGGGCCGCGAGCAACAACAAAGCCTCGGGCTGTAGTGGTTGTGAGGATATCGTATTGTGTGTGGGGTTAAGCCTTTGAGAGGCAGCCTGATTCAAAGTGTTAGCAGTAGCTCTTTTGCGATTTTCCATTGAGAATGTGTCCTACTTTTGCCTTTCAACTTGGAGCTCCTTCAATCTTTTCCATCGGCTCCTTTTCCCTCGGAGCCGGCACACCCTCATTCATCTCCGCTGGCATCTCCTCATTCCTCTCCCTCAGCGAGGAAGATAGAAGGCTGAACTTAACTTTCTTCTTTTCGAGGCTCAGTGAGGGTGGATGAGGCCTCTTCTTGTCTCATTTTTTCTTAGGGCTTGATAAGGCTAAGCAAGGCCTCTCACCCACTTTGCCATCGTCGTGCCTCTCGATCTTATGCCTCTTCTCAGCATTGTGCTTCCATGTGCCCTTCTTCAATTCCTCTCTCAACGGAGCTTCAAAGTCTGACTTGGCTGCTACAAACAGAACAAACAAGTGATCAACCAGACACAAACAGATACATCCGAAGCCCAATGAATGGAACATGAAGCTAAGGCTTACCTTGGGGATCGATGTTGCTAAGCCCTACATTAAAAGGGGCATCCTTAGCCAGTAGGACCCCAACCGATAGCACGGGGCCATGGGTGAGAATGGTCAAATCTTTGTGCTCCTTCTTCGACAGTGTCGGACCTCTATTCAAGTTCTTGGAGAAACCTCCCCATGATTGAGGTAAGTAGCATTCACCGCTCCACTGGATGATGAAGAAACGGGACTTTCAACCTTTTATAGAGGAAGGAGCCCTAGAGATCCTTTTGAAGGCCCTCTGAGAACCGATGTAGGGCCAGGAGAAGTTTGGGGGAAGATGATATTGTGGCAAGCTCGGAATAGAGGTACTGTGGCTATTACTTCCACAATCTTGCACAAGGAGATGAAGCCCACAATGTGTCTCCAGTTATTTGGTGCCACCGCCAAGGGACAGATGCTGTAAAACCTCATTATGCCCTCAATGACTGGGTGGAAAGGAAGATGAGGCCAGCTTTGAAACATTCTTCATAGAAAAAGATCCCGGACAGCAATGCTTATGACGCCCTCTACCCAGGACTTGAAACTTGTAGGACGAAGTTACCAGGATTCCAGTATTACTGATAGATTCTCTTCAGGTCCGCCGAAGTTATAGTGGAAGAGATGTAAGCCGGATGCTCTATGTCTTTAGGGCAAACAGAGGACGAACTAGCCATGGTGTTCTTTTGCTTGAAGATGCTTGATCTCAGAGAAGGATAAGGCCAAGGATTTAAAAAGGCCTAACAAAAGAAGATGCCAGTCACTCCCTTTTAAACCGCCTCAACAAAAGGTGAGATATCACCGGCGGGAAACCCTATGGATTGCGGACCTTCGATATAGGTGCCACAAACCCTGGTTTCGCCATGTGTCATTCAACCAACCGTCTTCGATCGAAAACTGAAAAAACTTTTCTCATCCAACGAGTAGAAGTGATGGAACGATGGCTTGGCATTTATGAGGCCATCATGATGCGCTTCCATGGATTCAAATTCAGCTAATAGAGTGGAACCGTCATGGACTCTGCTCCCTATGCCCTGAACCTACGCTTCAGATTAGGGAGTGAGGGGATAAGTGATGCGGGGTAAAAATGTTCCCACAAAAATTGATTGACATAGATAAGTGGTGAGGCCCGCCTATGGTTTAGCAACCCCTGCAAGCCGAATAACACTCCGCTGCGCTACTGTTTCAACATCTCCAAACCTCGGCAGAGCCGAGCCTGACCACCGAACCTCGGCAAGGCCGAGTCTCATCTTCAAATCTCGGCAGGGCCGAGCTTGATTTTTGCACCAAGCATTTCAACTGTCAGATCAATTAGAATCACGAGGATCTCGAAACTCCTTCCCAAAGTGATTCTTCCTAGACAAAAATAGGGGCCAGATATGGCACCCCCTTCATGATCAATGAGATCTCGTATTCCCTGATAAAGTATGCATTCATCAGCCTTATCAAACACCAACTTAACTGATCTTCGAGAATCAGGTAACAGTAGATCCTTTCTGCTGCCTATAAAACCCCAGATCCTATGACCCATGAGGTAGGACGAAAAAATCCTTCCTAATTCCATTGCTCTCCAGAATCATCTTCTGAAGCTCCTTTCTCCTCGTTACAATCTTCTTCACCTTATTTATGGGCAAAAGGTCTTCACTGACTTCAGTGTCAGAAGGTCTTCCGTAGGGACCACCCCCTCAATCCCTATCAGGAGACTATTTTGCAAGTATGCAAGGATGGAAGGACGCCATTCAAATCTCAAAGAGCACTACCGTCTCAACCCCAGACCGAAAAACAAAAATTTGCAGCAACAAGATAAATAATTATAGAATATAATAATGATTATTATTTGTTATTTTATATATGATGTACATAATTTTGAATTAAAATTTTCATATCAATTTGACGTGATACATTTTTGTCAATTTTTTTCACTTACACCTATATAATAACTATAAATGATCATTTAAATAATCTTTTTCCGGATTTAAGTAATGGCCAATGTATAATTTCCATCATGAGAACAAAATGGATTTACCGGTGATAGGGCCAGTCAACAGGCCCATGGACAATAAAAATAGAAATTTCAAAATTTTTTAGGCGGCCATCTTCGGCGGCCTTCTTAAGCGGCTTAGTTCCTAGATGGCCTCGCTGGCCTATCGGAACTCTCTTTAAGGATGCAATGGGTATTTAATTTCGTCCTGCTACAGCAAGCATCCGTCATAATGAAGAGAGAGAATAATAGGGAAAAAGAGCTATGTGATGTGAGTGGATTCTCCCAGCGCCTTTTGTCATTAATGTCCCATGGGCAAATCAATGGGCGACATTTAATGATACGGAGACTGAAGATAATTCCTAGACGGCCCTTCATGTCTAAGCGGCCCCTCCTCACAATAATTCTTAGGCGGCCCTTCATGCTTAAGCGGCGGCCCTTCCTGCTAAGCGGCCCCTCCTCACAAAATTCCTAGGCAGCCTCTCTCTCTGGACGGCCTCTTCAACGGCATTTATGTGCCGAGACATTTATAAGTACCCTCACTCAAAGGCATTTATTGGAGAGCATTCAATTGAATAAGAGAATTCAATGTCAAGTCACGAACCACAAGGAGAGAGAGAGACAGTGGAGGAAGCCTTTTCCTCAATGACCTTCCTCGATGGCCATTCTAGGCGACAGTCGTAGGCGGCCTTTCCCTCAACGGCCACCCTAGGCAGCCTTTCTAGGCGACCATCCTTGGCGGCCTTTCCAGGCGGCCTTTCTAGGCAGTTTCGGTTTCAGACTCCCAATGCCCTCTCTATCGCATTTATGTGCCAGGGCATTTATGGTCTTATAAAGGCTACATGCATTTATAGCTGCCACGTTGACTCCCTTTTTGGCCCCATGCATGCACGTAAGGGTGCTTCGATAATAACTTCAGGACGTCTTCATCTTAGGCGGTCCCGAAAGCTTCTCCCATCTAGGCGGCTCCCGAGCAATCCTAGGCGGCCACCGACACCCCCATGACGGCGGCCAGGAGCGGCCTAGATGGCCACCGACACTTCCATGATGGTGGCCAGGAGCGGCTTAGACGGCCCCCGACACTCCCATGATGGCGGCCCCGAGCATTCCCAGGCGGCCGCACCGGTCCCAAGCGGCCCCTATTTCCTACCACGAGCATCCTAGCTGGCCTCATGCGTGCACAGGTCTGAACAATCTCAGGCGGCCACAGTGATCCCAAGAGGCCCTTGGCGGCTACCGAGCAGTCCTAGGTGGCCCCGGCCTCAGTAACTGTTCATCACGTCATCTTCTGGATTAATAAATTATGGCCACTTACTTTAATGAGATAATTAAGTGGTCATCTGTCTCTAACGAGATGGCGCCTAAAGCTTTGACATTCCACTAAGAGGTAAGCTTTATCAAAAGTTATCATTCATCATAAAAGTCTTGACAAGTGGCGGCATTTGGGCCTCACAGATGTCAGCCCTGACATTTCACCCACCAAAAGTACTCAGTCATCATGACACTTCAGCCACTCAACTAAATGAGCCCCAAAAGTCATGGTCCATCATGAGGCCCCACGTGACTCATTCCCACTAGATGACAAAGATTCAAACTTCTCAAGCAAGCTACACAGAGTACAATGGTGAATAAAGAAGGTAAGAGGTAACTCAAAAAGGACTCAACACACTCATTCTGGGCAGATCTCTCTTTCTCTTTCGAGCTTTCTCAAGCTCACGGCTGTTGCCCAGAGCACTAACTTGAGCGTCGAAGGGTCTCCGTGGAATACTCGGCCGTGGGACTTCTTGCAGGCTTTGAAGACAAAGGAAGGGCTCCGATATTTCTGTGGAGGAACGGTCGACGCTCAAGGAGGCTGACTCAAAGTGATCGGGCATCAACAGATTGGCGTGCCAGGAAGGGGCGCACGCACTGCAGGAAAGAAAGCTCTGTCTTCCTGAGCTATAAGCCTTTGTCCCCTTTAAGATAGCCATGGTGGCGATGCGCATACTGAAGGTCCTCACCAATCATGCTGGGGGGCATTCATATCACACTGAGCAGCAGAGGACCACTCTCTCTGCTCCTCCTTCACCACCAGCCTCAGCTGCTCTAATTAACCAACTGGCCATCCTCAATCAACAAGTTCAAGCCTTGAATGCAGCAGTTCATAAGCCACAGAAGCAACGCTCGGTGGCCATTCAGCAGCAGCGCAAGCTTCTCACATCGCTCGTGATAGCTGCACCAGTTAGTCAGAGATTCACCTACGGAAAATCTCCTCATAGAGAAGCTTATCACCATCAAGCTTCACCTAAGCACCGCCACTACGAAGCTTTCAAGAGACTGCGGTCTCCTTTCTTCTTCTCATCTTCTGAGTCATCTTGAGAGGACCTTAATCATGGGATGAGGAGGCATCTGGATGAACAACACTGGCGGCTGGAAGAGCTTAGTCAAGGGCTCAACAATCAGTCGGAGGTAGATTGCAACATGGTCAAAAGAATAATTTTCAAAAAGGGGCGAACTTGGGACATAATCCGTGCCCCGTCATTCTAAGCATTTGTAGGCATTTTAATTTCTGGTGGTAATAGGCCAGGAGGTGTTGATGCAATTAATGCAAAAGATGAAGATAAAAGGTCTTTGCAACTTCTCCACCATTTCAAAAAACCGAGAATCTGAAACCAAAAGTCGCTAAATTCCAATGCTGCGACTGCGGCGAAAGAAACTAATAGGGAGAGTGTCAAGAAGAAAAAAAAAAAATGGCATCCAAGAGTGGGGAAACAAAGCGGCTGCAAGTGATAGAGCCTCAGCATTCGAAAAAAAAAGAAAAAAAAAAATCATACTTTAAATGATGCTGGTGGACCATCTGATGAGGGAAAAGTTAGCATCCTCAGCAATGGACAAGTGATACGCCCAAGCGAGGACAGACCACTAGCGGGCTGAAGTACCCAGGTCAGCAGCAGGAGACCAATTTCTCCAAAAGAAAAGCTATCAAGCCCTTAATCGACACCAAACACGATGCCAAGGCAAAAAGCCTTGAAAGCTAAGTATGCCACACTCTGAGAACAAAAGTTTCTTTTCATATAATCTAGCAGATTTCTTTTTATCTGACTTTCTAACCCCTCAGCGCCCCAAGGGACACAGACACCCCGGACCGGCACAAGAAACCTCCGGAGGTTCAAGCCCTGTGTCCTAAGTGGCCCTGAGCTAAACCCATGTGACAATGATGTACAAAAAAAAAAGAAGAAGAGAAAGAAGAAGTTTTTCATTCAATTTCTCAAAAAAACCACTCGGGCTGGCCAAGCGACCGCCGAGGTAGTTTTCCGATAGTCCCGCGATCATAAGGACACCCCGGACCGGTGTGAGAAACCTCCGAGGAGGTTCAAGTCCTATGGTCTTGGCGGCTCCGAGTCAAACTCCCGGACCGGCCGAGTGACCCCCGAAATATTTTTAAAATGACTTTAGTAGCCCCACGATCATAAGGACACCCCCAGACCGGTGTGAGAAACCTCCGAGGAGGTCCAAGTCCTATGGTCTCGGCGGCTCCGAGTCAAACCCCCAAGGCGGTTTTATTTTCACTCCATCAATAAAAGGCTCCCGAGCATGGTCTCATCACAGCGACTCTCGGGTCACCCTTCGGGGTTCAAAAGGACCCTGAGCCAGGTCAAAGTGCCCTCAGGTCACCCTCCGGGGTTAAAGGCTCCCGAGCATGGTCTCATCACAGCGATTCTCGGGTCACCCTTCGGGATTCAAAAGGACCCTGAGCCAGGTCAAAGTGCCCTCAGGTCACCCTCCAGGGTTAAAGGCTCCCGAGCATGGTCCCATCATAGCGACTCTCGGGTCACCCTTCGGGGTTCAAAAGGCTCTCAACGGTTTTATTGCAGCCTCATTGGCTCTATCTCTCATCCTCAGCGACATCAGTGTAGCTCCATCAGCTCTTTATAAGGCCCCCAGCCGCCCCTCGGGCTGGTCCTAGGCGGCCACAAGTATGTCAGGCCCCCAGCCGACCCTCGAGCTGGTCCTAGGCGGCCACAGCTATGTCAGGCCCCCAGCCGGCCCTCAGGCTGATCATGAGCGGCCACAGTTATGTTAGGCCCCTAGCCGGCCCTCGGGCTGGTCCTAGGCGGCCACAAGTATGTTAGGCCCCTAGCCGGCCCTCGGGCTGGTCCTGGGGGCCACAAGTATGTCAGGCCCCCAGCCGGCCCTCGGGCTGGTCCTGGGCGGCCATGGTTATGTCAGGCCCCCAACCGGCCCTCGAGCTGGTCCTAGGCGGCCACAACTATGTCAGGCCCCCAGCCGGCCCTCGGGCTGGTCCTGGGCGACCACAGTTATGTTAGGCCCCTAGCCGGCTCTCGGGCTGGTCTTAGGTGGCCACAAGTATGTTAGGCCCCCAGCCACCCCTCGGGCTGGTCCTAGGTGGCCACGGTTATGTCAGGCCCCCAGCTGGCCCTCGGGCTGGTCCTAGGCGGCCACAGCTATGTCAGGACCCCAGCCGGCCCTCGGGCTGGTCTGAGCGGCCACAGTTATGTTAGGCCCCTAGCCGGCCTTCGGGCTGGTCCTAGGCGGCCACAAGTATGTTAGGCCCCTAGCCGCCCCTCGGGCTGGTCCTAGGCGGCCACAAGTATGTCAGGCCCCTAGCCGGTCCTCGGGCTGGTCCTAGGCAGCCACAGCTATGTCAGGCCCCCAGCCGGCCCTCGGGCTGGTCCTGGGCGGCCACAGTTATGTTAGGCCCCTAGCCGGCCCTCGGGCTGGTCCTAGGCGGCCACAAGTATGTTAGGCCCCCAGCCGCCCCTCGGGCTGGTCCTAGGCGGCCACGGTTATGTCAGGCCCCCAGCTGGCCCTCGGGCTGGTCCTAGGCGGCCACAGCTATGTCAGGCCCCCAGCCGGCCCTCGGGCTGGTCCTGGGCGGCCATAGTTATGTTAGGCCCCAGCCGCCCCTTGGGCTGGCTTCGAATGGCCTCAACATATAGCCCAAAAAGGGCATGGACGCCCTGAGCCAGCATAAGAAATTCTCGAAGGTTTAAACTTGGATTCTAGGTGGTCCCGAGCCAAGGCCCGAGGCCAGCTTGGCACCTAATGCTTTTGGAATCAGCACCAGCTCTATCTATCAACCTCAACAGCTCTATCACAGCCTTAGTGGCTCTATCCCTCTATCCCAGCGGCATCATTACGACCTTAGCGGAATTATTATAGCCTTAGCGGCTCTATCGCTCTGCCTCATCGGCTCTATCGACCTCAACGGTTTTATTGCAGCCTCGTTGGCTCTATCTCTCAACCTACGTTAGTGCAGCTCCATTAGCTCTATTTTTGCCTTGCCAACTAGTTGACGAGCGTCTCCCCCCCCCAAAAAAATTGGGCGTACACTGCTTTAAGTGGCGGGCACAAGGTAATAAACCTACCCCCAATATAACTTAAAATTTTTTTACAGTCCTACAAGCTCAAGGAGTGTAGGGCCATCTGATAGAGCCAGTCAACAGGCCCATGGACAATAAAAACATAAATTTTTAAAATTTTTTAGGCAGCCATCTTCGGCGGCCTTCCTAAGCAGCTTAGTTCTTAGACGGCCTTGCTGGCCTATCGGGTCCTCTCTTTAAGGACGCAGTGGGCATTTAATTTCATCTTGCTATAGCAAGCATCCGTCATAATGAAGAGAGAGAACAATAGGGAAAAAGAGCTATGTGATGTGAGTGGGTTCTCCCAAGGAGCGCCTTTTGTCATTAATGTCCCATGGGCAAATCAATGGGCGGCATTTAATGATACGGAGACTGAAGATAATTCCTAGGCGGCCCTTCATGTCTAAGCGGCCCCTCCTCACAACTTAGGCGGCCCTTCATGCTTAAGCGGCCCCTCTTCACATTAATTCTTAAGCGGCCCTTCCTGCTAAGCGGCCCCTCCTCACAATAATTCCTAGGCAGCCTCCCTCTCTCGACGACCTCCTCAACGACATTTATGTGCCGAAATATTTATAAGTCTTATAAAGACCCTCGCTCCAAGGCATTTATTGGAGAGCATTCAATTGAATAAGAGCATTCAATGTCAAGTCATGAACCACGAGGAGAGAGAGACAGTGGAGGAAGTCCTGAGCGGCCTTTTCCTCAATGACCTTCCTCGATGGCCATTCTAGGTGATCGTCTTAGGCGGCCTTTCCCTCAACGGCCACCCTAGGCGGCCTTTCTAGGCGACCATCCTTGGGCCTTTCCAAGTGGCCTTTCTAGGCGGTTTTGGTTTCAGACTCCCAATACCACCGCGATGATGGCTCCCTATCGCATTTATGTGCCAGGGCATTTATGGTCTTATAAAGGCTACATGCATTTATAGCTGCCACGTTGACTCCCTTTTTGGCCCCATGCATGCACGTAAGGGTGCTTCGATAATAACTTCGGGACGTCTTCATCTTAGGCGGTCCCGAAAGCTTCTCCCAGCTAGGCGGCTCCCGAGCAATCCTAGGCAGCCACCGACACCCCCATGACGGCGGCCAAGAGCGGCCTAGATGGCCACCAACACTCCCATGACGGCGGCCAGGAGCGCTTAGACGGCCCCCGACACTCCCATGATGGCGGCCCCGAGCGTTCCCAGGCGGCCGCACCGGTCCCAAGCGGCCCCTATTTCCTACAATGAGCATCCTAGCCGGCCTCATGCGTGCACAGGTCCGAACAATCCTAGGCGGCCACAGTGATCCCAAGAGGCCCTTGGTGGCTACCGAGCAGTCCTAGGCGGCCCCGGCCTCAGTCGATAACGGCCCCGCCGGACCTAAGTCTCCAGCGGCCCTTCCTTAGTGGCTTCCAGCTCGGACACGCGTTGGCCCTACAATGACTGTTCATCACGTAATCTTCTGGATTAATAAATTATGGCCACTTACTTTAATGAGATAATTAAGTGGTCATCTGTCTCTGACGAGATGGCGCCTAAAGCTCTGACATTTCACTAAGAGGTAAGCTTTATCGAAAGTTATCATTCATCATAAAAGTCTTGACAAGTGGTGGCATTTGGGCCTCACAGATGTCAGCCCTGACATTTCACCCATCAAAAGTACTCAGTCATCATGACACTTCAGCCACTCAGACTAAATGAGCCCCAAAAGTCATGGTCCATCATGAGGCCCCACGTGACTCATTCCCACTAGATGATAAAGATTCAAACTTCTTAAGCAAGCTACACAGAGTACAATGGTGAATAAAGAAGGTAAGAGGTAACTCAAAAAGGACTCTACACACTCATTCTGGGCGGATCTCTCTTTCTCTTTCGAGCTTTCTCAAGCTCACGGCTGTTGCCCAGAGCACTAACTTGAGCGTGCACTAACTTGAACGTCGGAGGGTTCCCGCCGGAATACCCGGCCGTGGGACTTCTTCTTGCAGGCTTTGAAGATAAAGGAAGGGCTCCGATATTTCTGTGGAGGAACGGTCGATGCTCAAGAAGGCCGACTTAAAGTGATCGGGCATCAACAATCGGGACAGTGTAACTTGTTGATTCACATTATGGGAGTTTCCAATTAGCCAAGTTAGTATTAGTGTTATTGTTTCGCTCATGCAAATAAGACGAAATGCAACGGAGGGAGCAATGATAGCCATACCTTGGCTTATCTATGTATATTGTTTTGTTATATGGTTATATGGTATAACTTGTCTACTGGGCGATGAGGACTAATTGGCACAACGACCTTGCCGGCCATTGTATATTGTTGATATTTTATCACGAATCTTTGGTTAGAATTTTTAAAAAAAAAAGAAAAAGAAAAAACTTAGATTCCTCTCT
This sequence comes from Calamus simplicifolius, assembly GCA_900491605.1. Taxonomy (NCBI): domain Eukaryota; kingdom Viridiplantae; phylum Streptophyta; class Magnoliopsida; order Arecales; family Arecaceae; genus Calamus; species Calamus simplicifolius. The sequence goes on from UESW01004785.1 coordinate 515,472, forward strand.
TTGTTCTTGAGGTGAAGAAACAGAAGATGCTTCAAAAAAAAAACTGATTCACGAGAGACCAGTTTAACCGGTTACATTAATTAAATTACCAATAAAATCTTTAAATTTTTTATTTAATTTGTATTTTTAAAAAAAATATTAAGAATTACCGTAGCCATGTAGGTGAAGAGAACTAATCACGGGCTCTAAAATGCCAGAATTCGCTCAGACTAAACACCACCTTGTGAAGGTCCGGGTTTAAAATCAAACTTCTCATAGAGCACGCTACCTTTTGTTCGCTAAGGTAGGTCGCGAGTCACAAAGGAGCCAAGTCCATTGCCATTTGTGTCTGAGAGCGAGATTGTCACCTATTCCTATGGTAAGCAGCAGAAAAAGGGAAGGGAAAAAAAAAATTCCCTAAAGCGAGGGGTCCATAAATTTTCAGCCAAAAAAGTCGAGAAACAGGTCATGGCCGACGGCTAGTTTTAAGTTTAACCCCCAAGACTACCAAAATGTTGCGACTTCCATTCCGGCCTCTCAAGACTTTTCCTTGACGCAAATCATAAAGGCCGCGGTTTCACACGCAAACTTCCGTAGTGCGAACAGCATTTGAATCGAATTTATGAATCGATCAAATTCACACACTAAAAACAAAAAACAAAAAGAGGCCCACTTCTTACAACGAGGTTCGCATATAGTCCCATGAAATTTCCATGTAACCCGTCCTTTTTCAAAAGCAAAAAAATTTAACAAGCAGCCCATCTATTAATTACACAAACAGAGGAGGAAGAAGAACAAGACATGGGCCATCTTAAGATGGGAAGGCGCCGAGAAGCCCCCAGCATTCACACACACAGGCCTTTAGCCAGAAGAGCAAACGGAAGGAAAGAAACAAATACAAACAGGCGAGCAGAAATGACTACTCTTTGGGAGTCATGCCGCTCCAACCATCTTGGTCTAATTAATGGACTATTGGTGCAAGAAAACCTTGTCGAAATCGTTATGATCGTTCTAAAAGAATTCAAAATTCTCCAGGCCATTACTCCACGCCGCGTCTTCAATCAATGACACCCACCTTCCTCTTGTTCTTGCCAACAACGGCACAGCTCTTGCTCCTAGGGACCATGTCCAGGCCTTCGAACTCGCAGGGCCGGTCCTCATCGATCTTCAAGGTGGCCACGCTCGGGCTCCTGGGCACCACCCCGTCCCTGGACCGCGCCTGCCGGGCCCTGTCCGCCAACCGGATGAGCTCCCGGATGTCGTCCTCGGTGCTGCAGCCCTGCTGCCGGTAGAAGCCATGGCTCTGGCTTCGCGGCATCGCCGACACCATCCCCGCCGGCATGCCCCTGATAGGCCCCTTCTCCACCCGACCCACGCAGCCTGTTAGACTGTTGACATAGAAATCTCTAGCCCGCCGCAAAGCTTTCATTGGGGCCTTCATGTACTGGCTTAGCTTGCTAGGCGACCTAGTTGTTCCCCTGCACATGGCTTGGGAGTTGTAGAGAATACTTTTGAGCTCTTCGATTTAGCTACAGGAAGGAAGGAGATTAGGAAGCGACGGAGAGGTAGGAGGTGTTCTGAGGTTTGGAAGGTAGACGGAGAGAAGAGGCGGATGGGTTGAGGCATGGAAAAGGGAAGAGTTACTTATAGCCAGCCAGAGGTTCCTTGGGGTTTGGAGACGGCTGACTTCCTAAAAGGCAACCAATGATCCGCTTGGACTTGTTCCAAGGAAGGTAGCGCTATGGACCGGTGGAATTGGATGCGATGGTATGCCAGGGAGCGCACGTCCCCTGATGCTGCGCGCCGATTCCTCGCCAACGGCCACCGGGTGCTCGAGTCAATAACGTATATAATAAAGTATTTGCGTTGCGTTTGATAACCGACAATCTGTCGAGTTATCGATAATATAAATAAAATTTATCAAATAATTATATTTAATATATATTTTAAATAATAATTATTTATATTATTAAAAATAATATTTTTTTATTTATTTTTTTTTTAATATTTTTAAAATTTAGTATTAAAGGTCTCAACCCATATCCTCTTCATCGAATCTGATCACAAAACCAAATGCCTCCGATTGATGACCTTTGCCATCCTCATCAACCGTTTACAATATTATTTATAAATATATATTTTTAAATATTATATTTATAAATGTAAATTTTTTAAATCAAATATATAATAATATAAATTTTAATAAATTTAATTTTAAAAATAAAAATTTAATATTATATAATTGATAATTTGTTTATCATATTAAAATACAGTAATTAATATTACTGTAATATTATTTATTTTTATTAAATATAATAATTAATATTATTAATAATTTATTAATTAATAATTTATTTTATAATTAAATAATTTATATTATTATTCAGAATCTGACCACGTACCAAATGCAAATCTGAAAGCAGAGAGAAGCAATCTGGAGACCATGGTTTTGTACCTTGTAGATATGGTTATGGTCGAAAACTAGAAGGGAGTAACGGTACCCTGGCTGGGGGTCGCCGTCGAGTTGCCGTCGAGTTGCCGTTAGACCGTCAATCGCTCGACGCTTGGATAGCTGGATCGGCCTGTTGGAATTTTCTAACGATGGAGAAGTCTGTGGATTGAATGGAGAAGATGATGCAGTATTGACAAATAAAGAAGACAAGGACAATCTCAGCTAGTTGCGTTTTTCCAAAATATAATATTTTAAGGTTTACTTTTCTATGACTATTCTCATGACAGCTGACAATGCTAATTTTAAATCATAAAATGATTATCTGTTATGTTTAACATAAAAATTCTATAGAAACAATGATAAGTATAAAGAATATTTTTATTCCTGCCAATAAGAATGGAAATTAGTGTATCATGGCTCCATCCTATTCCTGCCTCATTGGTTTAGTCCCTGCTAAAGCAAACAAATTCCGTTAACAAATGTATTAAGTATACTTTTAAAATATAAAAAAGTGTATTTAATATACTTAGGTTTTTGAGAAGGTTGGAATCCTAAATAATTCATATAATTGATAATATTTATAATGATAATACCAAAGATACTCTTGCATTTTAATATTTGAAATTCACTATACACATTTTAATACTCAAAATCCATTATCTTCAAAATAATTTCTTAATTTTAATAAAGGCATTGCGTTAATTATATCTCTAACATTATTTAAATATTTGAACTCATTATCTTTCAATACTATATAAAATATATGAGGGTATGGAGAGACGAAATCAAGTACGCAGGATAAGGCTATAAGGAGCTCTATCGAACAAAGATGGATTATATCAATAATTTTGATGCAATGACCTTACATCTTTTAACTCTTAATCATATTCGTTGATATATTCTAATAAAAGGAGCATGGCCTTTGAAAAAGATGGAATCCTAATGAATAGCTATAATTGAGCAATTGACTTGTGTTAATTAAAATTCAGTTTGGGACAGTTGCTAAAAGAGGCAAATAGCACCATCCATCATCAGCCATCTAAGACTATATTGTTTCTTAATAGCTAGGGTCAACAACTGAGCTAAATAGAATCTAAATCTAAACAAATAATATGTGTATCTGTATATACGTGGGTGTGTATAAAAAAGAGTGTAACCCCCGGGATCTTAATTACCTGGTTCGTGAGATTTAGCGTAGATTTCTGGGACGGGTGACGCTTGGGATTTCTGCGGTTACACGTGGCGGTTAAGTTTTCAATTCCGCATAACGAATGGGTTTCCGGAGTCTGTGTACGAGGCCTCGCGTGAGGTTTATAGGGAGATGGAGGGTGACTCCCCCTCTTCAACCGGGCGCTCATCTCCTCTAGGAAATCCTTTGCCATCCTCCTAATGCCTACGAGAGAGAGAGAGAGAGAGAGAGAGAGAGGGAAGTATAGAGATCTCCCGCGGCAGCGGAAACCTGGAAGCGGCTCTTCTCGGCGCGAGGCAGCGGCCGTACGGCCTAGGGCTGCTGGTGAACTCTAGTAGGGGGAATTCCAAGGTCACCACAATGGGCATGGACTGCTGCCGCCGCATCAACCCCTTCCGCCTCTGCTCTGGCCTCAAGGTCCTCAGCTACTTCATGATCCTCCTTGTCGTCGCCATCATCGCCCTTTCCTACTGCATCGTCGTCGTCATCGCCTGGGGCCCGCGCCTCTTCCATAGCGGCCTCACCTCCCTCCTTGCCTTCTCCATCATCATCGCCTTCCATCTCCTGCTTGCTTTGTTAATATGGAGTTATTTTAGGGTAGCTTTTGTTGATCCTGGTTCCGTTCCTCTAAATTGGAGACCACCGCTTGAAAAAGAGAACTTGGAAGTGGGAAGAAGTTTGTGACATCGTCTGATTATGTTTCTCCTAAGACCAGGGCATCTGCATGGTCTGGTTCAGAGGGGTTGGAAAGAAGACCAACCATAGGCTACTGTAGTCGCTGTCAAAATAGCAAACCTCCAGGATGCCATCACTGTTCTATTTGTCAAAGATGTGTCCTGAAGATGGATCATCATTGTGTATGGGTTGTCAATTGTGTTGGAGCTATAGAGGCACAATTTGCCCAGATAGGAGCAGCCATCTTCAGAACATTTCTAACATCTCGAGATCCAGGACCTCTTCTTATGCCCAAGGAAGGCTAGAATCTGCCTGAGAATTTTCCATTGCCACTGCCTTCTTGGATCTCAGAAGAGGACATCAACTACTATACAAGCAAATTTGACAAGTCTGGCTTTACCACGCCAGTCAACTATTATCGATGCCTTAACCTAAATTGGGATCTGACAGCACCATGGACTGGAGCACAAATAAAAGCGCCAGTTAAATTTATCGTGGGAGACTTGGATTTGACTTACCATTACCCAGGTGCCCAGTGGTAGCTGATTTATCACCTTGGATTTGCGTATTGAGGTAAGTAAGCCAAATATAATAATTTCATAAATTATAAATGGTTGTATTTATAGTTTTATGCATATTTATGAAATAGAGTTTTATTGATTATTTTAAAAATTGGTAAGCTGTACCATATGTATCTAATTGCATATTTGCTATAATAGTTGATATTATTTGCAAAGTGAATTGATTATATGCAATGGTTAAAAATGTACAAACCACTATTTATGTGATATGAAAAGATTATGCTTATGATGATGCATGATGTACATATATATAATGATGACCTTGAATTATATTTATATATGTCGCCGTAGTTCTCCTTTGATATGGCATGTGGAGGCCACACACATCTAGAGGGTATGTGCTGATTGATATGGCATGTGGAGGCCACACACATCTAGAGGATGTGTGCTAATTGATGGAGGCATTGCAGGACCGTGGGACACATATGATATAATATAACAATGATTAAATAAACAGTGGATTTGTTTACAATGCATATTCTGGTATTTGTTTTATAAGCTTCCATGATTATTTTGACTTAATGATATGCATGATTATGATAACATGTTAATTAAATTGGAAGTTTCTATGAAAATTATGACTTGATAATATCTTGAGAGATAAGATGATATATGACTATTTTATGTCATTAATATAGGCTTACTTATTGAGTGTGAGCTCATAAAAATCTCACAATGTTTTTTAGAGCCTCAGGATTGAAGAAGGAACCATAGGGTTGTTGGAGCTTCTATTTAAAATAAAGTGGATTCATATGTTGATGTAACCCCAATAATATTTGCGTGTAGGGCTTGTAGCCCAAATCTTTAGTTATGGATTGTATTAAAGTTACAGACTTGAATGATATATAGGTTGTTGCCTTTCTTGAATTCAGTGTTATGATTTGGAACGCCTTGCATGCCTGGCATGCAACGGGTTGTCACCCTAGCTCAAAATTTTTGGGTCTGGGGCGTGACAGCTTTTATGGTATCAGAGCCTAGGTTTTGACTTTAGGACACATACATGATGACACTCTAAGAAAAATACTAGGATGATATTGAGACAATTATGACTTTAAAGGAATTTCAGGAACTATGCTTTGGGAGCTTGAAATTTAAAGTTTATCAAGATATTAATTGAAATATGAATTTGATAGGAATTAAGAATGAACCATCGCATCAGAAGCTAATGATATAATGTGGGCTCCCTGGCTGGTAGCCTTGACCAGTTGGGAGGCCTAGGGGCTTCTAGAGGTTTTAGTTCCGTCAAACTTGTTGGAAATGACTCGTAGCAGTTTCAGATCTTTAAATAATATGGGTAGATGAAACTTTAATTGGATATGTAATAAAAGATAGATTAATATATGGAATATGATATAATAGTTGAAAATTGCAATTGATGACTAATATGACTAAGATAACATCATTATGTCCATATTGCAATTGAGTTGATATGTGGATTTGGAGTTAGTAAATCTAAATTTGAATGTGGATGTATATAATGAATTTTTATTTGTAGAACTTACATTGTTGATATTGTAAGTTTAAGATTATGAGCTAATCTGCTGGTTATAGGATGATTAATATTGATGATATTTTGGGAATGAAATAGTTAATTACATGTTTTTGATTAATCACAATTGAGTACTTTCTGAATTTGAGTCTGGATGGATAAGTATATATAGTGAATTTTACTAAGAGAACTTTTATTATGGATATTGCATGTTCAAAACTGATTGTTAATTTGCTAGATGTGGAGATGGCTGATATTGATGCTAATGAAATAGTTGACTGCATATTATATCTTGATGAACCATTTATGAAGAATATAAATTTTTAAATTCTGAGATAATTACTGTTTAAGTTTTTGAGAGCAGTAGACTCTATTAATCTTTAGAACTGATTTTGGCTATAAATGATCAAATATTTTGATGGTAGAAAGTGAAAGATTTTAGCAATAATGAGAATAAGATAAACTCCACTGATAAAGAATTTCATGGAATTTTCATCTGTTAATAGATTTCTAAATCAAGATATCTGTTCATTAATTTATCGTGCATACTTATTGTACCTTTCTTCATAGTTCCTAAGTAGATATCTTTCTCCAGGATGGATAAATTATCAATCATCCATAAGTGGCATAATTATTGTTAAGAAAATAGGAGGGAGATGATTTTATTTTTGATTATTATCAGTTATGGATTATGGTTAAGGGTACATCTATTATCACTTTCAAGTCATAGAGAGATTACTATAATTTTCAATTATGTCTTTCAGATGGTAAGTGCATTTTTAATCTTTATTGACCTTATAAGTCTTGTATCCATCTGAGCTAGATTAGTGAAGTCACTTTGAGATATTTGAAGGGTTTAAATTAGTTGGTCATGTTATGGCATGAGACATTGCATAATCTATAGATGATTTTGATAATCATTGGTAACGAAATAATCGATTCAAGAATTTGAATCATTTAAATTGCATTATTTATTGAGGATATACTGACCTATTCAAGAGAAATTGATTGTTATGGTGGTATTATTGATAAATATGAAGGAGATAAATTAATCATACTGATGATTAATGATGGCACTATTATTCAAAGAAATTAAATTAGTTAATTATGATAATTATGAAAGATATCATAAATGATTGGCTTAATATTCATTGATGTTAGCTTGAAGTATTCAAGAGTGAAACCAAGTATGTTATGGTGATTGAAATAAGTGTCGTAATGATTAATGGCACATTCAACTATTTATGAGTTGAGAGAGCATTGGAAACTATCTTATACTTAATTCAAAAGAACTTGGAACTGTCTTATCGAGGAATTAACAGTAATTGATATAGGTTATTAACCTTAAGAATGGATGACATAATACATGTGATGGACTTTATGATATTTATGATGATTGTGTTGTGAGAAGTTAAGGTATAAAAAAAAAAGATGACAAGAAAGAAATACTTCTTAAGGAATTCAATTTTATTTGGTAGAAAGATCAAATTAATTGTTGATGTTGGATACGTCATTTGGGTATCTAGGAATGAAATAAAAGTTGCTAGTGAGTATCTATAATGGTACAAAATTTGTGGACATTTAATTTCGAGGATAAAATTTTAATGGGTTAAATGTTAATATTTGTTTTTGGTTTAATGGTAAACTGCGTAAATTGAGTCTGAACCCATTTGTCTTACTCTCCTAATTCGATGATGTCTTCATAAAGCTTTGTGGATTAAGCTGAATTTATGTCCAGCCTTCCACCCTCAAATAGATGGACAATCTGCATGAATCAATTAGATTTTGATGATATACTGCAAGCTTATGTAATGGATTTTGGAGGTGCTTGGCATAAATTTTTTACCTTTAGTGAAATTGCTTATTTTATTGATTACCAAGCCAATATTCAAATGGATTCATTTCAATTGTCTATGATATAAGGTGTAGATTCCCTTCATATTGAGATAAGGTGAGAGAGAGACAATTTTGGACTGAGCTGGTTTAGCAACTATGAAAAGTATCGTTAATTAAAGCAGTTTCATGTAACTCAGAGTTAATAAAAAAGTTATGCTGATGTCAAAAAGAAAGATTTAAAATTTCAGGTTGAAAATCATTTGGAAGTTTTACTAACCAACGATGTGATGAGATTTATGTTAGAGGTAATTTGAGCCCAATGCATTGGGCCATTTGAGATTTTGATCAAAATAAACCGTCAATCGCTCGACGCTTGGATAGCTGGATCGGCCTGTTGGAATTTTCTAACGATGGAGAAGTCTGTGGATTGAATGGAGAAGATGATGCAGTATTGACAAATAAAGAAGACAAGGACAATCTCAGCTAGTTGCGTTTTTCCAAAATATAATATTTTAAGGTTTACTTTTCTATGACTATTCTCATGACAGCTGACAATGCTAATTTTAAATCATAAAATGATTATCTGTTATGTTTAACATAAAATTCTATAGAAACAATGATAAGTATAAAGAATATTTTTATTCCTGCCAATAAGAATGGAAATTAGTGTATCATGGCTCCATCCTATTCCTGCCTCATTGGTTTAGTCCCTGCTAAAGCAAACAAATTCCGTTAACAAATGTATTAAGTATACTTTTAAAATATAAAAAGTGTATTTAATATACTTAGGTTTTTGAGAAGGTTGGAATCCTAAATAATTCATATAATTGATAATATTTTATAATGATAATACCAAAGATACTCTTGCATTTTAATATTTGAAATTCACTATACACGTTTTAATACTCAAAATCCATTATCTTCAAAATAATTTCTTAATTTTAATAAAGGCATTGCGTTAATTATATCTCTAACATTATTTAAATATTTGAACTCATTATCTTTCAATACTATATAAAATATATGAGGGTATGGAGAGACGAAATCAAGTACGCAGGATAAGGCTATAAGGAGCTCTATCGAACAAAGATGGATTATACCAATAATTTTGATGCAATGACCTTACATCTTTTAACTCTTAATCATATTCGTTGATATATTCTAATAAAAGGAGCATGGCCTTTGAAAAAGATGGAATCCTAATGAATAGCTATAATTGAGCAATTGACTTGTGTTAATTAAAATTCAGTTTGGGACAGTTGCTAAAAGAGGCAAATAGCAACCATCCATCATCAGCCATCTAAGACTATATTGTTTCTTAATAGCTAGGGTCAACAACTGAGCTAAATAGAATCTAAATCTAAACAAATAATATGTGTATCTGTATATACGTGGGTGTGTATAAAAAAGAGTGTAACCCCCGGGATCTTAATTACCTGGTTCGTGAGATTTAGCGTATGATTTCTGGGACGGGTGACGCTTGGGATTTCTGCGGTTACACGTGGCGGTTAAGTTTTCAATTCCGCATAACGAATGGGTTTTCGGAGTCTGTGTACGAGGCCTCGCGTGAGGTTTATAGGGAGATGGAGGGTGACTCCCCCTCTTCAACCGGGCGCTCATCTCCTCTAGGAAATCCTTTGCCATCCTCCTAATGCCTACGAGAGAGAGAGAGAGAGAGAGAGAGAGGGAAGTACAGAGATCTCCCGCGGCAGCGGAAACCTGGAAGCGGCTCTTCTCGGCGCGAGGCAGCGGCCGTACGGCCTAGGGCTGCTGGTGAACTCTAGTAGGGGGAATTCCAAGGTCACCACAATGGGCATGGACTGCTGCCGCCGCATCAACCCCTTCCGCCTCTGCTCTGGCCTCAAGGTCCTCAGCTACTTCATGATCCTCCTTGTCGTCGCCATCATCGCCCTTTCCTACTGCATCGTCGTCGTCATCGCCTGGGGCCCGCGCCTCTTCCATAGCGGCCTCACCTCCCTCCTTGCCTTCTCCATCATCATCGCCTTCCATCTCCTGCTTGCTTTGTTAATATGGAGTTATTTTAGGGTAGCTTTTGTTGATCCTGGTTCCGTTCCTCTAAATTGGAGACCACCGCTTGAAAAAGAGAACTTGGAAGTGGGAAGAAGTTTGTGACGTCGTCTGATTATGTTTCTCCTAAGACCAGGGCATCTGCATGGTCTGGTTCAGAGGGGTTGGAAAGAAGACCAACCATAGGCTACTGTAGTCGCTGTCAAAATAGCAAACCTCCAGGATGCCATCACTGTTCTATTTGTCAAAGATGTGTCCTGAAGATGGATCATCATTGTGTATGGGTTGTCAATTGTGTTGGAGCTATAGAGGCACAATTTGCCCAGATAGGAGCAGCCATCTTCAGAACATTTCTAACATCTCGAGATCCAGGACCTCTTCTTATGCCCAAGGAAGGCTAGAATCTGCCTGAGAATTTTCCATTGCCACTGCCTTCTTGGATCTCAGAAGAGGACATCAACTACTATACAAGCAAATTTGACAAGTCTGGCTTTACCACGCCAGTCAACTATTATCGATGCCTTAACCTAAATTGGGATCTGACAGCACCATGGACTGGAGCACAAATAAAAGCGCCAGTTAAATTTATCGTGGGAGACTTGGATTTGACTTACCATTACCCAGGTGCCCAGTGGTAGCTGATTTATCACCTTGGATTTGCGTATTGAGGTAAGTAAGCCAAATATAATAATTTCATAAATTATAAATGGTTGTATTTATAGTTTTATGCATATTTATGAAATAGAGTTTTATTGATTATTTTAAAAATTGGTAAGCTGTACCATATGTATCTAATTGCATATTTGCTATAATAGTTGATATTATTTGCAAAGTGAATTGATTATATGCAATGGTTAAAAATGTACAAACCACTATTTATGTGATATGAAAAGATTATGCTTATGATGATGCATGATGTACATATATATAATGATGATCTTGAATTATATTTATATATGTCGCCGCAGTTCTCCTTTGATATGGCATGTGGAGGCCACACACATCTAGAGGGTATGTGTGATTGATATGGCATGTGGAGGCCACACACATCTAGAGGATGTGTGCTAATTGATGGAGGCATTGCAGGACCGTGGGACACATATGATATAATATAACAATGATTAAATATAAACAGTGGATTTGTTTACAATGCATATTCTGGTATTTGTTTTATAAGCTTCCATGATTATTTTGACTTAATGATATGCATGATTATGATAACATGTTAATTAAATTGGAAGTTTCTATGAAAATTATGACTTGATAATATCTTGAGAGATAAGATGATATATGACTATTTTATGTCATTAATATAGGCTTACTTATTGAGTGTGAGCTCATAAAAATCTCACAATGTTTTTTAGAGCCTCAGGATTGAAGAAGGAACCATAGGGTTGTTGGAGCTTCTATTTAAAATAAAGTGGATTCATATGTTGATGTAACCCCAATAATATTTGCGTGTAGGGCTTGTAGCCCAAATCTTTAGTTATGGATTGTATTAAAGTTACAGACTTGAATGATATATAGGTTGTTGCCTTTCTTGAATTCAGTGTTATGATTTGGAACGCCTTGCATGCCTGGCATGCAACGGGTTGTCACCCTAGCTCAAAATTTTTGGGTCTGGGGCGTGACAGCTTTTATGGTATCAGAGCCTAGGTTTTGACTTTAGGACACATACATGATGACACTCTAAGAAAAATACTAGGATGATATTGAGACAATTATGACTTTAAAGGAATTTCAGGAACTATGCTTTGGGAGCTTGAAATTTAAAGTTTATCAAGATATTAATTGAAATATGAATTTGATAGGAATTAAGAATGAACCATCGCATCAGAAGCTAATGATATAATGTGGGCTCCCTGGCTGGTAGCCTTGACCAGTTGGGAGGCCTAGGGGCTTCTAGAGGTTTTAGTTCCGTCAAACTTGTTGGAAATGACTCGTAGCAGTTTCAGATCTTTAAATAATATGGGTAGATGAAACTTTAATTGGATATGTAATAAAAGATAGATTAATATATGGAATATGATATAATAGTTGAAAATTGCAATTGATGACTAATATGACTAAGATAACATCATTATGTCCATATTGCAATTGAGTTGATATGTGGATTTGGAGTTAGTAAATCTAAATTTGAATGTGGATGTATATAATGAATTTTTATTTGTAGAACTTACATTGTTGATATTGTAAGTTTAAGATTATGAGCTAATCTGCTGGTTATAGGGATGATTAATATTGATGATATTTTGGGAATGAAATAGTTAATTACATGTTTTTGATTAATCACAATTGAGTACTTTCTGAATTTGAGTCTGGATGGATAAGTATATATAGTGAATTTTACTAAGAGAACTTTTATTATGGATATTGCATGTTCAAAACTGATTGTTAATTTGCTAGATGTGGAGATGGCTGATATTGATGCTAATGAAATAGTTGACTGCATATTATATCTTGATGAACCATTTATGAAGAATATAAATTTTTAAATTCTGAGATAATTACTGTTTAAGTTTTTGAGAGCAGTAGACTCTATTAATCTTTAGAACTGATTTTGGCTATAAATGATCAAATATTTTGATGGTAGAAAGTGAAAGATTTTAGCAATAATGAGAATAAGATAAACTCCACTGATAAAGAATTTCATGGAATTTTATCTGTTAATAGATTTCTAAATCAAGATATCTGTTCATTAATTTATCGTGCATACTTATTGTACCTTTCTTCATAGTTCCTAAGTAGATATCTTTCTCCAGGATGGATAAATTATCAATCATCCATAAGTGGCATAATTATTGTTAAGAAAATAGGAGGGAGATGATTTTATTTTTGATTATTATCAGTTATGGATTATGGTTAAGGGTACATCTATTATCACTTTCAAGTCATAGAGAGATTACTATAATTTTCAATTATGTCTTTCAGATGGTAAGTGCATTTTTAATCTTTATTGACCTTATAAGTCTTGTATCCATCTGAGCTAGATTAGTGAAGTCACTTTGAGATATTTGAAGGGTTTAAATTAGTTGGTCATGTTATGGCATGAGACATTGCATAATCTATAGATGATTTTGATAATCATTGGTAACGAAATAATCGATTCAAGAATTTGAATCATTTAAATTGCATTATTTATTGAGGATATACTGACCTATTCAAGAGAAATTGATTGTTATGGTGGTATTATTGATAAATATGAAGGAGATAAATTAATCATACTGATGATTAATGATGGCACTATTATTCAAAGAAATTAAATTAGTTAATTATGATAATTATGAAAGATATCATAAATGATTGGCTTAATATTCATTGATGTTAGCTTGAAGTATTCAAGAGTGAAACCAAGTATGTTATGGTGATTGAAATAAGTGTCGTAATGATTAATGGCACATTCAACTATTTATGAGTTGAGAGAGCATTGGAAACTATCTTATACTTAATTCAAAAGAACTTGGAACTGTCTTATCGAGGAATTAACAGTAATTGATATAGGTTATTAACCTTAAGAATGGATGACATAATACATGTGATGGACTTTATGATATTTATGATGATTGTGTTGTGAGAAGTTAAGGTATAAAAAAAAAGATGACAAGAAAGAAATACTTCTTAAGGAATTCAATTTTATTTGGTAGAAAGATCAAATTAATTGTTGATGTTGGATACGTCATTTGGGTATCTAGGAATGAAATAAAAGTTGCTAGTGAGTATCTATAATGGTACAAAATTTGTGGACATTTAATTTCGAGGATAAAATTTTAATGGGTTAAATGTTAATATTTGTTTTTGGTTTAATGGTAAACTGCGTAAATTGAGTCTGAACCCATTTGTCTTACTCTCCTAATTCGATGATGTCTTCATAAAGCTTTGTGGATTAAGCTGAATTATGTCCAGCCTTCCACCCTCAAATAGATGGACAATCTGCATGAATCAATTAGATTTTGATGATATACTGCAAGCTTATGTAATGGATTTTGGAGGTGCTTGGCATAAATTTTTACCTTTAGTGAAATTGCTTATTTTATTGATTACCAAGCCAATATTCAAATGGATTCATTTCAATTGTCTATGATATAAGGTGTAGATTCCCTTCATATTGAGATAAGGTGAGAGAGAGACAATTTTGGACTGAGCTGGTTTAGCAACTATGAAAAGTATCGTTAATTAAAGCAGTTTCATGTAACTCAGAGTTAATAAAAAGTTATGCTGATGTCAAAAAGAAAGATTTAAATTTCAGGTTGAAAATCATTTGGAAGTTTTACTAACCAACGATGTGATGAGATTTATGTTAGAGGTAATTTGAGCCCAATGCATTGGGCCATTTGAGATTTTGATCAAAATAAAGGAGGTGGCTTATAGCTTAGCACTGCGTTCATTACTCTTTGGGGTGTTCAATGTGTTTCATACCTTTATGACTGAGGAGGTATATTCAACCCCCGTTATGTGTTAGAACTTGAACCAATTTAGCTTAAGAAAGAATTGACCTATGAAGATCATTTTGTGCACATTATGGACCGCAAGCATTAAGTTCTGAGATGGTGTAGTATTCCTTATGTCAAGTTCAGCGGAGTAATTATTCTGAGAGGGAGATTATTTGGGAGTCTAAGGAGAAAATGAAAAAGAAACATCCACAATTATTTGTATCTTATTACAGATCAATGATGTATCGATGATTATGACTTTTGAATGAAATTTAGCTGATTATGAGATAGAAAATTTGGATTCTATATTCTATTGGATGTATATCAAATTTCGAGGCCAAATTTTTATAAGGAGGGGAGAATATAACCCCCGGGATCTTAATTACCTGGTTCGTGAGATTTAGCGTAGGATTCCTGGGACGGGTGACGTTTGGGATTCCTGCGGTTACACACGGCGGTTAAGTTTTCAATTCCGCGTAACGAATGAGTTTTCAGAGTCTCTGTACGAGGCCTCGCGTGAGGTTTATGGGAGATGGAGGGTGACTCCCCCCCTTCAACCGGGCGCTCATCTCCTCTAGGAAATCCTTTGCCATCCTCCTAATGCCTACGAGAGAGAGAGAGAGAGATAGAGAGAGAGAGGATGGAAGTACAGAGATCTCAGCTACGCCTCTCCTGCGGCTCCATCCAGATCTCGATCGACCTTCCTGCGATTAGCGAAGAAGCTGGCAGCGGGAACCTTGAAGCGGCTCTTCTCGGCGCGAGGCGGTGGAGGGCGGCTGCCGGCGTACGGCTAGGGCTGCTGGTGGACTCTAGTAGGGGGGAATTCCAAGGTCACCACAATGGGCATGGACTGCTGCCGCCACACCAACCCCTTCCGCCTCTGCTCTGGCCTCAAGGTCCTTGGCTACTTCATGATCCTCCTTGTCGCCGCCATCATCGCCCTTTCCTACTGCGCCGTCGTCGTCATCGCCTGGGGCCCGCGCCTCTTCCATGGCGGCCTCACCTCCCTCCTTGCCTTCTCCATCATCATCGCCTTCCATCTCCTGCTTGCTTTGTTAATATGGAGTTATTTTAGGGTAGCTTTTGTTGATCCTGGTTCCGTTCCTCTAAATTGGAGACCACCGCTTGAAAAAGAGAACTTGGAAGTGGGAAGAAGTTCTGTGACATCGTCTGATTATGTTTTTCCTAAGACCAGGGCATCTGCATGGTCTGGTTCAGAGGGGTTGGAAAGAAGACCAACCATAGGCTACTGCAGTCGCTGTCAAAATAGCAAACCTCCAGGATGCCATCACTGTTCTGTTTGTCAAAGATGTGTCCTGAAGATGGATCATCATTGTGTATGGGTTGTCAATTGTGTTGGAGCTATAGAGGCACAATTTGCCCAGATAGAAACTGCAGCCATCTTCAGAACATTTCTAACATCTCGAGATCCAGGACCTCTTCTTATGCCCAAGGAAGGCTGGAATCTGCCTGAGAATTTTCCATTGCCACTGCCTTCTTGGATCTCAGAAGAGGACATCAACTACTATGCAAGCAAATTTGATAAGTCTGGCTTTACCGCGCCAGTCAACTATTATCGATGCCTTAACCTAAATTGGGATCTGACAGCACCATGGACTGGAGCACAAATAAAAGCGCCAGTTAAATTTATCGTGGGAGACTTGGATTTGACTTACCATTACCCAGGTGCCCAGTGGTAGCTGATTTATCACCTTGGATTTGCGTATTGAGGTAAGTAAGACAAATATAATAATTTCATAAATTATAAATGGTTGTATTTATAGTTTTATGCATATTTATGAAATAGAGTTTTATTGATTATTTTAAAATTGGTAAGCTGTACCATGTGTATCTAATTGCATATTTGCTATAATAGTTGATATTATTTGCAAAGTGAATTGATTATATGCAATGGTTAAAAATGTACAAACCACTATTTATGTGATATGAAAAGATTATGCTTATGATGATGCATGATGTACATATATATAATGATCCTTGAATTATATTTATATGTGTCGCCGCGGTTCTCCTTTGATATGGCATGTGGAGGCCACGCACATCTAGAGGGTGTGTGCTGATTGATATGGCATGTGGAGGCCACACACATCTAGAGGATGTGTGCTGATTGATGGAGGCATTGTAGGGCCGTGGGACACATATGATATAATATAACAATGATTAAATATAAACAGTGGATTTGTTTACAATACATATTCTGGTATTTGTTTTATAAGCTTCCATGATTATTTTGACTTAATGATATGCATGATTATGATAGCATGTTAATTAAATTGGAAGTTTCTATGAAAATTATGACTTGATAATATCTTGAGAGATAAGATGATATATGACTATTTTATGTCATTAATATAGGCTTACTTATTGAGTGTGAGCTCATAAAAATCTCACAATGTTTTTCAGAGCCTCAGGATTGAAGAAGGAACCATAGGGTCGTTGGAGCTTCTATTTAAAATAAAGTGGATTCATATGTTGATGTAACCCTAGTAATGTTTGCGTATAGGGCTTGTAGCCCAAATCTTTAGTTATGGATTGTATTAAAGTTACGAACTTGAATGATATATAGGTTGTTGCCTTTCTTGAATTTAGTGTTATGATTCGAGACGCCTTGCATGCCTGGCATGCGGCGGGTTGTCACCCTAGCTCAAAATTTTTGGGTCTGGGGCGTGACAAAGAGGTGCAAAAAGAAGTTCCATTCTACCAACAGCTATGCTTTGCAAAGCAATTTATTCCACTAGCAATTTATCATGATAAACTGTAGAAAACAATGTACAATAATAAAAATAAAAAAGGATACATATTACATAGTCATCTAGGTGCCTTAATAGCACTGCAACTGCAATTGCATCTTACCTCATTTTGTTACAAGCGTTTCCATAAATTAGTCAAATGACATGCAACTAAATCTTAAAACAACATAATTATATATTTTGCTTCGATTGATGCCAGGTTTTCTCTTGAGACACATCTAATCTCATGAAGCCGCAGCAGCAGCATCTGCAATGTCATACAATTACAAATGATGAACTACCCTAATTAATTTTTTTGATGTTTTTGTTGAGAAAATTTGAAAAAGGAAAGTCTAGATAAGAAGAGATAAGGATAATGATTAAGATAAGAACTGATAGAGAGATGAAGATAAGGATAGGCTTGAATCACATACGAAACGCTTCGCTTAAGCGTTATTTGCACCCTCTCGAATGCTCTGTGGGTGAATAGCAAATACGCCAAAGGATAAGACAAGCCTTTTATCGAGTTTACACCAAAGCACTAATGAAAACTCAATTGTAGACAAGAACGGATTCTTTTATTTTTGATTTGATTTGTATATGGATTTATAGAAATTGAGCGCCGTGGTACTGGAGCCTGTGAAGCGTTGATTCACGGAGAGCCGCATCGTTTCATAACATATCCGTTGCAGAGATTTAAAGAAAACGGATAAAGTTTCTTTTTTGAAACGAAGCATCACGTCGCTTCGGCTTCTGAAGCGAGAATTGCCGTGGGAGAGTCCGCGACTATTCCCTAAACATATCCACAAACACCTTAGTTTATTTAAACAAAATCTCAATAATCCCCCACTTGTTTAAAACAAACTAAGTTCACATATAAAATTAAGGACAAGGAGCATTAATACAGCTAGGTATCTTTCGATTTGAACCTAACCTTAGTGAGAATATCACAAAGCTTTAACGAAATTCCAGATAGCATAAACGCTTTGAACCAGTTATTTCTTGTGTCAAAACCGGTGATACTTCACACACACTCCTTAATGTTTCTTGTCTACACCACACGCTTAGCATGATTTATGGCCATGTGCTTATCACTCTGTTATAATAGATACTTGTCCACATGGCTAAACTTCATTAAGAGTTTAAAAATCTCAACCCTCCATCTTGTAACAGTCAGCACTATACACTAAGTGCAGCTACAATCCACTTATCAATGACTTGTTGTTACCCATTGAACCTAAGACTAGTCATTTCCTAGTATTAGGTTGGGTTGCCATCATTGATGGACTTTTACTCAAGGAGTTTTAGACCCATCCCTCTAGAAGTCGTCTTCACTAAATCTCTTGTAAGAGGTTTAGTAAGTGGATCATCTAGATTATAGCTTGATCGCACAAAAGTGAGAGAAATTATTCCATCCTTGATTAATTTCCTCACATACTCATGTCTTAGACTAATGTGTCTAGACTTCCCATTGTACACTTCGCTGTACGCTTTGGCTAAAGTGGCTTGGCTATCACAATGTATCGATATGGTTGAAATATTCTCACAAGCCAATGGGATTTACAGTAGAAGATCCCTTCATGTCTTGCTGAAGCTAGAGCCACAAACTCTGACTCATTGTTGAGTGTGTAATGCAAGTTTATTTCTTGGATTTCCAAGATATTGCACCACCCGCTAGTGTAAACACCCAACCAGTGGTAGATTTATTATCTTCCACCCTTGGTATCCAACTTGCATCGGTATATCCTTCCAATACAGTAGGAAATTTAGAGTATTGTAGACCTAGTCTTTTAGTTTTCAAAAGATAACCAAAGACTCTACCAATAGCCTTCCAATGCTCTACACTCGGGTTGCTAGTAAACCTACTAACTTACTAACTGCAAATGCTATATCGGATCTAGTGCATTGCATCAAATACATTAGACAACCAATAGTACTTGCATACTCAAGTTGAGCCACAGCTCGTCCACTATTATTTTCAAGCTTTAGACTTGGATCGAACGGGGTGTTCACTTCTTTGAACTTCAAATGTTTAAACTTGTGTAACACTTTCTCAACATAATGTAATTGACTAAGTTCAAAACCCCCACTATTTTGTTTTACTTTGATGCCCAAAATAGTATCAACTTGTCCAAGATCTTTATCTTGAAAGTAATGATAAAAACTTCTTCGTTTCTTGTATGCCTTTCATTTCATTGCTAATGATCAACATATCATCAACATAAAGGCATACATATACCACAAAGTCACCATGCACTTTAGTATATAAACACTTGTCAGAAACGTTGTGAACAAATCCATTTGAGAGTATGATAGAGTCAAACTTCTCATGCCATTGTTTGGGCGCTTGTTTCAATCCGTACAAGGATTTAACAAGCTTGCACACTTTATGTTCATTACCCAGTAGGATAAAACCCTCTGGTTGTTCCATGTAGACCTCCTCATCGAGATCACCATTTAGGAATGTCGTTTTGACATCCATTTGATGAACATAAAGGTTGTGCAATGAAGCCAATGCAAACAATACCGTAATTATTGTTATTCTAGCTACAGGTGCATATGTATCAAAATAGTCAATTCCTTCTTTTTGTCGAAAACCTTTAGCTACTAGTCTAGCTTTGTAAGTATTTAAGGTACCATCATTATGATACTTCTTCTTAAACACCCATTTACAACCAATAGGCTTAGACCCTTTGGGTAAATTTACAAGCTCCCAAGTGTGGTTAGCTATAATGGAATCCATTTCATCTTGAATAGCTTCCTTCCAAAAGGCTGAATCCCTTGAAGCCATAGCTTCCTTAAAAGGTTTTAGGATCATCTTCCATTTGAAGAAAAATAGGTACCCTATGGATAAAATTCTCTCTACTTCCTTCAACTAAATAAAGGGAAATAAGTTGAGAGTCTATTTCATCGGGTCCTAAATCCTTAGCCTTTCAGATTCTCTTACTTTTTCGAACGGTTGTTCTTCAACAACCTTTGAAGTTCTCTCCTCATGAGAATTATTACTCTTTAAATTTGTAGGAGCTTGAGAATTATTACTCTTTAAATTCTCAAGAAACTCTACATCTTTAGATTCCACTATCACGTTAGACTCTAGATCCAAGAGTCTATAAGCTTTGTTATTTGTGGCATAACAAACAAATACACTTCTTGTTCCTCTGGGACCCAATTTGATTCTTTTGGGGTCTAGGTTCTTGTAGTAGGCAAGAGACCCCTACACTTTGAAATACCCAATATTGGGCTTTCTTCCTTTCCATATCTCATATGGAGAGATCTGAGTTTTCTTTAAAGGAATTCTATTTAAAATATGACAAGCAGCAAATAAAGCTTCACCCCATAAATTAAATGATAATTCGAAATGCATTAACATAACATTGATCATCTCTTGTAATGTTCTATTCTTACGTTCAGTCAAACCATTTTGTTATGATGTACGTGGTGCAGAACTTTGGTGTATAATGTAATTTTCTTCACAAAATGCATTAAAATTATTAGAAAATATTCTTCATCCCTATCACTTCTAAGGATTTTAATATTTCTACCTAACTGATTTTCTACCTCCGCTTTATATATTCTAAAAGCATGGAAAGCATCATCTTTATGCTTTAATAAATAAACATATATGAATTTAAAGCAATCATCAATAAAGTAATGAAATACCTATTCCCACCTCTAGTTAACATGCCATTAAATTCACATATATCAGAATGCACAAGTTCTAATAAGTTGGAATTTCTCTCAACGCTATGAAATGTTTCTTAGTCATTTTTGATTTAATGCATATTTCACATTTATTGAACTCATCAATTTTGCAAGAAATCAAATCACATTTAACAAGCCTTTTCATGGTACTAATTCCAATATGTGCTAGTCTACCATGCCATAATGTAATTGAGTCAAGCATATAAGCGGAAGCAACATCTTTATTAATAGAATTGTCAATGATACATAATCTGACCATTCCATCACTAGAATAGCCCTTGCCAACAAATATACCATTACGGGTCAAGATAAGTTTGCCCGACTCAAAAACAGATTTTATTTCTGGTTTGCCCAAAAGATCCCTACTAACAAGGTTCCTATTCATATCCGGCATATGCAACACATTTGACAACGTAATTTTCTTGCCAGAAGTGAATTTGAGTTCTACGTTTCCTTTGTCATACACCTTGGACCGGCCTTCATTGCCCATCTGTATCTCTTGTCTATCGGTGACATCCACATAAGTCTTGAACATAGACTTATCATAGGAAACGTGGACGGTGGCGCAAGTGTCGTACCATCATCCGGCCATGGACTGCCATGACTTCGCTCACGGCGGCGATGATTTCATCATCGTCAACGTTGGTGGCATTTGCTTCCTTAATTTGGCCCCTGCGGTGCCTGCAGTCACGAGCAAAATGCCCGAGTTTGCCACACACATAACAGCTTCCCTTGGGCTTCTTTTTCTTGAACTTCTCTTGATTCTTTTTGGGACCAAGATAGTTTCTTTGCCATCTTTTTGTCCTTTTTAGGCTTGCTCACAGCATTGGCCTTTGAAAACCCCGTTTCAACGTTGACATTCTCCAACTTCTCCCTCATCCTTGATTCCTCCTCGATTCGAAGGTGTTTCTGAATTTGCTCCAAGAAAAATCCTCGGTGTTGTGGAGAAGTTTTTTCCTATAGCCCTTCCAAGATGACGATAATTTTATGATTATCACACGAACTTGAAAAGACTCGGGAACGTCGATTTTCATTTCTTTGAGTTTGTTGACAATCACTTGCAATTTATGCACTTGTGCAAGAATTGACTTCTCATTACACATCTTGAAATCAAAATTTAGAGATGAGAAATTTCTTCGTACCTTCCTCCTCAGTCTTGTACTTGTATTCCAATGCTTCCATATCTCTTTTGTCGATTGTGTTTAGTGTTTAGATCATACAATCGATCGGATAGAGCGTTGAGGATGTGCCCGTGGCATATGAATTCGTCCTCCCTTCGCTTCTTGCGCTATACCTTGACTTCGTCGGAGTCATTTTTAGTTGGCTTCGGTATAGGCACCAAGTCCGAATCGAGAATGTAGAAGATCTTTAATGCAGTGAGAAGAAACTTTAACTTATCTTGCCAACGGGTGAAATTAGTGCCATCGAATCGATCGAGTCTGACAAGATCTTGGTTCATCAACTTGATAGTAGCGACAAAAGTCTCGGTCTCCATTGAAATAACGCTTAAGATTGTTGAGAAAATTTGAAAAAGAAAAGTCTAGATAAGAAGAGATAGGGATAATGATTAAGATAAGAACCGAGAGAGAGATGAAGATAAGGATAGGCTTGAATCACGCACGGAACGCTTTCCTTAAGCGTTATTTGCACCCTCTCGAATGCTCTGTGTGTGAATAGCAAATACGCCGCAGGATAAGACAAGCCTTTTATCGAGTTTGCACGAAAGCACTAATGAAAACTCGATTGTAGATAAGAACGTATTCTTTTTTTGATTTGATTTGTATATGGATTTATAGAAATTGAGCGCCGCGGCACTGGAGCCTGTGAAGCGTTGATTCACGAGAACCGCATCGTTTCATAACATATTCGTTGTAGAGATTTAAAGAAAATGAATAAAGAACATTACGTCGCTTCGGCTTCTGAAACAAGAATTATCGCGAAAGAATTTACGATTATTCTCTAAATATATTCATAACATTTTAGTTTGTTTAAACAAAATCTCACCGACTTTTGTCTGCACGCTACCAAGTTTAAGTTATGAATTGAATTGGTCGTTCGTTCTGAGATCCTTTGCTATTCTATGGCCCTTGCGGCTGCCTGTGGTGTCTTGATTCTAAAAGCCAGCTGGGAAATGCATTCACTTGAATTAAAATTGTCATGTCTTATTAAAGGAGCAACTTTATATTACTCGTTCTATTTTTGTAGTAAGGCTGACCTTTGAATGGACTAATTCGTTATATCCATCTAGATTTTATCCCCTTTGCTCCGCTAATGAGTCAAAAGTCCATGAACCGGCTGATTGAGCTCCTCGCTGGCCGGAAGAGAGCGTATTTAAGCCTCGACACTCTTTAACGAAGACTTTGAAATTAGAAAATCTTTGAAAAAAAGGAATGGAGGCCGTCCCCGTTCCCACGGCTCCGTATATTACTTCATTGGTTTTTCTTTTGAAGAAGTCTTTATGCACCTAAATCGATTAATAAAACATACATTGAATGCATAAATTAAGCGTATAATTATGCTATTGCAAATATGGTTTATATCATGATTTATTAAGTTACAGCATGCATGATGATACAGGTATAGATTAATCTATATATTTGGTGTTCATTTTATGCGCTGGCTTTTGGTGCATAAAGGTTTTTTTTTTTTTTTTTTTTTTTTTTTTTTGGGACTTTGGCCTGGGGATTTAATTTTAAGGCCAGGAATCGGCAAGGAGGACCAAGGCGTGGTCAGCCATCCGGAATGGTCCAGGACTGAACCCTTTCTAACGTTCGGATTCGTGACGATGAGAGCCCGTCGGTGTGAAGACGTTAGTAGAACCGCGTTCGCCGGTCAATTTAGTGCTACGAGGACGAGCTGAGTGATGCGACAGGAGTTGACCTGTACGAGCTTATAAAATTAATTCATACGTTGCAATACGTGGCACGGAATGGCTTGGCATTGGTTTGTAATATGAGTCAGTTGGAGAGAGATATGCATGGCCTTCATTACATGAAAGTTCAAGATGAATATATGCAATCAAAATACGGTAGATGATTGGAGTCATGCTACTAAATTTTTTGATATTAATCAAATAAAGTCTTCCAAATTAAATATATATATCACATGAATTAATGAATGTTATAAAATTCAAGAAGAAAGATAAGCTGCCCTAATTTATTATGCTGGTAAATTGTTCAATATATTAATCAAATAAAGTCTTCCAAATTAATATATATATATATCACATAAATTAATGAATGTTATAAAATTTAAGAAAAAAGATAATACGATAATAATTTTGATAAAAGGCAATGCTAAAAAAAAGGGTCTTTTCGATATTAATAAGCATAAAAAAAAAATCATTCCGATGCTTCAAAAAGCATCGGCAAAGCTTTAAAGCTTCAGCAATTTGAATGTTTGCTGACGCTCTTGAACGTCGAATTTTTTGGCACTTTAAAACATCGATAATTTTTTTATTTTTTAAAAAATAAAATAAATAAATTTAAAATAAAAATTTGTATAAATTTATATTGAACCTATATAGGGGTGCAACTCGGGCTCATGAAACTTAGATTTTTCTCAGTCCTAACCCTAACCCTATTTATAAAATATCACCCCTAACCCTAACCCTAATCCTAACCCTATTTGTAAAACCTCAACCCTAACCCTAATTTAAAAATCGGGTTCGGGTTGAGTTCGAGTTGGAATTCGGGTTGATGAGGAAAAAAAATAAAAACAAAACAACATACTTTTTTTAAAGTAAATAAACATCGAATTATGGATCTCAAAGACGGAAAAACAAAATTTCTTGTCGAACGCATAAGCTGGATTCGGGGCTTTAACATTGTAATTAAAAAAAAAGTTCTACTTGAAATAAAGAAGAGGAGGAGGTGCCGTAAACAAAAAAGAGAAGACGAAAAGTGAAACAAAATGTGTGGGTAGTCCGTCTTTATGTTTGTCCTTTTTTTCGCCTACGATCGACGGGCTTGCCCTCCTCGCCCTTAAGTTGGCCATCTCGTCCGATCCTATTAGCGCCTTCAACGTCCCCAAAAATCTGGTGCTGATAAGCTACCCCCATTCGAGTAACCCTTGGGTTCGGGTTATCTCGAATTTGGGTTGGGGTCAACCCTAACTCGGATCAATTGCAAATCGGACCGGGTTAAATTCGAGTCTTTCAGGTTTGGGTTGAGCAAACATGAGTTTAAACACTGCTACAAATCGGGTTTGGCGGGCTGGGTTCGGGTTGAACCCGACCCAAGTTGCACCCCTATATAAGACAATCATAATAAACGTAAAATCATATTGCATATATTCTTCACATCCAAATTAAAATTTCAAATATAAATTTCATTACAATCCATTATAAGAAAATTTATTACAATTTAAAGTTTAACAAAATTTAAAAATTTATGAAATAGAAGATATAAAATCAAAAAAGCTGAGGTCAATGATTTACAAGAGGAAGATCGTTACCCTATATATGAGGATCTGATGCTCTAGAAGCCTATAAAAAATTAAAATATTTAATTTATAAAACTATCAATGGCAATATATTATATAAATAATTAATTTAATATAAGAATATATATTTAATAATATATATTTATCTAATGTGGACTAAGCATATGTATGATAGATGTAAGCTGCTCAATGTGCTATCTCATGAAATCTATAACTGCTCTATCAACGACATAGCTCTGTCACATCTCCTATATTTCCTGCTCAAGTCTGCGAACACATGCATTTTAAGCACCATCTATAATATCAGGTATATATCTACTCACCGTAGATAACTGAGTGAGGGTGACTTCAACTCTATTACCCCTCACTCAACCATAGCATCCCATCAGCTCCATAAATACCTCGACTTCAATGTGACTACTTTGCGTAGATGCTATAAAGTTATTGACGCTCGATAATAAGAATTGTAGCTCTTTCCTATATTAATTTTAAAAAATTAATTAGATCTTAATGACTAATAAAATTAAATTAAAATCGTTGCATGAAATAAATTGTAATAAATAATTACATATAAGTCTCTTGACTCATCTTTGACAAAAGTGTCATCATGATGAATATAAGTCATTCGGTAAAACTTTACCTCAGTGGGTTCCCTTTCATACTCATCCATCTATAAGAAAAATTATAATTTATAAATAATTTAAGTATCATAATACATACGTGTATCACGATACATGTGTATCGATATATTTATGTGTATCGCAATACACATATGTATCACGATACATCGTCCATGATACATAATTCAGGTTTCATTAAAATCTATAAATGCTTTATTATAAAAAATATTAGTTTATAGTTTAAGAAACATATGAACTCTTATTTAATTTGTGCATAACTCTTGGATCCCGATGTATAGGGAACAGACAGAGCTGATCGTGCAGCTCTACCAATATCAGAATATGTCTACAAAATCAAATAAATAACTTGTTATATTCTGAAAATAAAGTGTGTGTATATATATATAATATAATAAAAATTAAATATTTTAATAAAGTGTCTTAAAGATTAAATTACAAGATACATGTTTTCTCTCGGAGAACCAGTAATGAACCAATTCTATCCACTGATGAGGGGGTACATCAGGAGAATAAATACCAACTATCTGCTCCTCGGTCATACCCGGCAACTTATGCTTCATCTTCAAATGTGCTTTATATTCTTTCCATTTTCGATTAAGAAACTTCAGTACAAAATCATGAGAGGATGGAGGGAGTACAAACTTGGATTATAAAGAAAATAATTGTTAAGTCAACTAAATGTTTGAAATAATGATGCAAACATTAAAAAAAATAAAGAAATATAAAATTTATTCATATATCCATCATCTAATACCATGGCGATGCAAAGTATTATTACTGAAAGAATATAAAATATAGCATAATATCAACTATGCAAAATAAAAAATATTTAGATTCATTTCTTACCTGTACAACTCGTAGAATCTCAACTTTATATGTTGGAAGCATGTCATTTCATTTTGTATAACTTAGTAGACAAAGCTGATGCCTTCGTGCAACTATCCTTAAAAATAAACTTAATAAGCTAGCAGCTTTTTTAATTGGCTTCCCCAGCTGATTGCATTCAACCACTATCTTCTCACCCTCGTACATCTGCTAGATATCCTGTACTACCATTGGCTCGTATCTTGGTGTAACCCTCTCAGATTCGTCTACATAAAAATAGATATAAGTAAACTACAGTAAGAAGTGTAAAAAAAATTTATCAAACCAAATAAAAAAATAAATTACCCTAAATGTAGCTCATCATCTGCTACATCGACAGTAAGATCATGCTGCCCCGAGGATGATGAACCTGCAGTTGACTGCTGTAACGAAGGACTGGACACAACATTCGGTACTGAAGAAGGACCGGCATGAACCTGCTGCGCTAAAAAAGTATCCGTCTCAGCCTGCTATGCTGAAACAGAAGTGTCGGCCTCTGTTCATGAGCGCTGAAACTGCACACCATCAAATCATCACGAGTGCAGCATAATGTCACCTATCATTTACATCAGTGTTAGAATTAGTGAAGATAAACATTAATTTAACATAATAATTACTACAAATTGCATACATTACAAAATTTAAAACCAATAAGAATCAAGTATTAGCATTTCCTTCAAATTTTATCCTAATAACTAAGGATACTGTAGAGTAGAATGTACGTCATCAACTAGTACAAAATTGAATGGCATGAAATGTGTATAAGTGTCATCATCTTCATCATCTTTTAGCTGCTTTTCCATATCATATAAGTCCCTAAATTTTGTTTAATAATAGTAGCTTTATCTTTTGCATCTTGTACAAAAAATACTTGATGAGCTTGAGAAGAAAAAATGAATGATCATCCTTCAATAAAACACCAGTATGCATCAACCTTATAAAATTTACAAGTGTAAATTCATTTGCATCTTTTTTCAAACCCCTTGATGAGTTTATATCTATCCAATCATATCTAAATAATATGGCTTTAAAGATTCTGTAGTAATCTAACTCATAAATATCTTTAAGTGCACCATAATAAGTTTTTCCATCTACTTCCACCATAATACCGTTCTGTGTTTTTCTAAATTTCTCACAATCTTTAGTATGAAATTTAAAACCATTAATTAAGAAATTATTATATCTATTAACAACTTTGTTAGGTCCTCAAGCGAGGGCTATTAATTCATCTGAATAATTTCTTTACATCATAATTGATACCTAAAAAATAATAAGAAATGTTAACAAGTTATTCGATGTTAAATCTATAGAACTATATTTTTTAAATATATGTTAAACCTATTTCGAAAGCCATGTAGGAAATAACATGACTAACCATCATTGCTTAATCCTTGGATTAGGTCGAGTGCTATAATTAGCGTGTCATTAAGACATTAAAATTCGCTGCATAAAATTTACTTTATTCATTTAGAACAAAAAATAAGTTATGATATTTAAACTTAAAATACAATAAATTATACAACCTATAATAGTCAAATATTATTTTACTATGGAGTAACACATAACACAAATATTATCCAATACAATACTTTCAGTTTTTTCCATTACTCCACCTTCAGTTGAAAACTTATATAATTCTGTATTATATATAAATCACTATACCATTGAGGTCTATTAAATGATGTCTTTATACCTTGAAGATATCTTAAACAAAATATCAAATACTCTTCAGTAATATATCATTCCACAATCGAACCCTCTAGATAGGCTCTATTTCGTACATAATCTTTCAATCGCACAAGATACCTACAACATAAATAAATTTATAAACATAATATAGTTATGATGCTACTTTTATTAAAAATTATAGTGTACCAATCAATAGGATACATTAGACTCCATAGCATACCTCTTAATAGGATACATCCATCTATAGTGTATCGATCGATCAAGCTTGATTTTCAAAGCCAAGTGAATGAGTAGATATACCATAATAGTAAAAAATTCAGAAGAAAAAATCTTCTCCATCTGACAAAGTGTAATAGTAACATCAGACTCCAACTGATCAAGCTTTTCAGGATCAATAACTTTTAAACATAATGCCTTAAAGAATGATGATAATCGAATTATAACTGCAAGAACTTGTTTAGGTACTAATGATCTTGAAGCTATCGAAAAGATATCTTACATCAATATGTGACCATTATGACTTTTGAGATTAAAAATTTTTATATCTTTAAAATGTACACACCTTGAAATGTTTGATACATATCCATCAGGTACTTTAATATTTTTTAATATTATCAAAAAAAATATCTTTTTCTTGAGCAGACATTGTATAAGATGTAGGAGGCAAATAAATTCTATCATTAGCAAGCATTTTAGGATGAAGCTCCGGTCGATATCCAATTCTTTTAAATCCAGTCATGCCTTCATGTTATCTTTGGTCTTTCCATCAAGATTCAGCAATATTCCAAGCAGATTATCATAAACATGCTTCTCTATGTGCATGACATCAAGATTATGCCGAATAAGATTATGTTTCCAATAACATAAGTCAAAGAAGATACTTCTTTTCTTTCATAAATGTTTGCTAGGTTGATTTGTAAATGCTATATATACTTTTTTCTCATTTTCTTTTTCAAAAAAAAAAAAAATCAAAATCTTCAAATACTTGTGCATCCATACTATCAATAGTCACTTTTTCTGACAATCCTTTTTAATCATGCCTTCCTCGACTTCGAGAATTGGTCATATATGTAACTGATGGAATCCATTTGTCTATGAATATTAGCTTCAGAAGGTGGAATAGGTGCACATCCCAATTTATGGTACCATAAAATATTTTTTTCTAAAAATAAATGAATGATTTAGTTTTAACCATCGACTATGTTCCATATAACAAAATTTTCCTTCATGTTTTAACCAAATTGAATATGTTAAATTTGCACAACAAGGACATGCAACTCGTCACTTTGTACTCCAGCCAGATAAATTTGCATAGGTTGAAATATCATTAATAGTCCATAACAAAGTTGCTCATAGTTTAAATGTTTTACCATTGGAAGCATCAATTGCATCAACTCCTTCCTGCAACTATTTCAATTCCTCTATTAAAGATTTTAAAAAAATATCAATATCATTTTCTGAACCCTTATCACCTGCAATAACCATTGACAAGATAAGTGATGATTGTTTCATATACAACCAGGATAGTAAATTGCATGGTATTAGAACAACTGGCCAAATGCTATATGTAAAATTTAGAATCCAAAAAGGATTGAAGCCATATAAAGCTAAACCCAACCAAACATTACAAATATCAAAGCTAAAATTAGAATGCCTAGTATTAAATGCTTTTCATGCTAAACTATTTGCTGGATGTCTCAATATTTCATTCTTCATATGCCTTTTATCATGCCATCTCATTAATAAAGCTATTTTTGATGATGAATATAGCCTCTTCAACCAAGAAATAAGAGAAAAGTAACGCAATACCTTCATCGATTTTTTTGTACTCCACAATATATATGTTTTGTTCATTATATCATCATCATCTTCTTCATGAGTTGTCTATCCTGAAGATCCACATACAGTTTTTTGGACAACTATGAATCTTTTGATATCTAATATCCAATTTATTGACAACTTTCTTTGCTTCATAATAAGAGGATGGTAAATCAGTGCCTTTGGAAATGCATCCTTTAGTAACTTGAGAAGCATGGTAAAACTCTTTTCGGACCATCCATTTATATATTTTATATGAAATAAATGTATAAGAAAAAAAGATCTTAAAAAAATTCAAACAGCCCAGATATAATTGTTCATCTATATCTTTAATTAAATTATGATACCGAACTAACTCAGTAGTTGATGATTGCATCTACTTCTCAACAAATTTGTTTCATAAATGTAGAACCATCATATATTCTAACTATTTCATGTGCATTAGTTGAACCTCCAAAGATTTGAATACCATATCGAAAAGCATCTATGATCAAACCCGTCATATCATCTCCTATAAGATTATCTTGCATATTACTGGATCCAAGATCAGACAAGGGTTGATTACTTGATATTGGCAACATAAATTCTTCATGAAAAATACACTCAGTATAGCCTCTTGCAAAACCATTCCATATCAAATATTTTTTAACGGTTTGTGGATCTAGACAAGAACTGTTAACACATCGTCGGCATGGACATGAAATATTTTTATTCAAACTACTTTTATCCATATTAAATTTAATGAAATCACAAACTCTATCTAAATATTCTTTGGTATTTTTTGGTTTATTTATCCAACTTGTATTCATTTTAGGATAAAATGATCGATAAACAACCAACTTTTATCCAATATGCATCACAGTTCAAAGCCTCATTTAGAAAAGCTATCTAGAAAGCTATCACAGTATCAGATAAATAACCAAATATCCTGCATATATTTTATCATCATAAGTGTTCAACATTTAGTAGTATAGGCATATGTGAAAATAAATAGTAACATAATAATCTAAATATGCATAACACAATCAATTGAAGGACATAATTATTTTTAATAAAAATTATATTATAAGATCTTTACCTAAGATCACTGACCTATCAATCCAAACTATTTTAACCCAAATAGACCTGTGCCTCTTCTAGCCAAGTCAAAGCTAAAGAGCCCTTGATTCATGCCAGCTCTAGTGCACCAAGTAGAAGAAAATAACATATATGACAAAACTTGCAGTTATGTATAAATGCATGAATACAAATATGGTAGACAAATATGACAGGATAGGGATATGCCGATATGACAAATTTTTGAAAGAAAAGCTACAATTTGCTAGTGTGTGAAAAAGCATCCAAAAAGCATAACGAATATCACAACAAAATAGTCAATACCCCATCATCAATACTCACATCCTCCAATTGTCATCATTTAAATCTATAGAGCAATGTCCATCCTGCACACAATAACATCAACTTCAACAAAAATTAACCACTTGATCTCAATACAATGGCTCGAAAGATCAAACATTGGAGCCATTAGATCATAAATTTTGTTCATATCTAACACCAACATAGAAATAATTTTCATTTGTAAATTAACAAATAAAATTAATATATACATTTTGAGTTATATCAAGCCAACCATGAGCACTCTAGGTCAAGTTTGTGTTCAGCTTGTTTATTTTTTGAGCTCAAAGCGGTAGCTCATGTTCATCTTATTTACTAATTAAGCAAGCTAATATCAAACTGAATTTCAAGCCAAAAACAAGCTCCTAGCTAACAGATCCCTTGCTTGACAGCACTATTTGTATCCATGCAACATTGGTACAGACCTATAATGTGGAAAAATGCATAGACACAACCCTCCAGAAATATGAATAATGAAGTTCAATTTTAGCCGAGATATCAAGATATCAAGATCCCTATCACATTGGCTGAAGTATCCATAAGATGGTTACAGAGGGATTTCGGAGAAATAAAATCAATTTCCTATCTCATCCCATATGGAGAATAGTATTGGCTAGCATTATTGCCATATTGCATTTATATCTGCCTATAGAGTGGTACATCAGCATGTATTCTGTATACCAGCCAAAAGACCAATACAAACTGACGTCTTGGCCAAGCTCCAGGCTCAGAATGGAAACCATGATTACACAATAGATACCAAATTTTAGTAGACTAGAGAATCAAAGAAACTAAGAACAACTGATTCAAAAGATCAAAGCATCATGTTCTGAACAGACATTCAGAAATGAATTCTTGAAAATGTATGAAGATGCTCTTTACAGCATGTAACAAAGAATGAAAGAAAACAAGCATTTAAATTAAGATATTTAATGTTTACCAAAAAAATAATATGTTCAATGAAACCTGATGACATTTCATCTAGTTGAGATTTAATTAGGTCGAGTTTTAGGTGTAGATGGGCTCAAATAAAACCTGATGACATTTCTTATTTAAAATTTGAACCTAAATCCATTAACCTAATAGATTTCATGATTCGTAGATCATTTGCCTTTGCGACAATCCCTAATGATAGGCGAACAACATGTATTAGCCTAATTGAACGTCATACCTTTGTCGGAGAAGAATCGTCGAAGCCGAAGAAGTAGGAGAAGGGTCGCCGATGCTGAAAGAAGGATAAAGTTTGGAAGGGATCGGGATCGGAAAGAGAAAAGACGAGGGAAGGACGCGGCTAGGGTTTCCTCATTGCAGAAGAGATATAGATGGGCTCGGAGAAGGAATTAATCTGAGGCTGACGCTTTAAAGCATCGTTAAAGTCCAAATTACCTGACGCTTAAAAGCGTCGTTAAAATTGTTAATTTCCAATGCTTTTAAAAAGCATCAGTAAGCTTAAAAATTCTCTGATGCTTAAAAGTGTCGTTAAAATCATTAATTTTTGATAATTTAAAAAAAGCATCGGCATGCTTTTGAAAATTTTCGATGTTGCACAATAGTATCAAAAAAAAAGATCTGTCATTCATCAAAATTGTTGTAGTGTAAGAAACCCTAATTTATTATGATGTGACTCTTTGCTAGAAGCCATAATTTATGATTCTATGTTCTTGTGATGGATATGAGAAGTCCTAATTTATGATTTGTGACTCTTTGATGGATAAAGCAAATTTTGATGCACTATATGTTGGGCCTTTTGATTCCTCTCTCTACTCAAACTATAATTTTTAAAATTTTTATCACTAATAACAAACATAAAACT
This sequence comes from Calamus simplicifolius, assembly GCA_900491605.1. Taxonomy (NCBI): domain Eukaryota; kingdom Viridiplantae; phylum Streptophyta; class Magnoliopsida; order Arecales; family Arecaceae; genus Calamus; species Calamus simplicifolius. The sequence goes on from UESW01004785.1 coordinate 549,246, forward strand.
GAGCGAGGAGAAAAAAAGGTTAAGCTAGTTTGGCTTAACGTTTCTGAAGACATTTTTTCTAATATTAAGTAAAGTTTTTTTATTTTTTTTAAATGTTTCGATGTTTTTAATTGTATGCTTATTTTTGCCCTTATTTAATATGATTTAAATATTCTTGTGATCCATAAAATAAGGTCCAAGTTGCTTTTTTTTTTTTTTTTTTTTTTTTTTTTTTTTTTTAAGTCAGTCGGCATTCTTATGATTCATACCATGAAGGGGTGATATGGAACAAGGTGCGTTAGCGCCGCTTGTTTTTAAGAGGCACGTGTGGAGGGTGATGCAAAAGGCCAAAGAAGGCGCAAGAACTCTATGCGATCATTGTTCAAGAAAAAAAAGGACAGCTCACTATTTTTTTAATTTTTGATCCGGCCCTATTAAATTTAAAAGAGACATCCAAAAGTTGGATGGTAAAGAAATGAATGGGTTTTATGATCTTCGGCATGACCACAGGATCTCCCTCTCTGACGTCATTTTTTTTTTTTTTTGTTACAAGCGGGCGATAATACCACTCTGACATGAGTCAAGCCCGAAAGATCTGAGTACAAAATCTGCTGCAAAAGAACAGGGCAGGGACCCCAGGATGCAAAACCCACTGACCGAAATAACAGGCAACAGTGGACACAACCCAATCAGCGGCAACATTGGCTTCACGAAAAACATGCCGAATCTCAAAAACACAAGTAGTCTGAAGACAAGCAATGATATCTCTAATCAAGGGATTCAGAGCAGAAGAAGAATCCCCTTCCTGCCTAATCCACCGGATAATCGTAATCGAATCTCCCTCGACGATCAACCGACGATAGCCTAAGTGACGAACAGCGTAACTGATAGCAGCCCAAGCAGCCTGGAGTTCAGCCATAGGGACCGAAACGTCAATGGAGTTGTGACCTCCAGCCGCAAGTAACTGACCCTTAGGCCCACGGATGACAAACCCTGAGCCAGCCGAACGATCGGAAACAGAATCATCAAAATTCACTTTGACGAAACCCGGGGGTGGGAGCTCCCAAGAGACAAATACCGTAGAACGGAGCGCTGCCGAAGCAGCATGGGAGTCCCAGAGGCCAGGCCCGACATTGTGAATACCAAAATAACAGCGAGAGTACTCCTTAGCATGAAAGAGAGCACGGCAGATAATCACCTGAGGTGAGGCTACCTCCTCAGCAAAAACAATCTGATTCGAGCTAGCCAGATATAATAAGCCAAGTAGGCAGAAGATACACCCTGAAAGCAGGGTCCACGGCAGATGACCGACCGGATAGTCTGCAGGAAAGACAACCAGATAGATCCCTCCTCCGACAGCCAAGGGGTAAAATGAAACAGCTGCCAAGTCTGAGAAGAACGAGGACACAGGAATATAACATGCTCAACAGATTCAACCTGCATACCACATATCGGACAGAGAGGCAATATAGCGAGACCACGTTCAGCCAGAAGGGAACAGGTAGGCAGACGATCCCACTTGAGCTTCCATAAAAAGAGCTGAATCCTGGGGTGAACAGGCAAATGCCAAATCCAAGCAGTATCACCAAGGCCGGAAGTCCAAGGACGGATACGGGCCACCAGATCCCTAGTGGAGGCAAGAGGAAGACAGGATTGACGCCAAAATCTAATATCCGGGCCCGCTGAATGGGGAAGGGGTGTAGTGAGAATCCTGCGAGCCAACTCAGTCCCAAACAGTTGAGACACCACAGGAGCATTCCAACCAACACTCTCCTGGCAGATCAATGAAGAAACAAGCAAAGAGGGCTCAATTTCCATGCTGATAAAAGTCGGCCAACGAGCTAAAGGAAGATCAACAAGCCATGTATCCTGAATGACCTAAACAGAAGTCCCATCCCCAATCGTACAATGGATATCAGATATAACAGCAGGGGCAGCCAGACAGATCGCACGCCAGAGATAGGAACATCCACAAGGGATACTGACAGATGAGCCAGCAGTCCAGCCACCATATCTGCCGCGCATAACTGAACTCCAAAAATAGTGAGGATCCAACAGGAATCTGGAAGCATGTCTCGCAATAATAGCCTCATGACGGAGGAACAAAGACTGGATCCCGAGACCACCCTCCGCCGTAGGCAAGCAGACCATATCCCAAGCCAGAAGGTGGAGGCCGTGGCCCCCCTGCATAGATGCCCAGAGAAAGTCCCGTATACGTCTCTCAATCCGGCGAAGGCAAATAGACGGGATTAAAGCATTGGACAACAGATATAGAGGAAGCGATGTCAGGATAGAATGGATAAGGGTAATACGCCCCATCATAGAAAGACCCGAAACCTTCCATCGATCCAAACGGGCCGCAATCCGACGATCAAAGACACCAAAGTCCTGCTGCCTGGGACGCCGACCCGAAATAGGGGTACCAAGGTAGACTAGGCGATCAGTGACAGAAGAGATACCAAGCAGCTGGGAGATAGCATCACGACGGCGAGGAGGAGTCGCAGGGCTGAAGCAGAGGATAGATTTATCCAGATTGACCAGTTGACCCGAGGCCTGACAATAAGCCAGAATGATATCAGAACAGGCGGCTGCATTCTGAACAGAAGCAGGACTAAGCAGAATGCAATCGTCAGCAAAGAGAAGATGAGTGAGAGGAGGTCCTTGAGGCCCTGGCATATAAGGCTGCAAAAGATAAGCTCCAACCGCCTGGTTAAGAGCACGAGAGAGACCGTCAATACAAAGAACAAACAAAAACGGAGATAACGGGCAACCCTGACGGAGACCAACAACAGAGGAGAAATACTCCATAGGACTACCATTAATAATAATAGAGAAGGTGGGCCTTTGGACACAAACCATAACCCACTCAATGAAAGGATCATCAAAACCAAACTCCCACAGAGTGCAGCGAAGAAACACCCAACTCATCCGATCATAAGCTCGTTCCATATCTAACTGGACAGCCATAAGGGCCCGATGACAAGTAGCACGCTGGAGGTCATACATAAACTCCTGGGCAATAAGAGCATTATCGGAGATACTACGCCCCCGGATGAAAGCCCCCTGCTCCCGAGAAATCAGTCGGCCCTGCAACCGGGTGACCAGAATACGGGCACAAACTTTATATAGAGTAGTGCACAGACTGATCGGCCTATAGTGCTGAGGAAGCAGAGCATTCTCCCTTTTAGGAACCAAAGCAAGAAAGGTCCTCTGCCAGCCAGGCGGCATAGATCAAGCAGAGAAAACAAACTGAATGGCCAGAATAACATCCTGCCCAACAATATCCCTAAAGTAGCAAAAAAAGAAAGGCAGAAAACCATCAGGACCCGGAGCTTTATCAGGTCCCAGAGTCTAGATCGCAGCACGAATCTCCTCCGCAAGAACCATCCGGGTCAAAAGACCATTTTCTCTATCTGAAACCCTAGCATCCCTAACAGCAGTAATTAAAGGGTAGACAGAGCCAGAATCCTCTGACCAATGGGACTGAAAGAACTGAAAAATCTGCTCCCGAATAGCCCCCTCATCCTCGAAGATATTACCATCAGCATCACTAATACGCCGAATCCGATTGGCTGCCCATCTAGCCACAGTGGCCTGGTGCAGTTCGTGCAATCACCTACCTAGTCAACCGGGCCGCCCCTTGCCATGCTCCAACATGTTAGAAATTTTTTTTAAGTCGTAAGGTATATAAAATTTTAAGATCATCATCTTGATTATTAAAAATATTAATAAAAATACTTAAATTTATTGATATCGATTGTTAACTAACGTAAAATTACTATGACTATTCTCAATCAAATCATTGTCTTTATTCCTAATGAAAAGAAAAGAAATTATGTTATGATTTGAGATTTTAAGAACCACGATCGATAAAATTTTTACATAGACCCATAATTTTCTAAATGATATTTACTCAATTTAATTACATAATAATTCAAAATTAATGAAGTATCAGCATTAAATAACATAATTTTAACTTATATTAAATAGTTTATAATTAAATGAAAATATAATTCAATATAAAAAATATAATTTTTTATAAATTTATTTAATATAAAAATTTAATTTTTTTAACATATAAAAATATTTTTTATTAATTTAATATAAAAATTTGATTTTCTAACTCGTTTTGATGCGATATGTAGATTTTTACCTGTCCTTTTTCTCCCTTTTTCTCAACCACATTGCTGCACGAGTGAAAGGGCAAAGCATGGAGGTGATGGGTTTAACCGGCTGCACCGTTCGTTTGGTTAAGCTTAAAAAAAAGTTTTCAATAGTGATGTGTTAGAGGGTACCTTTTTTTGATTATTTTATTTCTTTTTACCAGGTTATTAAAAAAAATGATGAGAATCCACGGAGGCATGAAACACAGGGAAGGTTTGCAATTAATAATGGAAAAGTTTTTGTACACCGCCCCAGGTGCAGCAAGGCCTACGTGGGCTGCATCGCCTCTTCTGATTGGTCCACGTGGAGCCTACGTGGATGATGGTTCCGGACGGTATGACCCTGCTATGATGTAACGTTCTGAACATGACGGGCATTTAAAGCAGTTCGTTTTTTTTAAAATTAGCATGCGGACGAAAATGCCCTTTCCCTCCATCCTAGCATCATTTTACGTTGGATTTCATCTGTGCAAGAAGAACTCTTTCTTCCCCTTTCTTCCCCCTTGCTCTGGATTTCAGAAGCATCACCGGAATCAGTTGAGCACGAACCGTCGCCCTCGCTCTGAGACTCCGGTCGAAAGAAAATATTTCAGCTTCGAGGTTGGAATCCTGGCTACTAGAGTCTTTGTACAAAAACTTCTGGAGGAAATGTCGTCCGCAGCAGCACGAAGTAAAAAGTCCTTCTTTCCACTTCTTTGTAAAGCTCCTTTATTACACCAACTATTTTTCTGGTTAGAGTTAGTTAATGCGTCACCAAACCATTTAATGCGCGGGTAACTTCTTAGAACAAAACAGTTATGACATTCTGGGAGTCATAACTGTTTAGAATTTACTGTTTTGTAAGCATGAATGTCATAACTATTTTAACTAGGATGTTATACCTCATGAACTGGGGTGTCGTCAGAGTGGTTCGGCCTATATTCCCCGTTATTTTCTGTCCATATAGCTCTAGTGTCGTTGTTAAAGCTACGACACCCCTGATGTACTGTTAAGACACCGTAGTTATAAGCCTAGAACACCCGTGCTCCAAACGAATGCTGGAGAAAAGCCTCGCGACACCTTAGTTACAACGCTACGACACCCATGCTTATAACCTTCGCGATCTTCGTATGTTGCTTTCTGGGGTGTCGTAGTTTATTCTATGGAGTGTCTTTAACTGCTATAAAGGGTGTGTCGTGCTTATAAATGACGCTGGATAGCAGGCCCGCGACACCCCGTATGGAGAACAATCCCCGCGACACCCCGCTTTAACAGTCACGTCATTGGTGTCATCGCCTTAAAGCTAGGGTGTCGTTAGATGAGAACTGGGGTGTCGTTAATAGCCTGAGTCGGTGTTATCGTCGTTCGCAACACCCCAGTTGAAACTTCACGACACCCTAGCTCTCATCTGACGACACACATGGTTATAACTGACCACGGCGAGAAGGCCCGCGACACCCCGTATGGAGAACAATCCCCGCGACACCCCGCTTTAACAGTCACGTCATCAGTGTCGTCGCCTTAAAGCTCGGGTGTCGTCAGATGAGAACTGGGGTGTCGTTAATAGCCTGAGTCGGTGCTGTCGTCGTTCGTGACACCCCAGTTGAAACTTCATGACACCCTAGCTCTCATTTGACGACACCCGTGGTTATAACTGACCACGGCGAGAAGGCCCGCGACACCTCGTATGGAGAACAATCCCTGTGACACCCCTTTAACAGTCACATCATCGGTGTCGTCGCCTTAAAGCTAGGGTGTCGTCAGATGAGAACTGGGTGTCGTTAATAGCCTGAGTCGGTGCTGTCGTCGTTCGCGACACCCCATTGAAACATCACGACACCCTAACTCTCATCTGACGACACCCGTGGTTATAACTGACCACGGCGAGAAGGCCCGCGACACCCAAGTACGAAAATTTATTTTTATTCATCAAAAAAATAAAGAGAAGACGGAAAGAAAAGAAAAAAGTACATGAGCCCTCACTGGGGCTTATCATCTGCTTCGGTCGCTGCCGAGCTCCCCCCAAGCTGCGGGGCTAACTCGGCGATCTGGCGCTGGAGGGACTCTACTTGCCCCTCCAGCCAACTGTTGGCCCGACGCAGGATCTCGATCTGTCTCGTTGAAACGGCCATGTATTGCTCGGCCGCCCTGTGGAGTCGCTCACTATTTGCGAGTGACTCTGCAAAGACCTCCAAATCGATGCTTACTGTTCTGCGACGGCTCCCAGGGGGGCCAGTCGATCGCCCCTCGCCTCTAGAAGACATATCAATATACAAACATTTTGAAAGATCAGCTGAAAAGGTGATGAACGATGGCATTCCCCCATCCATATTTAAGGTACTCCTGGCGGGTGTTTCGATTGCCACGTGCCACCATCTCAGTGGGCGGTTTGAAGGAATCGAAGCGTTGCGCCCCCCCCCTCGATGAGTTTCGGGGGATGGGGAACAGAAGAGAGTTTCGGAAAGCCAAATACCTGGTTACCGTAGTAAGTTTTACGACGTCCCAAGAGGATACCTCACGACACCCAAGGATGATTTAGATTTCGGCCGAAAATCCTTCGCGATACCCCACTTGAAACCTCACGACACCATAGCACCAATGCAACGACACCCGTGTTTAGAATTGATCGCGCAGAGAATCCCCGTGACACCCCAGGAGAATTGGATTTCGGCCGAAACTCCTTCGCGACACCCCAGTTGAAATCTCACGACACCCTAGCACCAATGCCACGACACCCGTGCTTAGAACTGACCGCGCATAGAATCCCCGCGACACCCCAGGACAATTGGATTTCACTCCTTCGAGACACCCCAGTTGAAAGCTCATGACACCCTAGCTTTAAGGCGACGACACCCGTGCTTAGACTGATCACGAGAGAACCCCCGCGAGAATTCGGCTGAAACTCCTTCGCGACACCCCAGTTGAAATCTCATGACACCCTAGCACCAATGCCATGACACCCGTGCTTAGAACTGACCGCGCAGAGAATCCCCGCGACACCCCAGGACAATTTTTCGGCCGAAACTCCTTCGAGACACCCCAGTTGAAAGCTCACAACACCCTAGCTTTAAGGCGACGACACCCATGCTTAGAACTGATCACAGAGAGAACCCCGCGACACCCCTTGTCGAATTCGGCCGAAACTCCTTCGCGACACCCCAGTTGAAATCTCATGACACCCTAGCACCAATGCCACGATACCCGTGCTTAGAACTGACCGCACAGAGAATCCCCGCGACACCCCAGGACAATTGGATTTCGGCCGAAACTCCTTCGAGACACCCCAGTTGAAAGCTCACGACACCCTAGCTTTAAGCGACGACACCCATGCTTAGAACTGATCACGGAGAGAACCCCCGCGACACCCCTTGTCGAATTTGACCAAAACTCCTTCGCGACACCCCAGTTGAAATCTCACGACACCCTAGCATCAATGCCATGACACCCGTGCTTAGAACTGACCGCGCAGAGAATCCCCATGACACCCCAGGACAATTGGATTTCGGTCGAAACTCCTTCGAGATACCCCAATTGAAAGCTCACGACACCCTAGCTTTAAGGCGACGACACCCGTGCTTAGAACTGATCACGGAGAGAACCCCCGCGACACCCCTTGTCGAATTCGGCCAAAACTCCTTTGCGATACCCTAGTTGAAATCTCACGACACCCTAGCACCAATGCCACGATACTCGTGCTTAGAACTGACCGTGCAGAGAATCCCTGCGACACCCCAGGACAATTGGATTTCGGCCGAAACTCCTTCGAGACACCCCAGTTGAAAGCTCACGACACCCTAGCTTTAAGGCGACGACACCCGTGCTTAGAACTGATCACGGAGAGAACCCCCGCGACACCCCTTGTCGAATTCGGCCGAAACTCCTTTGCAACACCCCAGTTGAAATCTCACGACACCCTAGCACCAATGCCACGACACCCGTGCTTAGAACTGACCGCGCAGAGAATCCCCGCGACACCCCAGGACAATTGGATTTCGGCCGAAACTCCTTCGAGACACCCCAATTGAAAGCTCACGATACCTAGCTTTAAGGCGACGACACCCGTGCTTAGAACTGATCACGGAGAGAACCCTCGCGACACCCCTTGTCGAATTCGGCCGAAACTCCTTCGCGACACCCCAGTTGAAATCTCACGACACCCTAACACCAATGCTACGACACACGTGCATTAACAGTGAACCCACGGGTGTCGTCGCCTTAAAGCTAGGGTGTCGTCAGATGATAACTGGGGTATCGTATTGTTTTAACCTTCGTATCCTAAATCCTAATCCTTTGTCAGCATATATTGACAACTAAATCTATGGATATCATTGTTCATGACTGCATGCCTATATTTTCACAGTTGATGCTAAAATTGTAGATCGGAAAGAAATCGATAACACTCCTGGCCGTGCACCTTCACCCGTCGCTCCAAATGCTGGATGATACTGTAGTTCCTCAAACTGGAAGGGAATTCAATTCAGCAGATGATGTATATACGTTCTACAATGGATACGCGAGACGAGTTGGTTTTGGAATCACAACAGTGTGTAGCAGGGCCAACAATAAAAAACAACTTTGCTTCAAGCACCTGGCGTGTTGGAGGCAAGGAAAATCTAGAAAAACAGAGAAGAGTATGAATCATAGGGATACTGGGAAAGTTGATTGTATGACATCCATAAAAGCAAGACTGAATGCTACAAGTGGTAAGTGATATTGGAAGAGGTTTCTCTAGAACATAACCATGGGATGTCCATAACATCAACTGGTTATCTACGGTCGCATAGGAGGATCAGCACACCAGAGAAGGCAGAGATTAGCAATTTACATGCCATGAATGTTCTGACGACTCAGATATACTCTGCCATAGCAAGGAGAAAAGGGGGCAGAAGATAATTGGATTTCACCGAGAAGGATGCTCGTAACTTCATTTGTTGCGAACATCAGTCTAAGCTGAAAGAAGGAGATGCTCAGTCGATGGTAATTCATTTCGCCGAAATGCAACTCAGAAATCCCAATTTCTTCTATACCTTAGACCTCAATGATAATGGTCATCTGAGGTCTGTCTTCTGGATTCATCCAAGGTCAAGATTAGCATGCACATACTTCGGTGATGTTCTAAGCTTTGACTCAACGTACTTGACAAACAGATATCAAATGCCTTTTTGTCCATTCGTCGGGGTCAACCATCATGGACAGTCCACCTTGCTTGGATGCGCATTGTTGTCTGATGAGACTACTGAGACATATAAATAGGTTTTTCAGGCATGGCTGGATGCAAATGGTGGTCAAGCACCTATTGCCATAATAACTGATCAAGACAAGACAATCGAGGCTGCTGTCAAAGAAGTTTTTCCTAACACACGACATCGATTTTGTCTTTGGCATATATTGAAGAAGATACCTGAAAAGATTGGCCACATTTGCACGGCAAATCCCAAGTTTATGGTTGATTTCGATGAGGCGATATATGATTCATTGACCATACAGTCATTCGAGGAAAGGTGGGCACATGTTATGGAGAAATATAAAGAATGCAAGTCTATAGATTGGTTCAATGTCCTTTACGAATGTCAAGATAAATGGGTCCCAGTTTACCTAAAGGATACATTCTTCGCAGGTTTGTATGTCATTGTCTTTGGTTCATGTTCACGTTAAATGCTTTTTTTTATGTTGACAAAATTTTGAACAGGGATGTCATCTTCACAAAGGAGGGAGGGCATTAATCACTTCTTCGATGGGTTTATAAATTCGAAGACAACACTAACGGAGTTCATAAGTAAGTACGAAGATGCCTTGGAAAAAAGATACGTGGCCGAAAATGAGGAAGATAATAGGACGTTGCAAACGATTGCTTTCCTAAAGACATCATCGCCTTTTGAGAGACAAGCTGCAGGAAGGTATACAAGATGCATTTTCAAAAAATTTTAGAATGAGATCCTTGAAATGGTTGCATCAAATACAAAATTGATCAAGGAAGCTGGCAACTGTTATGTATATTCCATTAAGTCGTATGAAAGGATTGAAATCGATGGAATCGGCAAGGAGATGATCAAAGATTATATCGTGTCATACGATAGAAATATTGAGGATGTCCAATGCCAGTGCCGATCCTTTCAGTTCAAGGGGTACCTATGTAGGCATGCCTTGTTGGTTCTTCATCAAAGTGACATATTTCGTTTACCAGATAAATACTTCTTGAAGAGATGGTGCAAGGACATGAAATACCAATTCGATGAATTCGACTGCAATACTGAAGGTTATAATAAAAGCACACGAAAATCACGGTATGCAGTGACAATTTTTTAATTGAAATGTCTTAATATTTATTTTCGTTAATATTATGTTAATGATTGTAGATATAGTTTGCTGAGTCATCGGATGATGAAGCTCGCAGAGATAGCCTCCATGTCTGAAGATGCATTTAATGTAGTGATGGATGGTCTAACACCTATATTCAAAATTGCCGTGGATGCCAACTGCACAGCTCAACCACGTACAGAGCTTGTAATTCAAGATCCTGAACAAATTAGGATGAAAGGTCGCCCGAGAGAGAACATATTAAAGAGTGGAGTCGAGAAGAAGTCAAAAAGATCAAGGAAAAATCAGGTCAAGGAAAGAGCTGCTTCAAGCATCAGGCAGACTTGTTTGCAGTCAATTAATACCGAAGAGGACCTGGAGAGAAGTGTAATGCCTTCCAAAGCTTTGATGGACGAATTTGATGCTTATGTATTCAGTCAACTTACACAGGAGCATATATAAAACACGGGTGTCGCAAATTTTGAACTAGGGTGTCTTGGTCGCAAATGAAGTGCTTTCAAAATATGGTGTCTATTTCAGTAAAATGAATGCTTTTAGCGCGAGACACTAGCTCTTGGCTAACGACTCCCTAGCTCTTGCGTGGCGACACCCGAACAGCGAAAACCTACGACATCCCAGTACTCGCGAACGGACACTGAAGATTTTAGTGCGACGACACCCCAGCTCCTGGCTAGCGACTCCCTAGCTCTTGCGCGGCGACACCCGAAAGGCGGAAACCTACGACATCCCAGTACTCGCGAGCGGACACCGAAGATTTTAGTGCGATGACACCCCAGCTCTTGGCTAACGACTCCCTAGCTCTTGCGCGGCGACACCCGAAAGGCGGAAACCTATGAGACATCCCAGTACTCGAACGAACATCGAAGATTTTAGCGCAATGACACCCCAGCTCCTGGCTAGCGACTCCCTAGCTCTTGCGCGGCGAAACCCGATAGGCGGAAACCTATGAGACATCCCAGTACTCGCGAACGGACACCGAAGATTTTAGCGCGACGACACCCCAGCTCCTGGCTAGCGACTCCCTAGCTCTTGCGCGGCGACACCCGATAGGCGGAAACCTACGAGACATCCCAGTACTCGCGAGCGACACCAAAGATTTTAGCGCGACACCCCAGCTCTTGGCTAACGACTCCCTAGCTCTTGCGTGGCGACACCCGAAAGGCGGAAACCTACGAGACATCCCAGTACTCGCGAGCGGACACCAAAGATTTTAGCGCGACGACACCCCTGCTCTTGGCTAACGACTCCCTAGCTCTTGCACGGCGACACCCGAAAGGCGGAAACCTACGAGACATCCCAGTACTCCCGAGCGGACACCGAAGATTTTAGTGCGATGACACCCAGCTCTTGGCTAACGACTCCCTAGCTCTTGCGCGCGACACCGAAAGGCGAAAACCTACGAGACATCCCAGTACTCACGAACGGACACCGAAGATTTTAGCGCGACGACACCCCAGCTCTTGGCTAACGACTCCCTAGATCTTGCGCAACGACACCGAACGGCGGAAACCTACGACATCCCAGTACTCGCGAACGGTCACCGAAGATTTTAGCGCGACGACACCCCAGCTCTTGGCTAACGACTCCCTAGCTCTTGCGCGGAGACACCCGAACAGCAAAAACCTACGAGACATCCCAGTACTCGCGAACGGACACCGAAGATTTTAGCGCGATGACACCCAGCTCCTGGCTAGCAACTCCCTAGCTCTTGTGCGGCGACACCCGAAAGCGGAAACCTACGAGACATCCCAGTACTCGCAACGAACACCGAAGATTTTAGCGCGACGACACCCCAGCTCTGGCTAGCGACTCCCTAGCTCTTGCGCGGCGACACCCGAAGGCGGAAACCTACGAGACATCCAGTACTCGTGAGCGGACACCGAAGATTTTAGCACGACGACACCCTAGCTCTTGGCTAACGACTCCCTAGCTCTTGTGCGACGACACCCGAAAGGCAAAACCTACGAGACATCCCAGTACTCGCGAACGGACACCGAAGATTTTAGCGCGACGACACCCCAGCTCTTGGCTAACGACTCCCTAGCTCTTGCGCGGCGACACCCGAACGGCGGAAACCTACGACATCCCAGTACTCGCGAACGGACACCGAAGATTTTAGCGCGATGACACCCCAGCTCTTGGCTAACGACTCCCTAGCTCTTGCGCGGCGACACCCGAACGGTGGAAACCTACGACATCCCAGTACTCGCGAACGGACACCGAAGATTTTAGCGCGACGACACCCCAGCTCTTGGCTAACGACTCCCTAGCTCTTGCGCGGCGACACCCGAAAGGCGGAAACCTACGACATCCCAATATTCGCGAACGGACACCAAATTTTAGCGCGACACACCCCAGCTCTTGGCAAACGACTCCCTAGCCCTTGCGCGGCGATACCCGAACGACGAAAACCTACGAAGGCAAACATTGGAATGAATCGAGGACACCCCTGCTCGCAATATAAAATTTGTGCATTTGCATTAAATATTAATCAGTGTTAATATGAATAAATTACATTCAATTTTCATTCAAAGAAGAATAAAAAAATTAAGAACATTTTTCGACAATGTCGCTAATCTTTTTGTTCAGGCCCTCTCTCAATATCGTCGCAGCTAAGTGTCGCCGGTAATCTCTGACTTCCTCATCCGTGAAATCCATCTTCATATCAGGATTGTCCCGTCGAGCAAGACATTCCATGTATCTCAGACAGTATAGGCCGCAATCCAGCGATCCGGTCGGTTGGCTTGGGCAATCCGAAATCTCTTCCATCGGCCAAGTCATCGCTTCCTTCTTATCGCAGTAGATATGGAATATGTGGCCAAGAATTGTATGCCATTTCCTTGCATTGGCCTTGTACTTGGGGTTGCGTTTCATGAATTCAGGTGCATGAACACCTTTCTTTCCATGTCGACAGCAACCAAATGCCAGTGCGAGTTATCAGAGTTTATTATGGTGAAAAGAAACCGGAATTGGGCCTTATCTTCATCCGATACATTGTCAAATATCGAGGCCCTGATGATTCCAGCGAGTTCATGAGCAGGTGATGAGGAAGTCAGACACAGAGCGGATACGAAAACTGATGCAAATATGCACTTATGGTATCGGTCGGATGCTCTGTCCAGTTGCGCATCAGAAACTCCTGGCCGGCATCAATTATCTGCCAATGCAATGTAAACGATTAATATAATTCTAAAATCAACAACTAGAACAGGTTTCTTGATATACTTACATCATCTATTATCATTTCATTGTTAATGAGATCTTGAAGATTTTTTCTTGTTACAACGCCAGAAAACATATTGGTGTAGACGATCTCGTCGGTTAGTCGTTCGCTCAAAAAATTTTGAATAATTATTTGGTCATCTTCGACCGTTGTGTTGGGCTTTGACATGCCCACTGTCTTCGCCGACTTTTTAGGACGGGTTGTCTCATAACATTCTCCGACGACCGTGGATGCCTTACGCTTCCTCGGCTCTTTTTTAACCCTCCTAACAAGCGAAGGCACTCCAACGATTTCTATGTCCATATTATCACCTTTGGCGCAGGGGTGCCAAGTTTATTATCGGATATGGACTCTCTTTATTTTCATTCCCATGCTCTGTTTTATCATCCAATGAATCCCCCTCCAATCTCTTCTCCTCTGCTTTTGCATTCCCGTCTCAATTGGACACTCGGATGAATGGTCCTCCTCCATCTTCTTCTCCTCACTATTTCCATTACCAGGCTCGCGGAGGACCAACTCCAGGGAATGCACCTTCTCTGTTTTCCCGTCTCCCTTGTCCTCCTCATTTATTGCATACTTTCCTTTCTGAGCAGTGAATTGAGGAGGCTCTCAGCAATGGACAGCCTGTGCCTGACATCGTCGAGTTGATCCTTAACACTCCAATTCAGTCCTCAACTCGGCACATCCTGCGCAGCTATCCATTGGTTGAGGGGCGCAGTATCTGTTGGTTGAGGGGATGCTACATTCTGCTGAGTGAGAAGCCAGCGCTCTTCTGACAGTGGTACAGTAGCTCCCTCCATCTGCAACGCAAGATGATAACAAATTAATATTAAGTGAACATATTGACGCATTAAGTTGAAAAAATGGTCAGAGCAATGGAGCAATGTACTAGCTTACCAAGTCGTGAGGCTGCAAGTCGGCAACCCGAACCGACTGGATCTTCATTTGGTGGTCATACCACTTCAACAGCCGGGGCAGTTTATCAGGGTATGCTGGTTCTCGCATTGATGTATGCTCGAGGAACCACGCCTGAACATGATATTTTTTGGATATTAAATAATGTAATATTAAAAAAAAATTATAGTAAGAACACTACTTATGCGTCTCAATAATCCTTACCACCAGTGCTGCCGAGCATCCGAACAGGGTAGGCTGCCTCCTAACTTTTTTTGCATTCTTTGAGTGGACCGGCTCCTCGGAACGCAAGCAAGCAGCTATTTCTGGGAGAGCCAGAACAATCAACTCCTTCAATGCCGAAGCCCAGTCGATGCTATCCAGTTGACTTAAGTCATCCAAGTGCTGGATGAGATACCGTGGACATCTCTGATTAGACTTTGGAGCCAAAAACATGGCCAACATGTATGCGATCCAAAGTCGGACGGTGTCCTCGACATCCTCCTGTACCTTAGATGATCGGAGTTGAAATATTAACTTCTCCAAACCTTCTTGGCGAAGATCTAAACCCTGGCCAAACCGTCTGAACAACCTTCCGTTGAACAATTTGGCTGGACGTGTCGATCTTCTTCCCATGAGCTGGAAGTCCCAGAATGAGTGCGACTTCGTCGGCACTGAATAGAACTGGCTTTCCGCAAAAATGAACTCGTCGCCTCCATTGTGACATCTTATGATGTCTGCTAGCAGTCGCCCGTCGACTGTGAACGTCTGCATGTCGACGAAGGCACCAAATGGGGTCCTTCGAATAAGTTTTGTATGCCGTCTAGTGAACCCCATCCTCCAAACCTTCTGAACGTATACGGCCGGCCTGCAGCTATTCTTAAACAGCTGGGAAGCCTTCACTGGGGGGACTGGAACAATTTTATTGTCAACTGAAACAGGGGGTAAGACAGAAGACATACTTGTCATGAAATTTTAAGAGAGGATGTCATAATATTTTAACATAGTGATAAACATACCTGAAGGAGCCGCATCCTCATTCGAACGAAGAACCATGTCCTTGCATTGTTCCGCCATTTTCTCCTGCTTCTTCTTTGTTCGCGGTCTTCGTCCACAAACGAAAGCACTCATCTCCATGAATGAAGTATACGGAAGAATGAACTATGGAAGAAATTTAGGAGGGAAAAGGAGACCAGTGGCTTCTCGAGCAAGAGACGAAGGATGGCTTCTCGAGCAAAAGGATGGCTTCTCGAGCAACAGACGAATGAGTGCTTTTTCTAGGGTTTATGCCGACCTCAGAGAAATACGAAAGGACACCCGGATCGCCACGATCACATCACAGAGACCCGCAAACCCATAGGAACTGCCCACGTTTTGCAACTTTTCTCGAAAAGATGGCATGGCTGAGTTACTAGGGTGTCGTCGAATTAGTACTAGGGTGACGTCAAATTCCGCCTTGTTCAAGCATGGGTGTCGTCGCCTTAAAGCTAGGGTGTCGTGAGATTTCAACTGGGGTGTCGCGAAGGATTTACGGCGATTTCGAACTAGGGTGTCGTGGGGATTCTCTATGTGGTCAGTTTTAAGTAAGGTGTCGTTTCCTTAAAGCTAGGGTGTCGTGATATTTCAACTGGGTGTCGCGAAGGATTTACGGCCGAATTCAAACTAGGGTGTCGCGGGGACTCTCTATGTGGTCAGTTTTAAGTAAGGGTGTCGTTTCCTTAAAGCTAGGGTGTCGTGAGATTTCAACTGGGGTGTCGCGAAGGATTTACGGCCGAATTCGAACTAGGGTGTCGCTGGGATTCTCTCCATGGTCAGTTTTAAGCACGGGTGTCGTCTCCTTAGAGCTAGGGTGTCGTGAGATTTCAACTGGGGTGTCGCGAATGTTTTTTGGCCGAATTCCTCTGGGGTGTCGCTGGGATTCTCTCCATGATCATTTGTAAGCACGGGTGTCGTTGCCCTAAAGCTAGGGTATCGTGAGATTTCAACTGGGTGTCGTGAAGGATTTCTGAATTCAAACTAGGGTGTCGGGGACTCTCTATGTGGTCAGTTTTAAGGGGTGTCGTAAAGCTAGGGTGTCGTGATATTTCAACTGGGGTGTCGCGAAGGATTTACGGCCAAATTCGAACTAGGGTGTCGCGGGACTCTCTATGTGGTCATTTTAAGTAAGGGTGTCGTTTCCTTAAAGCTAGGGTGTCGTGAGATTTCAACTGGGGTGTCGCGAAGGATTTACGGCCGAATTCGAACTAGGGTGTCGCCGGGACTCTATGTGGTCAGTTTTAAGTAAGGGTGTCGTTTCCTTAAAGCTAGGGTGTCGTGAGATTTCAACTGGGGTGTCACGAAGGATTTACGGCCGAATTCGAACTAGGGTGTCGCTGGGATTCTCTCCGTGGTCAGTTTTAAGCACGGGTGTCATCTCCTTAGAGCTAGGGTGTCGTGAGATTTCAACTGGGGTGTCGCGAATGATTTTCGGTCGAATTCCTGGGGTGTCACTGGGATTCTCTACGTGGTCATTTGTAAGCACGGGTGTCGTCGCCCTGAAGCTAGGGTGTCGTGAGATTTCAACTGAGGTGTCGCGAAGGATTTATGGCCGAATTCGAACTACGGTATCGCGGGGACTCTCTATGTGGTCAGTTTTAAGTAAGGGTGTCGTTTCCTTAAAGCTAGGGTGTCGTGATATTTCAACTGGGGTGTCGGGAAGGATTTACGGCCGAATTCGAACTAGGGTGTCACCGAGGACTCTATGTGGTCAGTTTTAAGTAAGGGTATCGTTTCCTTAAGGCTAGGGTGTCGTAAGATTTCAACTGGGGTGTCGCAAAGGATTTACGGCCGAATTCAAAAGGGTGTCGCGGGGAACTCTATGTGGTCAGTTTTAAGTATGGGTGTCGTTTCCTTAAAGCTAGGGTGTCGTAATATTTCAACTGGGGTATCACGAAGGATTTTTGACCAAATTTGAACTAGGGTGTCGCTGGGATTCTCTCCGTGGTCAGTTTTAAGCATGGGTGTCATCTCCTTAGAGCTAGGGTGTCGTGAGATTTTAACTGGGGTGTCGCGAAGGATTTTCGGCCGAATTCCACTAGGGTGTCGCTGGGATTCTCTCCGTGGTCATTTGTAAGCACGGGTGTCGTCACCCTAAAGCTAGGGTGTCGTGAGATTTCAACTGGGGTGTCGCGAAGGATTTATGGCCGAATTCGAACTAGGGTGTCGCGGGAACTCTCTATATGGTCAGTTTTATGTAAGGGTGTCGTTTCCTTAAAGCTAGGGCGTTGTGAGATTTCAACTGGGGTGTCGCGAAGGATTTATGGCTGAATTCGAACTAGGGTGTCGCTGGGATTCTCTCCGTGATCAGTTTTAAGCATGGGTGTTGTCTCCTTAGAGCTAGGGTGTCGTGAGATTTCAAATGGGGTGTCGCGATTGATTTTCGGCCGAATTCCATTGGGGTGTCGCTGGGATTCTCTCCGTGGTCATTTGTAAGCACGGGTGTCGTCACCCTAAAGCTAGGGTATCGTGAGATTTTAACTGGGGTGTCGCGAAGGATTTATGGTCGGATTCAAACTAGGGTGTCGCTGGGATTCTCTCCGTGGTCAGTTTTAAGCATGGGTGTCGTTTCCTTAGAGCCAGGGTGTCGTGAGATTTCAACTGGGGTGTCGCGAATGATTTTCGGCCGACTTCCACTGGGGTGTCGCTGGGATTCTCTCCGTGGTCATTTGTAAGCACGGGTGTTATCGCCCTAAAGCTAGGGTGTCGTGAGATTTCAACTGGGGTGTCATGAAGGATTTACGGCCGAATTCGAACTAGGGTGTCGCTGGGATTCTCTCCGTGGTCAGTTTTAAGCACGGGTGTCGTCTCGTTAGAGCTAGGGTATCGTGACATTTCAACTGGGGTGACGCGAATGATTTTCGGCCGAATTCCACTGGGGTGTCGCTGGGATTCTCTCCGTGGTCATTTGTAAGCATGGGTATCATCGCCCTAAAGCTAGGGTATCATGAGATTTCAACTGGGGTGTCGCGAATGATTTTTGGCCGAATTCCATAGGGGTATCGCGGGGATTCTCTCTGTGATCAGTTTTAAGCACGGGTATCGCAGCATTGGTACTAGGGTGTCGCAGTATTTGGCTTCCCCATCTCTTCATTGATGGTTTCTGTTCACGAGGGGGGCGAGGTACTCCTGGGGTGTTTGCTGCCATTCGCTCTTATCTTGTTGAAACCCACGACACCTTAAGTTCAAAACATTAAGACAAAGCATTAGTTGAAAACCCACGACACCCTAGTAGAAAACCCTATTGTCAAGATCATAAACCACAACAACCTCATAACGAAAGAATGTTTTGTGCTGCGGACGACATTTCCTCCAGAAGTTTTTGTACAAAGACTCCAGTAGCCAGGTATTCCAGCCTCGAAGCTGAAATATTTTCTTTCGACCGGAGTCTTAGAGCGAGGGCGACAGTTCGTGCTCAACTGACTCAGGCTATTAACGACACCCCAGTTCTCATCTGACGACACCCTAGCTTTAAGGAGACGACACCGATGACGTGACTGTTAAAGCGGGGTGTCGCGGGAATTGTTCTCCATACGGGGTGTCGCGGGCCTTATCGCCGTGGTCAGTTATAACAACGGGTGTCGTCAGATGAGAGCTAGGGTGTCGTGAAGTTTAAACTGGGGTGTCGCGAACGACGACAGCACCAACTTAGGCTATTAACGACACCCCAGTTCTCATCTGATGACACCCTAGCTTTAAGGCAACGACACCGATGACGTGACTGTTAAAGCGGGGTGTCGCGGGGATTGTTCTCCATACGGGGTGTCGCGGGCCTTCTCGCCATGGTCAGTTATAACCACGGGTGTTGTCAGATGAGAGCTAGGGTGTCGTGAAGTTTCAACTGGGGTGTCGCGAACGACGACAGCACCGACTCAGGCTATTAACGACACCCCAGTTTTCATCTGACGATACCCGAGCTTTAAGGCGACGACACCGATGACGTGACTATTAAAGCGGGGTGTCGCGGGGATTGTTCTCCATACGGAGTGTCGCGGGCCTTCTCACCGTGGTCAGTTATAACCACGGGTGTCGTCAGATGAGAGCTAGGGTGTCGTGAAGTTTCAACTGGGGTGTCGCGAACGACGACAGCACCGACTCAGGCTATTAACGACACCCCAGTTCTCATCTGACGATACCCTAGCTTTAAGGCGACGACACCGATGACGTGACTGTTAAAGCGGGGTGTCGCGGGGATTGTTCTCCATATGGGGTGTCACGGGCCTGCTATCCAGCGTCATTTATAAGCACGACACACCCTTTATAGCAGTTAAAGACACCCCATAGAACAAGCTACAACACCCCGGAAAGCAACATATGAAGATCGCGAAGGTTATAAGCATGGGTGTCGTAGCGTTGTAACTAAGGTGTCGTAAGGCTTTTCTCCAGCATTCGTTTGGAGCACGGGTGTCCTAGGCTTGTAACTACGGTGTCTTAACAGTACATCAGGGGTGTCATAGCTTTAACGACGATACTAGAGCTATATGGACAGGAAATAACGGGGAATATAGGCCGAACCACTCTGACGATACCCCAGTTCATAAGGTATAACATCCTAGTTAAAACAGTTATGATATTCGTGCTTACAAAACAGTAAACTCTAAACAGTTATGACTCCCAGAATGTCATAACTGTTTTTTTCTAAGGAAGTTACCCGCGCATTAAACAGTTTGGTGACGCATTAACTAACTCTAACCAAAAAAATAGTTGGTGTAATAAAGGAGCTTTACAAAGAAGTGGGAAGAATGACTTTTTACTTCGTGCTGCGGACGATATTTCCTCCAGAAGTTTTTGTACAAAGACTCCACTAGCCAGGTATTACAGCCTCAAAGCTGAAATATTTTCTTTCGACCGGAGTCTCAGAGCGAGGGCAACAGTTCGTGCTCAACTGATTCCGGTGATGCTTCCAAAATCCAGAGCGAGGGGGAAGAAAGGGGAAGAAAGAGTTCTTCTTGCACAGATGAAATCCAACGTAAAATGGCGCTAGGATGAAGGAAAAGGGCATTTTCGTCCGCACGCTAATTTTAAAAAAAAGGGAACTGCTTTAAATGCCCATCACATTCAGAACGTTACATCGTAGCAGGGCCATACCGTCCGGCACTGTCATCCACGTAGGCTCCACGTGGACCAATCAGAAGAGGCGGTGCAGCCCACGTAGGCCTTGCTGCACCGGGGGCAGTGTACAAAGACTTTTCCATTAATAATTTACAGTTCCTTCCTCCACTGCCTACCCCTTCCTCGTCCCGGCCTTGCTGATCTCTCAACAGAGACTTAAATTCATTCTCCCTCTGCTTCTCAATATTGAGCAGAGCATTCTCCACCGAAGAAAGGAACGTGTTGGAAGATCATTGAAAAACTACATGATCCAATCCTTTTGATTTTGATAATTACTAAAAGCCATTGAGTTCATTAAAAGATATAATGAGTTTATTAAATGAGCAATAATTTATTTTGAACAATCAATGAGAATGTTAAAGTTTGACTTTAATCAATTTTGAAAGTAACTTTAAGCTCAATGTTTAAACTTTCAAAAAGAAATTTATAATTCATGTTTTATTCAATGAGTTTTTGGAACAGTTCTTGAATCAATTCTTAATGTCAATTTTATTGAATTCAAGTCAAAACAATGATTAAAATGAATCTGGAACGAATTTAATGTCAATCAGAAAAGTTTCTGATTTTTGATACGTTCCGGAGCCGACTCTGAGTTTCAGAGTCGACTCCACTCAGTGTACAGAAATGTGCATCTGTCTCGAGTCGACCCACGAAATTTCTCGAGTCGACCCCTGATTCTGTCGAGCCGACTCCTTGACTGTGCGAGTCGACTCCGCTCAGACACAGAGAGTGTTTTTCTGAGCACTTCGCGAGTCGACCCCAAACTTTCATGAGTCGACTCCCGACTTTCAGGAGTCGACACTTTACTTTGATGAGTCGACCCCTAACCTTTATAAACATTTCTATTTTTGGTAAGACGACTCGAGCCGACTCGGGAAAAGCATGAGTCGACTCCAGCAAATCTGGGCGAAATTTTTACGATGCCAACTCAGCTCCAACGGTAAGATTTTTGATTAACGGCTATTTTTCTTTGTTCTAACGGATATATTTTTGCAGAATCTATAAATAGAGGAGCTCTTTTCAAATCAAAAAAAAATAGAAAATCAAAAAGAGAGAAATTTCAAAAAGAGGGAAAAACAGAGCTTCATTGGAAAAATCTTCTAGTCAAAATAGAGTGATTCAAAAGGAGTGAAATCAAAGAGGAAGTTTCGTCTGCTCCAGATCATCAATCCACAAGAGTCAAAAGAAAATCCAAAAGCTTTTCAAAGATCAAATCAAGGATTTTCAACATTCAAAAAAGGAGAAAAAGCTTCATCTCAACTCCAAAGTTTTCAAACGGTCAAGAATCTTGCTGAGGCCTGATTCAACACTTCAAGAGGAGTTAAAGAGGAGAAGGAAGAAAGCCAAAGCCACACCATCTGCAATCTTATCAGGCTTTTCTAACCTTTTATACTTTATTTGTATATTTGCTCAAGAGGAGCTTTGTATTAAACTCTTATTTTATTGTTTGCTGATTCAATCAGTGGATTGAATCAGTGGAGGTAGTTTACCTCGTTGTAAGCTTGGGTGCTTGTGTTGGGTTAGTTGTGAGCCCGTGAAAAACAACGTGTTGGGTTTTGTGCTGGTAAGCCCGTTAAAACCAGCTGGGTTCGTTGTGATCCCGGAAAACAACAAGTTTGAGTTGTGAGCTTGTAAAACAACTCGGCTGTAATCTAGGGAGATTATAGTGTGGACCCAAGTGAATCTTGGGAGTGGACGTAGGTGTTGGTTGCACCGAACCACTATAAAATCTTGTGTTTGCCGTGCTCATTGTCTCTTCTCTATCTCTCTTATTTCTGTTTGTGCATTGCTTTTAGTTAATTTCTCTCACTTGCACATCTTGAGTAAATAAAACATTTAAAAAGTCTTAAATTTTTAAGAACCCAATTCACCCCCCCCTCTTGGGTTGCCATCTGGGCCAACAATTGGTATCAGAGCAAGTGCTCATTTAGAATTTGATCTCACGATCAAGGGCTAAAGATCCTTATGGCAACACAAAGTGGTTCATGTTTGCTGAAGGTCATTCTACGAATAGACCTCCTTTATTTAATGGAACCAACTATTCATATTGGAAAGCTAGAATGAGAATATTCATTCAAGCTTCTGACTATGAATTGTGGGGAGTAATAATAAATGGACCTAGTACACCCACACACGTTATTGATGGCACTATTGTTCCTAAGCCCGAAAGGGATTGGAATGATAATGATAGGAGAATGGCACAATTAAATGCTAAAGCCATTAACATTTTGTATTGTTCCTTAGACTCTAATGAATTCAACCGAATCTCAACATGTAATTCCGCAAAAGAAATTTGGGATAGGTTGGAAATAACACATGAAGGAACAAACCAAGTAAAAGAATCAAAATAAATATTTTGGTTCATAAATATGAATTATTTACATGGAACAAACTGAAACCATCACATGCATGTTCACTAGATTCACTGATATTGTGAATGGTTTAAAAAGTCTTGGAAAATTTATACTAACTCTGAGCTTGTTCGCAAAATTCTTAGGTCACTTCCAAGGACTTGGGAAGCCAAGGTGACAGCCATACAAGAAGCCAAAGATCTGAACATCCTACCATTGGAAGAGCTTCTTGGTTCGCTAATGACTCATGAGCTTCAAGTTAAACAACATGTCAATGAGGATGAGTCAAGAAAGAAGAAGACCATCGCCCTCAAAGCTGCAGAAAAGGAAGAAGCAGCAGCGATGATGAAGAGGATGATGATGATGAGACAGCCCTCCTTGCAAGGAAATTCAAGAAGTTTATGAAAGAAGGAGGCCCTTCCACAAAAAGAGATTTGGAGCAAAAATGGAAGGAGAAAAAGAAAAGGATAAGAAAAAGGAAAAGGACAAAGAGAAAGAGCCCTTAGTATGTTATGAATGTAAAAAGCCAGGGCATTTTAGATATGACTGTCCTTTACTTAAGAAGGCCTACAAGAAAAAGAAAAAGGCCTACATGGCAACTTGGACTGACAGTGAAGAGTCTTCTTCCGAAGAAGAAGAACAAAAGAAGTTGCAATGTTTGCTTCATGGCGGACGACAACGAAGAGGTAAGTACCGAAACCCCCGATGATGAATTTACTTTTGATGAAATGTTTGAAGCTTTCAATGAATTGATGATTGATTTCAAATCTTTGAAAAAGAAACACAAATCTTTGAAAAATGAAAACTTAAATTTAATTAAAGAGAAAAATGAATTAAATCTTGTAGTTAAAGATTAAAAGATAAAAGAAACACTTTTAATGAAAAGAATAAGATTGATTTGTAAAATCTGAAAATGAAAATCTAATTAAAGAAAAAGAATCAATCTCTAATGAAAATGATTTTCTTAAGAAAGATGTTAAAAAGTATAAAGACATTGTTGAGAAATTTACTCTAAGCTCAACTAAACTAAATATGATTTTAGATAGTCAAAAAGCAGTTTTTGACAAAGCAGGTTTAGGGTATAACACATTTAGAAACAAAAATCATTAAAAATATTTTTGTAAAAGCCAACCAAAGTAATATTACTTGTTTTAAATGTAATCAAAAAGGACATAAATCTTTTGAATGCAAAACATAAGTAATAACAAAAGTTAAATGTTAAAGCAAAGAAAATATGGGTTCCGAAAGGAACAATTTTTGTTGCTACTAACCATGAAGGACCCAAGAAAGCTTGGGTACCTAAACATAAAGTTTGATTATGTTGCAGGAATGTCTTGTAGCCAAAAGATCAAAGAAAAAGTGGTACCTTGATAGTGGCTGCTCAAGACATATGACGGGTGACAAAGATGAATTCATCACCCTGGAAGAAAAGAAAGGTGGAGTTGTTACGTTTGGCGATAACGGTAAAGGTCAAATTATGGGCCTTGGTAAAGTTCGTATAACTCCATCTACATTTATTGATAATGTACTTTATGTTGATGGTTTGAAGCATAATCTAATTAGTATAAGCCAATTATGTGATAAAAACTTTAATGTTTCATTTAAATCTTCTATATGCACTGTAACTAATTCTATTGATGATAGCATTGTTTTTACTGGTTATAGACATGGCAATGTTACTTGGTTGACTTAGAAAATTATCTGAGTATCATTGCTTAATTGCTGACAATGCTAACATAAATGAAATTAGTTGGTTGTGGCATCGTAGATTAGGTCATGCAAGCACACACCTTATTTCAAAATTAATTAAAATGGATTTAGTTAAAGGTTACCTAAACTAGATTTTGAAAATAACAAAATATGTGATGCATGTCAATTTGGAAAACAAACTAGAAGTTCTTTCAAATCTAAAAATGTTGTTTCAACTTCTAGGGCTTTAGAGCTACTTCACATGGACCTTTTTGGACCAACTAGAACCACAAGTCTAGGAGGAAAGAAATATGGTCTAGTGATTGTAGATGATTATTCTAGATATACTTGGGTAATGTTTTTAGCTCACAAAGATGAGACTTTCTCGATATTCCTGAAATTCTTCAAGAAAGTCACAAATGAGAAAAACACTACCATAGTATCTCTAAGAAGTGATCATGGAACTGAATTTGAAAATCACTTATTTGAAAGTTTTTGCACTGAAAATGGAATTAATCATAATTTTTCAGCCCCTAGGACTCCACAGCAAAATGGTGTAGTTGAAAGGAAAAATAGGACTCTAGAAGACATGGCCCGTACCATGCTATGCGAAAGTAACCTACCAAAGTACTTTTGGGCGGAAGCTATTAACACAGCATGCTACATCTTAAATAGAGCCCTAATAAGACCAATCTTAAAGAAAACACCTTATGAATTATGGAATGAAAGAAAACCAAATATAAAATACTTTCATGCATTTGGATGTAAATGTTTTATTCATAATAATGGTAAAAACAATTTAGGAAAATTTGATGCTAAATCTGATGAAGGAATATTCTTAGGATATTCAACAACTAGTAAAGCTTATAGAGTATTTAACAAGAAAACCTTAGTAGTTGAAGAATCCATTCATATAGTTTTCGATGAGTCTTTAGCATCTAGTTCTGAAAAGCTTGATGATGAGGAAGATACAAACATAATTGAAAAAGATCTTGAAAAACTTAATATTGAAGTATCTTCAGATCATGAGCAAGAAGCTAAAGATGATGATTCACATAAGGACGATGATGTAATTGATCATAATGATATAGATCTTCCAAGAGACTGGAGATATGCTCATAGTCATCCCAAGGAATTGATTATAGGTGATCCATCTCAAGGAATAAGAACTAGATCATATATGAGAAATATTAGTAATCATCTTGCATTTGTATCACAAATTGAACCTAAAACTATTGAAGAAGCTGAAAAAGATAATAATTGGATGTTAGCAATGCAAGAAGAATTAAATCAATTTACAAGAAATAATGTATGGACTTTAGTTGAAAGACCTAAAAATCATTCAGTAATAGGATCAAAATGGGTTTTTAGAAATAAACTAGATGAAAATGGCATAGTAATTAGAAACAAAGCTAGATTAGTTGCAAAAGGATATAATCAAGAGGAAGGTATTGATTTTGATGAAACCTTTGCACCAGTAGCTAGATTAGAAGCCATTAGACTTATTACTTGCATTTGCATGTCATATGAATTTTAACTTATTTCAAATGGATGTTAAAAGCGCATTTTTAAATGGATTTATAAATGAAGAAGTTTATGTAGAACAACCACCAGGTTTTGAAGATCACGAATTTTCAAATCACGTTTTTAAATTGCACAAAGCTTTATATGGTTTGAAACAAGCACCTAGAGCTTGGTATGATAGGTTAAGTAAATTTTAATTGAAAATGATTTTACAAGAGGAAATGTTGATAAAACATTATTTTTGAAAAGAAAAAGTAAAGATTTACTTGTAGTACAAATATACGTTGATGACATTATTTTTGGTGCTACTAACGATTCTCTATGTCAAGAATTTGCAAGTTGATGCAGGGAGAATTCGAGATGAGCATGATGGGAGAACTCAACTTCTTCCTTGGACTCCAAATCAAACAAAGCAAAGAGGGAATCTTTATCAACCAAACAAAATACACAAGAGAAATCCTAAAGAAGTTTGGTATGGAATCAATGAAACCCCTCGGAACACCAATGAGTCCTTCATGCAAGCTGGACAAAGATGAAGAAGGTAAAAAGGTTGATCAAAAGTATTATCGAGGTATATCGGATCCCTTCTTTATTTAACAGCAAGTAGACCAGATATTATGTTTTCTGTATGTTTATGTGCTAGATTTCAATCAGAACCTAAAGAATCACATTTAATAGCTGTTAAAAGAATACTAAGATATTAAGTGGAACAAAAAATGTAGGTTTATGGTATTCTAGAGACTCAACATTAAATCTAATTGCATATTCTGATTCTGATTATGCTGGATGTAAGTTAGATAGAAAAAGCACAAGTGGTGCATGCCAATTCTTAGGAAGTAACTTAATCTCATGGTTTAGCAAAAAGCAAAATTCAGTTGCATTATCAACTACTGAAGCTGAATATGTAGCAGCTGGAAGTTGCTGTGCGCAAATCCTATGGATTAAGCGACAACTTGAAGACTATGGTATCACACTTGATAAAACACCCATAAGATGTGATAACACAAGTGCAATCAATTTAACTAAAAATCCAATTCAACATTCAAGAACAAACACATAGAAATTAGATATCATTTTATAAGAGAACATGTAGCAAATAATGAAATTTGTCTTGATTATGTTAACACTGAAGAACAATTAGCTGACATATTTACAAAACCTTTAAGTGAAGAAAGATTCTGTTATCTTAGAGGAGAGTTAGGATTTGTGATCCTTAGAATGAATTTGAAACCCCTAAGGAAATTTATCTAAGATTCTTTCAAATCTTTGATCTTTAAGGAAATCTTATCTAGAATTCATATCTAATTGATCTCTCAATCCAATGATTATTTTATCAATTTTTATGATCAATTCCGGACACATTTCAGAAATTTCATGTTTTTGCTCTGAAATGGTCTCGGAGCCGACTCGGTGAGTATCGGAGTCGACTCCTGGTTTCGACTGAAACTCTCGGGTCGACCCCTCTTCGGCGCGAGTCGACTCCAAGTCGGGATGTTTCTGTGACTGTCCGGAGTCGACCCCTTTTTGCGCGAGCCGACTCGAAGTGGTCCCAGGTTGATTTATCTAGGGCAGAGTCGACTCGCCGTTCATTTCAAAATTAATCCTTCAAAATACTCTCTCAAAACTCTCCAAACCTTCCAAAACTCCAGAATCCCTCACTTCCAATCGACTAATGGCCCCCAAAACCGTGGTTCGTTTGTGCGGCCGGCGTCAAGAGGAAGCGAGCCGTTAGGAAAACGTGAGGCGTCCGCGTGAGCCGTCACCAGCATTCTTCTTCTCTCTTCTACTCCGATGCTTCTCCTACTGCTGCTTCTCCAGGTAGATAGATTAGCGGATAGGATTAACAACGGGTAGAAAGGTAGATTTTGAATTATTTGAGCTGAGGGTTTTCTTTTGGGAGACAGTTGATTGAGATGGGATGGGAGAAAATATGTTCCCTAGATTGCCCACCTATCCCGCTCTAGTAAAGGAATTTTACAAAAATCTGTCTAGAGGAGATCACGGCCTTGTTAGCATGTGAGAGGATAGGTCTCTGTTACTGTGAGCTTCTTTCTAGATTGTTGGATTTACCCCTTTCTGGACTTCCACCTTTTCTTCAGACCGAGTCCCGCCTAGATTATTAAACGGGATGTTGTCGGATTTGAAGAAGTTTTTGCCAATCAGCTCCTTTAGAACTGAGATTATTCATAATATCTGCAGTAGGATACTTTTCCTAAGACCGGAGATTTGACTATGTATCGGAAAGAGATATCTTTGTGATGGATGCCATTGTCAGGCAAGCCTATAAACCTTCCCAGTATGATACTATGGTACATAGCAGATTGTGGAGGGAAAAGAAAGTCAGTCTGCCCTATGGCATGATCCTTACAAAGATTTTTCGAGCCAAGGGTTGTGATTTCTGATAGTGAGCCTATGAGGAATCTGAGACACACTGATTTTTATAGCTTGGCCACTATTCATAGAATGGGTTTTATCAAGAAGAATGGAAAATGGGAGAGGAAAGGTTAGAAGAAAGAGCTAGATGCTGAGGCTGCAGGACCATCAGTTAGACATCCTTCACCTGCACCTCCGAGCCCTTCTATTTTGCCCCTGCTCCAGCCCCTGTTCCATCTTTTGATCAAGCTTCATCTTCTGGTTTCTCAGATCAACAGCTTAAGCAACTCAAAGTTCTATTTGATGATCAATCTGAAAAACTTAAATCTGAATTTGAGAATAAGTTTATGAATTTGAGGAGACTCTTTATTCATTGGATGATCGTATCTCTAAGATAGAGTCTACTCTCAGCTCTTCTTCGGATCCTTAAGTGGTGATCTCAAAAATATTTTGAAGAACTTAAGGATATATGCGGAGATGGAGAGACTTATGCAAAGTGCAACGCGGAGCTTCAAGACAAGATTTTGACTGCTTGCACCTTTGTGATGAGAGGCTCAAAGATATGTTAAATTCAATCTGAAGGAATGAAGAACATAGTAGATCATTTAACTAGGATTGTTAGAACTCATTTTGATGTATTAGATTTTCAATCCTTGTTATGTACTGAAATTTTTGTTATGCTTTCATTTGAAATCAATGTATTAAACATCTTGATGTATTAGACTTTGATGAAATGAATTCTCTATGTTGATTACTCAATGTATTTCCTTCTTTCAATGAATGAATGAAATTGTCAAATCTTATCTTGATTGAATGAATGTTTATGCTTCTCTACCTTTTTGTTGATAACAAAAAAGGGGGAGAGTTTTATAGTTTTATGATTGTAATATAATTTGAGAAAATCAAAGTAATCAATGAGATAAACAATGGGATATTTATTTAAGTTTCATAGGGGGAGCTACCTCATTAAGGGGGAGCCTAAGCCTAACTATGAAAACAAAATAAATTCACAATCAATCATGCATAAACTCAATGTTTTTGTCATCATCAAAAAGGGGGAGATTGTTGGAAGATTATTGAAAAATAATGCCCCAATCCTTTTGATTTTGATGATTACCAAAAGCCATGAGTTCATTAAAAGATATAATGAGTTTATTTAAATGAGCAATAATTTATTTTGAACAATCAATGAGAATGTTAAAGTTTGACTTTAATCAATTTTGAAAGTAACTTTAAGCTCAATGTTTAAACTTTCAAAAAGAAATTTATAATTCATGTTTTATTCAATGAGTTTTTGGAATAGTTCTTGAATCAATTCTTAATGTCAATTTTATTGAATTCAAGTCAAAACAATGAATTAAAATGAATCTGGAACGATTTTAAAGTCAATCAGAAAAGTTTCTGATTTTTGATACGTTCCGGAGCCGACTCTGAGTTTCAGAGTCGACTCCCTCAGTGTACAGAAATGTGCATCTGTCTCGAGTCGACCCACGAAATTTTCGAGTCGACCCCTGATTCTGTCGAGCCGACTCCTTGACTGTGCGAGTCGACTCCGCTAGAAGAGTGTTTTTCTGAGCACTTCGCGAGTCGACCCCAACTTTCATGAGTCGACTCCCGACTTTCAGGAGTCGACACTTTACTTTTGGTGAGTCGACCCCTAACCTTTAAAATTTCTATTTTTGGTAAGACGACTCGAGCCGACTCGGGAAAAGCATGAGTCGACTCCAGCAAATCTGGGCGAAATTTTTACGATGCCAACTCAGCTCCAACGGTAAGATTTTTGATTAACGGCTATTTTTCTTTGTCTCTAACGGATATATTTTGCAGAATCTATAAATAGAGGAGCTCTTTTCAAATCAAATAGAAAATCAAAAAGAGAGAATCTTTCAAAAAGAGGGAAAAACAGAGCTTATTGGAAAAATCTTCTAGTCAAAATAGAGTGATTCAAAAGGAGTGAAATCAAAGAGGAAGTTTCGTCTGCTCCAGATCATCAATCCACAAGAGTCAAAAGAAAATCCAAAAGCTTTTCAAAGATCAAATCGAAGGATTTTCAACATTCAACAAAAGGAGAAAAAGCTTCATCTCAACTCCAAAGTTTTCAAACGGTCAAGAATCTTGCTGAGGCCTGATTCAACACTTCAAGAGGAGTTAAAGAGGAGAAGGAAGAAAGCCAAAGCCACAACCATCTGCAATCTTATCAGGCTTTTCTAACCTTTTATACTTTATTTGTATATTTGCTCAAGAGGAGCTTTCTTATTAAACTCTGTATTTTGATTGTTTGCTGATTCAATCAGTGGATTGAATCAGTGGAGGTTGTTGTACCTCGTTGTAAGCTTGGGATAGCTTGTTTTGGGTTAGTTGTGAGCCCGTGAAAAACAACGTGTTGGGTTTTGTGCTGGTAAGCCCGTGTAAAACCAGCTGGGTTCGTTGTGACCCGGAAAACAACAAGTTTGAGTTGTGAGCTTGGAAAACAACTCGGCTGTAATCTAGGGAGATTATAGTGTGGACCCAAGTGAATCTTGGGAGTGGACGTAGGTGTTGGTTGCACCGAACCACTATAAAACCTTGTGTTTGCCGTGCTCAATTGTCTCTTACTCTATCTCTCTTATTTTGTTTGTGCATTGCTTCTTAGTTAATTTCTCTCACTTGCACATCTTGAGTAAATCTGTTAAAAACATTTCAAAAAGTCTTAAATTTTTTAAGAACCCAATTCACCCTTCCTCTTGGGTTGCCATCTGGGCCAACAGAACGACATGGTCTTCCTGCAATTAAGCACTCTTCCTCCTTTTCTCTCTCTTGCCTCCCCAGTGCCTCCTCCTCGAGGCCAGCGAGCTCTACCCCCCGGTGCTCATCCCCGGGCAGACCGGAAACCAGCTGGAGGCCCGGCTCACCGATGCCTACCAGCCCTCCAAACCCATCTGCGGAGACCAAAAGGGCCAGGACTGGTTCAGGCTCTGGCTCAACCACACCATCCTCCTCGACCCCCCAACTCTGCCCTGCTTCGCCGAGCAGATGAGCCTCTTCTTCGACCCCGACCTGGACGACTTCCGGAACGCCCCTCGGGTCCAGACTCAAGTCCCCTTCTTTCGCTCCACTCGAGGATTTAGGTACATCGACCCAGATGATCCCAAGTAAGCTTTATTATTATTATTTCCTTTTTTTTTTACCCCCCTCTCGTAATTTTGGATGCAAAACCAAGCTTGTTAGAAATTGTTTCAGATCTTTTGATTGTTTTCTGCATGTTGCCATTATATCTGATTTTTTTAAAAAAAAATTTATGCACATCTAGTTGTATCACCATACTAATGCTTATGTTAATCCCATTGCATGTTAACTTTGATTGTCAAGATTTGCCACACAAAAGTTGACAAAATATTTAAGAATGACTTCAGAAGCCCCTAGGTGCGGTATAAAACGGTATTATGGGAGCCCCAAAAGGAAATGAATAGAACTCCACTCACTGTGGTTGGCTGGCGCCTCTCTATGGGCAGTGGTGGTGTAATTCTACATTGACTGATAATATTTAAATGCCTCCCAAATTTTAAGCTGGCAGATGTTAAATATTTTTTCAAACTAAAACAATGTCAGATGATTGAAAGACACATGCTGGCGATCTCAAGCGACTCTTAATCGCTTTCGATCATCTCTCGGTGGATGATGGCTGCTGGCAACTCCGTCCCCCTGACCGGTGGTGATCGGCGGAAGGCCGCTGCTGCTACCCCTCGTCGACCAAGCGGAAGCTCGTTCTCGTGGTCCACTTCGGAGCCGTCGTCGGACGAAATCGCTGCTCTGGAGAAGTCTTTCCCTGATATTATCCAGCTTCCCACCGCGGCGATTGATCAGGAGATTATGGATTGGTCTCAACTGGGGTTGATAGTGCGCTGCCTCTCTCGCTGGGTTCCCTCTGAGGCTGTCATCCGGGAGCTTCGTAGAGGAGGAATCGACGGAGGGATTAAGATTATTGGTCTTTCCTATCGCACCTTCCTGCTGAAATTTGATCTTCAGGCTGCTCGTGACGCTGTGTTGTCGCAGCCGTGGATTGTTAACGGCCAGCCTCTTGCTGCGGAGGCATGGCGTCCAGGCTTCATCCCTGCTGAAGATGCTCTGCACCAAGCTCTGCTCTGGATTCGGCTTCCTAAGCTGCCGATTGAGCTTTGGACGGAAGAGTCCCTTCGAGCAATTCTATCGGTTGCTGGCTAGTATGTGGGCATGGATTCTTCTACGAAGGAGAAGAGGCGGGGAGGCTACGCCCGGGCATGTGTCAGAATCGATTTGCGCCAGCCCTTCCGCCCTGGAGCTTGGTTCAGAGCAACAGGGAACCCCTTTTGGCAACAGTTTGTTTACGAACATGTTGATGGAATTTGCTCCCTGTGTGGATCCCTCCATCTCTCCGGGCCGTGTTCTTCATCCAAGGATTCAGCTGGGGTGGACCAGTCGCCTTCTGCTGTGCCTCGATTTGGTCCGTGGATGTCTGCTCTCCGGATCCATCGTCAAGCTTCGCTTGAGGATTCCAATCAGCCTGTTCGAAAGGAAGGATCGTCGGGTATAGCCAAGTCTAGCCCTTTGGACGGGGAGGACGGATGGTTGCTTTCGAGGAAGACCTCCAGGAGGAGGGTCGCTCCTTCAATTCCTCCTCAAGGTGCTGTTTTCCCTGCTGATAATCGCCCGGATCTCCATGCTGGACCGTGCTGGCAAGGTGATTCTGTGCCGGTTACTGTAGCAGAGCTTTCTGAAGTTCCTACTGTTTCAGTGTTGGCTTCAGAGGGTTTTAAGGATCCTGTGTTCCATTCTCAGACGCAGATTGATCCTAAGACCCTGAGGAAGTCTCAGACCCATAAATCCTCCAAGACTCCAAGTCAGGTGGAGGATTTTCAATTTGCTGCAGCTGGCCCTAAAGCTAAGTCTGAATTTCCCTCTAAATCAAAGGAGGTGTCCTCTGGGATATTGGCAGATAACCCTTTTGGCCTTTTGGGTTCGGATCGTTGGGTCGGGTGTTCCAAGATCCGGGAAGATGCTAATCCTACTTCTCTCAAACGGGCCTGGCCTGCTGTGTCTGCTGGCCCCAGAGTTATTTCTAAGGAAGCAAAAGGCAAGAGTAGTCGGTCTTCCTCAGGTAAAGCCCATTCTGTGGCTTTAGTTCCTCCCTCTGGATCAGCACCTTGCCGGGCTAATTGTGATCATGATGCTATGGTCTCTTCTCTCAAGAAGGTGATTCGAGCTGATGAGGAGCCTGTAGCCATGGATCTCTCATGGCAGTCGAACCTTGTGGCTCAGGTCGGCTGTCCTTCGTCTGAGGATGGTTTAGTGGTTCAGGGCCTAGTTTCTGGAGATCATTCCGATATGGAATTGGCTGAAGCCAAGGATGGGGCCCATGTGACCCCTTGACCTGGGTTTTCTCTTTATGAAGATTCTTATTTGGAATGTCCGAGGAGCGTTGAAACCTTCCTTTCGCTCCTCCTTTACTCGATTATTGCAGCTTCATCAGTTTGATATCTGTGTTTTGCTGGAAACTCGTCTTTCGGGTCTCAGTCTTCAGCGCTTCCAACGGAGAGTTTCCCGGTGTTGGTCTTCTTATGCTGTGGAATCTAATGGTCTTTCTGAAGGTATTCTAGCACTTTGGCGGGAGCCTTCCATCCATATTGATGCTTTTCATAGTTGTACTCAACAGGTAGCCCTGGTTATTTCGAAGGGGATTACTCTGCCTTGGCTGCTTCTTGGCGTCTATGCTAGTACGGACTATAGAGAGATGCGCTATCTATGGTCCGAGATGCTCACTCTCTTAGGCCAGGATTTTCCTACGCTTATTGCCGGAGATTTTAATTGTATTGTGGACGCATCGGAGAAGCGGGGGGGGGGGGTCGGTTTGTGGATTCCCCGAATTCTTCTGAGTTCCGCTCTTTTCTTTCCACTGCCAGGGTTGTGGATTTGGGGTTTTCTGGCTCTCGGTTTACATGGTGCAATAACCAACGGGGAACTGCTCGGGTGTGGGAGCGTCTTGACCGAGCTTTGGCTTCCCCTGGGTGGATGCAGCTCTTTTCCGGCGCTACTATTTCTCATTTGCCTCGGATTGCGTCTGACCACTACCCTCTTCTGATCTCTACGGAGTCTTCCACTCGGCCTCTGAGGCCGTTTTTGTTTGAGCAGTTTTGGACTTCTTACTCTTCGACCCGGGCTATTATCCGTCAGGTGTGGTGGATGCCGGTTAGAGGAAGTTCTACCTACCGTCTCTTCCGCCTCCTTGAATTAGTGAAGTGCAGGCTCCTGAGATGGAGTCGGAGAGAGGTGGGCGATTTTGTTCAGCGCATTCAATCTGTGGAAGCTGACATTACTTTGCTTCAGGCGAGGGAAGATTCGGATGGCTGCCTCTCTGAGTTAGATCTCCAGACTCTCCGTCGGAATTTGTCTTTACACCACTCTTTACTTAGTCAGCAGGAGACTTATTGGCGACAGCGGTCCCGGATTCAGTGGCTTCAGGAGGGCGACCGGAATACCAGGTTCTTTCATCAGGCTACTGTGGCTCGGCCGGCTGCCAATCATATTCGATATATCCGTGATGAGAATGGTCATATTGCGGAAGATGAGGAGACTATTCGAGAGCAGATTGTCCATTATTTTTAGTCCCGTTGGTCGGAGGTGTCTGCCAGTGGTTGCCCCATTTCTCCTGTTCCCCTGGCTGCCCGGGTTTCTGAGGATGATAATGCTGTGCTTTTGAGGGAGGTCTCGGCGGAGGAGATTCGTTCTGCTGTTTGGGTTTGGGCCCTGATAAGACCCCTGGTCCTGATGGGTTTCCTCCCTTCTTCTTCTGACACTATTGGGATATTATCGGGTCGGATGTGGTTATGGCTATTCAGATGGTTTTCTCATCTAAAGCTCTTCCTCCTGAGTGGCAGCGTACATTTGTCTCTCTTATCCCTAAGAGGTCGACAGCTTCTCTTCCCCAGCATTATCGGCCTATCAGTTGGTGCACAACCTTTTACAAAATCTGTGCTCGCCTCTTGGTCACCCGGCTTCAGGGAGTGATTCCCCGCCTTATATCTATGGAACAGGGGGCTTTCATCCGTGGTCGTAGCATCACTGATAATGCTCTTATTGCCCAAGAATTCATGCACGACCTTCATCGGGCGACTGGTAGAAGGGCTCTTATGGCCATCCAGTTGGACATGGAGAGAGCTTATGATAGGATCAGTTGGACTTATCTTCGGCAGACTCTTCAGGAGTTTCGTTTTGCTGATCTCTTCATTGAGTGGGTTATGGCATGTGTGCAGGGGCCGACCTTTTCCATCCTCATCAATGGAGGTCCTTCGGGTTTCTTCCCATCAGCTGGGGGGCTTCGGCAGGGTTGCCCTCTTTCTCCTTTCATGTTCATTCTCTGTGCTAATGATTTGTCACGCACTTTTGCTCAGGCTGTTGGAGCGTCTATGTTGCAGCCTTATATGCCTGGGCCCCAAAGCCCCCCTCTTACTCATTTGCTCTTTGCAGACGATTGTGTTCTTCTTAGCCCAGCTTCTATTCAGAATGCGGCGGTTTACTCTGCTATCATTCAAGCTTATTGCCAAGCTTCCGGTCAGCGGGTCAATCCGCAAAAATCTGTCCTTTGTTTTAGCCCGTCGATCTCTTGTCGTCGTCGGACTGTGATCTCCCAATTGTTAGGGATCTCTTCCCATTCTGACCGCCTATCCTACCTTGGGATCCCTATATCGGGGCGTCGTCCTCGGCAGACAGACTTTGGAGATCTTGATCGTCGGATTGCTGATCGATTGAGTAGGTGGCAGGCTTCCAGCCTCTCGTTGATGGGTCGGATTATGTTGATTCGGTCCATCCTCACCTCGCTTCCCCTTTACCTCTTATCTAACACCCTGATTCTGGTTATCTGTCTGCGCCGGATTGAGAGGCTTTTTGGGATTTTCTCTGGGGCTCGAGTCAGGGCAGCCACGGTATTCATCTCGTTTCATGGGATATTGTTTGTATGCCTATTAGAGAGGGTGGGCTGGGAATTCAGTCTTTGGTCCTTCGTTGGGAAGCTCTGTTTGCGAGGCATGCCTCTAGATTTCTGTTGGATCCTCATTGTTTTTGGAGTATCGTTATGAGAGGTAGATATGGTGCCTGGTCTTCTGATTCGATTTCTCGTACTCCTCGCGGATGCTCTCTGTTTTAGCGAACGATTTGTCAGGCTGCCCCTTCTGTTATGCCCGATATTCACTGGATGATTGGGGATGGGAGATCTGTCGATGTTACTCAGGATAGTTGGATTGCAGCCATTCCTCTATCCCACTGGCCAAACTTTATTAGTACTGATGTTGACCCCTCTATGCCAGTGGCTACTTTGATTTGCCAGGACAGTAACGTTTGGAATGCTTCCACTGTTTTCCGACTCTTTGGGGTGGAGCTTGCACAAAGGATTCTCGCCATTCCCCTTGCCCCCTCAGCTGACTCGGATACCAGACTCTGGTGGTGCTCCTGCCTTTCTCGTGCTCCTACTAGGGATCTAGTCGACTGTTTCTGTTCTTGGATTTTGGGGCTGGATGATGTTGCATGGATCTGGCGTTTGCCTATTCACCCCAGGATTCGGCTCTTCTTGTGGAAGCTTCAGTGGAACCGCCTTCCTACCTGTGCTCTGCTGGCCGGCCGTGGTCTCCTCATGTCGCCTCTCTGCCCAATTTGTGGGCTTGAGGATGAGTCGGTTGATCATGTTATCTTTACTTGCTCTCGAGCTAGGAGGATCTGACAGCAGATGTCGTTTACCCTGTGGGTGTCTGAGGTCGGACCCATTCGGCTTTCTTTCTTGCACGCCATTCGTCTTGCTGCTCAGAGTGGACTGGTCACCCGGTGTGCTGTCTCAGCTTATTTGGCTTATCATATTTGGCTCACTAGGAACCAGATGGTCTTCTCTGAAGAGACTGTTCCATCCCATATTATTATCAGAAAGGCTGTTTTTCTTGCTAAGGAGTATGGCTGCTCTTCTCTTGTTGTTCACTCTGTCTAACCCGGTCTCTGGGACTCCCCTGCTGCTTTGGCAGCGCACCGTTCTACGGTCTTTGTTTCTTGGGAGCCCCCACCCCCGGATTATGTTAAAGTGAACTTTGATGGCTCTGTCTCCGATCGTATTGCTGGGTCCGGTTTTGTTATTAGGGGTTCGAAGGGTGAGCCTCTTGCAGCCGGTGGCCATGGTTCCCTGGATTTATCGGTCCCTATGGCGGAGCTTCAGGCTGCTTGGGCTGGAATCAGTTATGCTGTTCGTTATCTGGCCTCGAACAGATTGATTATTGAGGGAGATTCTCTCATGGTTATTCGTTGGATTCGTCGGGATGGGGGTCTTCATTCCACCAATCCCATTCTCCGTGCAATTTGGAATTCTCTCCGGACTACAACTGCGCCTCTGATTCGCCATGTTTATAGGGAAGCCAATGCGGCGGCTGATTGGGTTGCAAATGTTGCAGCTCGCCATCCAGGCCCTTGGGAATGGCATATGGGTGACCCATGCCCTCTTATTTTGCAGCAAATCATGTACTCTGACTTTTCGGGTTTGACTCACGCCAGACTGGTGTGATCGCCCGCTTGTAACAAAAGAAAAAAAAAAGACACATGCTAGCCAACACATTACCCAATTAGCACTCATCCATGGGCAGTAGCAGCATCCATCCAGCTAAACGAACCAAGTCGCATGTGGCCTATTCCGTTTAATGCAGTTGATTTATTAGCAATGCCATGGCGACCTCAAAAGGATAATTTCTTTTCTCTAATTCTTTGCACCTGATTTCGATCTCAAAAGAAAAGAAGGAAAACTCTGTACATTATCGAAAAA
Source organism: Calamus simplicifolius (assembly GCA_900491605.1). NCBI lineage: Eukaryota > Viridiplantae > Streptophyta > Magnoliopsida > Arecales > Arecaceae > Calamus > Calamus simplicifolius. The sequence goes on from UESW01004785.1 coordinate 587,688, forward strand.
CTCTGGTCAAATTGTGCTGTGTTAGGCCCTGCCTTGAATCCTACCCACAATTGGAATAGCCCAGTCTGCACCCTGGACTTGGCTACCAATCAATCAATGCTGCCACCTTTCATTATAAGTATTAACTTCTGCAGGGAATGTTGGATAATGAGCTAAAACAGGTCTTGAATATCCTAATGGGCCTTGAAAGTCCATTACCTCTTTTTGTGTGTGAACAAGAAATTGTGAGGACAAAATAGGTCGAGATGCGGTGATCAAATCACGATCGCGATCCAACGGCTCACACCCATCGGTTGACCGGTCAACAGGACCGTTGGTGATAAGGCGCTCCTTCGATCGATCAACGGTTGGTGATAAGGCATCCATCCGATCGTACGGTTGGAGATAAGGCACCGCTCCGATCAAGCCGTTGTGATAAGAGATCATGAAAAGTCATATCATAGTCGCGCTATGACTTATCCGATCGTGGAATTGCCTTATCTGATCGGAAAAACTACCTTTCAGATCATGAAAAGGCTTTTCCGATCGCCTAATCTGAAGATCACGATGTTTAAAGGGCATATCAAGGGTGATAAGCCCTTAAACTCACATCCTTTGATCAAATCCAATCAAAGAATTCAAATTAAATTAAATTCCTAGGGTTGCTTCCAAGGGGCACCTTAAAACCTATAAATAGGAACCTAACCAAGCATTTTCATTCAATCCAATCCATTCCGAATTGAGTTCAATCCGAATCAATTCTAGCCTTCTCCTCTCTTAGGCATTTGCATACTTTCCTAAGGATAGTATAGCAATAGTGCATTAAAAGGATAGTAGCATTCTTGGTTCGAATTTTTTGATGAATTGTAGTGCTTTTTCGTTAAAAGGAGACTGTTGTATCCTGGGAGACAATTGTCATACTGACCGTAAGCACCATTGTGGGATGAAATTATCTTAAGGACATAGAGTATAACTCTAGCCTCAGTCTAATCAATTAGGTAGCCACCATCTGCCACAACCAACAATCTTAAGACAAATTTACTTGCTACTACGGAAGTGCTGTTGCAAATGGCTACTATGAAGACATCAGTTCAAGCGAGAGACTGGAGAAATTCTCTGGCACGGACTTTAAGAGATGGCAACAGAAGATCCTGTTCTACCTTACAACTCTGAACCTGGTCAGAGTGCTGAATGAAGATCCACCTGTCCTAAAGGAATGTGAGACCGACAAGCAAGTCATTGCTACGATGGAGGCATGGAAGCACTCAGACTTCCTTTGCAAGAACTACATCCTTAATGGTCTGGACAATGCCCTGTACAATGTGTACAGCAGCATTGCTACTGCCAAGGAGTTATGGACATCACTGGATAAAAAGTACAAGACAGAGGATGCTGGACACAAGAAGTTTATGGTTGGAAGGTTCTTAGACTACAAAATGGTCGACCACAAAATAGTTATGGAGCAAGTCCAAGAACTCCAGATCATCCTGCATGAGATACATGCAGAGAGAATGTCTCTTAGTGAGTCATTCCAAGTAGCTGCCCTAATAGAGAAGCTACCATCATTATGGAAGGACTTCAAGAACTACATGAAGCATAAGCGGAAGAAGATGGGACTTGAAGATATAATTGTCTGCCTGAGGATCAAGGAGGACAATAAAAGCCAAGACAAGAAGACAGGAGGACAACCTGCTGAGCCAAAGGCCAACCTCATAGAAGAAAGGAAGAAACGCAAGTTTCCAGGTGAAGGCTTTAAACAGAAGAAGGGCAATCCAAAGAAATATAAGTTCAAGGGAAAGTGCTTTATCTGTGGAAAGCAAGGACACAAATCAAGGACTACCGTTTCAAAGACAAAGAAAAGAAAGAAGTCAACATTACTGAAACCCTATCCCAAGAGGTATCTGCGATGATGCTGTCAGCTGTTGTATTTGAAGCAAACATGGTTGACAAAGCAAATGAGTGGTACATCGACACTTGAGCTACCAGATATATCTGCTCTGATAAGAGTATGTTCTCATCATATACTCCTATCAATGGTAGAAATTTGGTCATGGATAACTCCGCTACATCCAAGATAGAAGGACTTGGCCGCATTGTTATGAAGATGACATCTGGCAAGGAGCTTCTACTTAATGATGTGCTACATGTTTCTAACATCTGGAAGAATCTTATATCAGGCTCCCTCCTAAGCAAACATGGCTTTAAGATCGTCTTTGAGTCTGATAAATTTGTACTTACCAAGGGGGGATATTTATTGGAAGGGGTTACTTGAATAATGGATTATTCAAAGTTAATGTAATGACTGTACACGAAACCTTGAAATAAATAAAGCTTCTTCTTCTGCTTATATGGTTGACTCTTCTTGTTTATGACACGATAGATTAGGACATGTAAATTTTAATTCATTACGAAAATTAATAAAATTAGAATTATTGCCTAATCGTGAAATCGATCCACATTACAAGTGTGAAGTGTGTGTTGAAGCTAAGTTAGTAAAAACACCATTTCCATCCGTTGAAAGAAATACTTAACCTTTTGGCTTAATTCACAGTGATCTATGTGACTTAAAGTCAGTTCAAACTAGAGAAGGTAAAAAATATTTTATAACATTTATTAATGATTCAATAAGATACTGCTATGTGTATCTACTAAAGTCTAAAGATGAGGCTTTAGAAATATTTAAATGTTATAAGAATGAAGTTGAAAATCAACTTGGGAAAAAGATTAAGGCCATAAGGAGTAATAGAGGTGGTAAATATGATGCACCTTTTGACGAATTCTGTCATGAGCATGGCATTATTCATCAAACCACTGCTCATTATTCGCCTCAATCTAATGGAATTACGGAATGTAAAACCACACATTAAAAGAAATGATGAATGCTATGTTAATAAATTATGGTACACCATAGAATTTATGGGGAGAAGCAATTCTCTCAGCAAGCCATATTCTTAATAAGATACCTCTTAAGAAGAAGGAAGTTACTCCATATGAGTTATGGAAAGGAAAGAAGCCTTCTTATAATTACTTAAGAGTGTGGGGGTGTCTAGCTAAGGTAGCTATTCCGGACCTCAAAAAGGTCAAAATATGACCTAAAACTGTTAATTGCATATTTATCGGTTATGCACATAATAGTAGTGCATATCACTTTCTTATGTATAAATCAGATATATCTGATATACAGAAAAATACAATTATGGAATCAAGGAATGCAACATTCTTTGAAGATATATTTCCAAGCAAAAGGAAATTAGAAATAAGTTCAAATAAAAGAACTTATGATAATACTGCTAGTAGTAGTCATCAGGAAGAATATTCTGAAGATGAACTCAGACACAGTAAGAGACCAAAAGTTACAAAGTCCTTTGGTCATGATTATGCAACATATATATTACAAGATGAACCTCAGACATTCAAAGAGGCAATGTCTAATCCAGAAGCATCCTTTTGGAAAGAAGTTGTTAATAGCGAAATTGAGTCCATCATGCATAATCATACCTGGGAGTTGGTAGACTTACCATTTGGTATGAAACCTTTAGGGTGCAAGTGGATTTTTAAGAAAAAGCTAAAGGCTGATGGATCAATTGACAAATATAAAGCCAGATTAGTGGCTAAGGGCTTCAAACAAAAAGAAGGTATAGACTTCTTTGATACCTATTCACCAGTAAGTAGAATAACATATATAAGAATGTTAATCACTTTTGCAGCCATTAACAATCTTGAAATTCATCAAATGGATGTTAAAACTGCTTTTCTGAATGGTGAATTAGATGAAGAAATATACATGGAACAACCTGAGGGATTTATTGTTTCAGGACAAGAAAAGAAGGTGTGTAGACTTGTTAAATCCTTATATGGATTAAAGCAAGTACCTAAACAATGACATATAAAATTTGATAATGTAATGTTATCAAATGGATTCAAAATAAATGAATGTGATAAATGTATATATGCCAAAACCCTGCCTGAAGGGTATGTGATAATCTGCTTATATGTAGATGATCTATTAATCATTGATAGTAATAATGAAATGATTAAACAGACAAAGAAAATGTTGATCAAACATTTTGACATGAAAAATATGGGTGTTGCAGATGTTATACTAGGAATTCAAATCACTAGAATATCTGAGGAAATAATATTATCTCAATCTCATTATATTGAAAAAATATTAAATAAGTTTAAAAGTATGATACTAGCCCGGTGAAAACACCTGTAGATGTTAATCTACATTTAGCTAAGTATACTAGAGAACCCATATCTCAGTTGTAATACTCACGTATAATCGGCAGTTTAATGTATGTCATTAATTGCACTCGTCCTGACATAGCATATGCTGTCAATAAGTTGAGTAGATTTACAAGTAATCCAGGTCCAAATCATTGGATAGCTCTAATAAGGGTATTAAGATATCTGCGATATACCCTAAGTTATGGATTACATTATTCAAGATATCCAGTTGTACTAGAAGGATACAGTGATACAAATTGGATATCTAATACAGAAGATACAAAATCCACAAGTGGATATGTATTCACTTTAGGAGGAGGTGCTATGTCATGAAAATCTTCTAAACAAACATGCATAGCTCGATCCACTATGAAATCTGAGTTTATTGCCTTAGAAAAGGCAGCTGAAGAAGCAGAATGGCTTGAAAACCTTTTAGAAGATATCTCATATTGGCCAAAGCCTGTGTTTGCAATATGCATACATTGTGATAGTCAATCGGCAATTTGTAGAGCACAGAATAAGATGTATAATGGTAAGTCTAGACATATACGTCGCAGACATAATACTATTAAGCAGTTACTTGAAATTGGTGTAATTTCTATTGACTATATTCAGTCAAAGAAAAACCTAGCGGATCCATTAACAAAGGGGTTAACAAGAGATCAAGTAAACTGTTTATCAAGGGGAATGGGTTTAAAACCTATAACTGAAAAATCTTCATAGTTGATACCCAACCTAGCTGACTGGAGATCCTAAGATCTAGGTTCAGAAGGGACAACTAAATTATGAAGAGACTTAAAGCACTAAGAATGTCCAATCCTACTCATTCCTATAATAATTATTGCTACCTACTAAAGGTACTAGGATAAGCATTGCTTTTAATGATTCTTATGACATAAACATTCATATGGGGTATAGCAGGATACTCTTAATAAGAATCACCTATGTGAGTATGAACTGGGCCAATTTTATGAGAATTTTAAGGTTTAATTCTCTGAAGCACTCATGAGACCAGGAGATGTTCGGGGCTAAAATGAACACAACCATGAGAACCAAAAGAATGCTCGGGAAGAAGTTGCGTGATTGTTATTGTCTTAGTTTACACAAAACGCTGAAAAGTTCAAGACATCATGTTCACTTTTTAGTAAGTAAACTCGATAACAACTCACTAAAGAAGGTTCAAAGCCACAAGCTACCTATCTCGATACAACTTTATCCCATTATACTCTCTTTAGTGTCTGCATATTCATTTGCATTAAAATCCTTTTATGTGGGGGTTTGCCTTTGTTGATCTTTGATGATCTTTGATCTAAGTCCAATTTTCATTCATGTGGGGGATTATTAGGTAATGGACCAAAATAGGCCTTGAATACCCTAATGGCCTTAAAAGCCCATTACCTCCTTATGTATGTGAATAAGAAATTGTGGGGACATTTAGTCCCACATCGAAAAAATAAAGAAAGGAAGGTTCACTTATATGGAAACCACTTTCTTGAAGCTTAAGTTCCTTAGGCTCACCATAAGTGGAGAGCTTGAGGGTGATGCCATCACCCCCGCGCACGCGCGTGTGCAAAGGGCGTAATGAGCACTTTGTACTTTGCACGTACGCAAAATTTTTTCGCATTATAGCCACGCTATGACTTATCCGATCGTGAAATTGCCTTATCTGATCGGAGAAACTACCTTTCAGATCATGAAAAGGCTTATCCAATCGTCTGATCTGAAGATCACGATGTTTAAAGGGCATATCAAGGGTGATAAGCCCTTAAACCTCACATCCTTTGATCAAATCTGATCAAAGAATTCAAATTAAATTAAATTCATAGAGTTGCTTCCAAGGGGCACCTTAAAACCTATAAATAGGACCCTAAACTAAGCATTTTCATTCAATTCAATCCATTCCGAATTGAGTTCAATCCAAATCAATTTTAGCCTTTTCCTCTCTTAGGCATTTGCATACTTCCCTAAGGGTAGTATAGCAATAGTGCATTAAAAAGATAGTAGCATTCTTGGTTCAAAATTTTTAGTGAATTGTAGTGCTGCTTTCATCAAAAGAAGACTGTTGTATCCTGTGAGACAATCATCATACTGACCATAAGCACCATTGCAGGACGAAATTATCTTAAGGACATAGAGTATAACTCTAGCCTCAGTCTAATCAATTAGGTAGCCACCATCTGCTACAACCAACAGGGAAAGCGTGGACTGACGCATTATTTTACCAAACTTCTTGGCTGGGCGAGGAATTCAGAGTCCTCAACTCTTATCATTCCAATGAATTATCCTCATGATTTGGTCAGACCTGCCTGACCTTTGTATGAGCAATTAGGTCTACTGTCTACCAGCTGATCATTGTGCCCGGTTAGTAATGACTTATGGGCCAGGTGTCCAATAAGAAGAGGTCTGTCGAAAAGAATAAATAAGAAAAATATCAGTCAAACAATTCGCATTGGTGATCTTTCTGAAAGTAAGACTGAAATATATTCAAGGAGTAATGCATTGTAAATGCTGTTGAATCAAAACGTAAAGTGGCCATTCCAGAAGGCCACCATGTTATTAATTCATGTAGATAAAATTACAAAAGAGTGCTGCAAAGTTTGGTTCCTCATCGACAAACATTTTCTCTAACACATCCAGCTTACCTACTAGGGGCAACGACAAGAGCCATCTCAACATAACCATTTATGACGTGGGTGCTGCGCAACGAGTCCTCAGCAGAAGTCCCAAGAAATAAAGCACGTGAGGAAAGAAGAAGAAAGATTCAACACATACAAGATGGATTCGAAGAAAAAAAGAGAATGTTGTTTCCTTCTGTATCTTTCATTACATTGGATAATCATCTGGGATCCTTTCCTTTGAATAATTTTTTATCTTGGATCCATCAGCCAGTAACCAACTTCCTAAAAATATGGAAGCCCAGTGCACGCCTAGCAACTTCCAAGAAAACCGGATGCCACTATACACACGCCTCCAATCCAAAAAACTTGAGCCCCATCTTTATGGACCCAGTCCCATAACCTACAATTAAGTTATTAAACATTCTCTTAAAAAAATTCCTTCTAAGCCATACAAGAAAGCACTCAAACCCGAGCCCATGTACATCCATGACTCACATGCTATCTATTCTTGGATCATAAGCTGACCCAAATGACTTAGGAACCTAAGAACTTATGTAGCCTAAGCTCTTAAACTTGTGTGACTTCCCTATACTTTGAATGTGCCATATTTGAGCTTACAATCTCTACCTTGGTGCATCAAAGTTACAGTAAGCTCCACCTGATCCATCAATCTCATCAATGCTCCACATCTGAAGAAGCTATCCCGAGGTAGTACCTTAGTGAGTGCATCCACTGCATTATCTTTACTATACACTTTCACAAGCTCCAACTCACCATCCTCCACAAGCTTCCTAATCCTATGGTATCTTATGTCAATATGTTTGGTCCTAGCATGATAGACCGGATTCTGGATCAAACATATAGCACTCTGACTATCAGAAAATACCCTGATCACCTTTTGTGCTATCCCCATCTCCAGTGCAAGACTTTTCAGCCATATAGCCTTCTTTGCAGCCTCTGAAATACCAATATACTTTGACTCTGTAGTAGACAAAGTCGTCAATGGCTGCAGACTTGTCCTCCATGATATTGAACCACCATTCAACATAAAAATATATTCTGTCGTCGACCTTCTGGTATCCAAATCATCTCCATAGTCAACATCAATAAAACCGGCTATCCGATCCTGAGCCTCCATGATCAGTTTAATGCCATCCTCCATGCCACTATACCCATAGCATACACCAACACTAACTGTGCCAACAAGATATTTGAAGATCCCTTTCAGAGCTCTCCAATGTGCTCTATCCGGACTAGCCATGAATCTGCTAACCTGGCTAACAGCATATGCAAGGTCAGGCCTATAACACACCATAGCATGCATGAGACTGCCAACTCCTGAAGCATATGGTACTCTGGACATCTTCTCAGCCTCTGTCTCAGAGCTCGATGACATAATCTTAAAAAGCTTAATGTGACTGGCCAATGGTAATGCGGTTGGCTTTGCACTATCTATACTATACCTCTCCAAAACCCTCCTGATATAAGCCCCCTGAGATAAGTGAAGCAACCTCCTGTCTTTGTCCCTAAAAATTTCTATCCTTAAAATCCATGTAGCATGACCTAAATCCTTCATTTCAAACTCAACTGATAATGCTGCCTTTATATCCTCTACAACAGCTTTACTCTTATATGCAATTAACATATCATCCACATACAAAAGCAAGTACAATCTGGAATTATCTTCTAAAATCTGAAAATAAATACAAGGATTATACTCACATCTAGACATAACGATGCTCCTCACAAAAGTATCAAATCGTTGGTACTATTGATGCGATGACTGCTTCAAACCATACAAGGATCTCTGCAAACGACATACCTTTCTTTCTGACCCTGGATTTATGAACCCCATCGGTTGCTCCATATAAGTCTCCTCCAAATCCCCATGAAGAAAGGCCATCGTGACATCCATCTGCTCCAGTTTCAAATTCTGCACTGTTATAATACTCAGCAACATTCTGATAGATGTGTCGTACCACATATGAAAACACCTCATTGTAGTCAATGCCTTCTTTCTAAAAAAATCTTTTGACCACTAATCTGACCTTATACCTGATCCTCTTTTTCTCTGTGGCTTCTTTGCACTGAAATACCCATTTGCCATCTTTTTCTAAATATAAAAGATACTTTAGATGACGGGATGCACAACAAGAGTTGGCGCTCCCCGGAGCAACTCCCATCTCCCCTATCCCTGAATGATAGTGAAGGTAAGATTTAATCCCAATTTTTATTTGATACAACTGTCAAAAACTCTATCAACACCTACAATTAATCCTCATTTAACCTACAACCAAACAGAGCTTAGATACATGTCTGAATGCTTATGCTGTCGAAATTTTGGAACAATCAATGGTGCATGCTACATTTAACGATAATGACCAATGCTTATGACTCTTAAGGACTAAGCTGACAATCTTTGGGGTGGAGAAGTTTTATTGAAATTGGCATACCATGCCAATAAAGCAAAGGCAACGAGCCCAACAAGCTAAGAAATCGAGCTCAGAGCTAGAGAGTTTACATCATATAGTTCCCTCATTATTTCCCTCAAAGCCGAATCATCTGTTAGAATGTCAGTGTGGGAGATATTGGGGATCCTGATGACCTTCAGCTCCTATTGTGCTACGTTGGACCACTCAGTCTCAAGGGCCAAAAGACTAACCAAATTCACCAATCCATCCCCGTCCCCATAAACAATTTCAGGAAGCTCATCAAACCCTTCCCTGTAGACCACTGTCTCAGGAGTGCGAATGCCAACTCCTGTCATAACAGTAACAGGCACCCCGGGTGCCGCCAGCTCCTTCACCAATGGCAATACTCGAGATACATAGGGCTTAACACCCTCGCTGAATCCTATTGCTTTGAGAAATTCCGTCATGTTTGATGCCGAGTACTTCTCACCTCTGGCAATCACAAGTGGAGTCTCCTCAAAGACTTCAGGCGTTGGTAGGAGCCAAAGGTCACTCTCTAGACTCCTGATCTCATCTCTTAGTACTAAAGGCTCGACAAAAGGGAAACCAAGCGTGCTTCCAGAGATGAACATCAGCATTTCCATGACAGTGCCTCCCCATGGTGCGGATAATGCAATGAAGTGCTTGATAAACTGTTGGCGCCATGAGGAAGGATTGCGATTGAGTTGAAGAGCAAACAAGCCACCCAAACTGTGTAAGGATGATGACTGGCTTGTTCCCATTCAGCTTGCTTGCTTTCTCAACCAGCTCTTTGAGATCTTGAAGGTATTGGGAGCCCACTTTCGATGAATGACCATTGGCAGCAAGGCCATATCTGAAGTCATAAGGGGCTCCAAAAAGGTTATCACCATCCTTGTAACCAATTTGTTCCAAGTATTTCACCAACGCTGCCATATATGGAGCAGGATCCCTGCCAAATACCGTTGGTGTTAGCTTCATGATACAATAGCTTAGATTTTGCTTCACAAGTACCCCAAAATATTAATGTATCAACCACTTCGAGTCTAATAGTTTTCTCACCAAAACAAAGCATAAAAAAAAGAAAAAAACACAGTAGTATCAGTCAGACAATTTACTGTCAAGAAAGAAACATAAGACTTAAATCCATCAAAAGACTACAAAAATATAATTCTAATATTATTTAAACTCATCAATTGGACCAAACCACATAAAACCTCCAAGATGAGTTGTACAAACTAAATATTAGCTCCTTACTTTCAAACCTGCTGCTTTTTTGTTTACGATTAATAATTTCAGCCCATAACCCACTGTAAGCTCAGGTGTGGCACATTCAAAGTATAGGGGAGTTACACAGGTTTGAAAGCTTAGGCTACATAAGTTCTCAGGTTCCTAGTCATTTAGGTCGGTTTGTGATCCAAGAATAGAGAGCATGTGAGTCATGGGTGTACATGGGCTCGGGGTTGAATGCTTTCTTGTATGGCTTAGAAGGGAGTTTTTTGAGAAAATGTTTAATAACCTAATTGTAGGTTATGAGACTGGGTCCAGGGGATTGAGCTCAAGTTTTTTGGATTGAAGGCGTGTGTATAGTGGTGCCCGATTTTCTTGGAAGTTGCTGGGCATGTGCTGGGCTTCCATATTTTTAGGGAGTTGGTTACTGGCTTGTGGATTCAAGATGGATGATTATTCAAAGAAAAGGATCACAGATGATTATTCAATGTAACGAAAGATACAAAAGGAAATAACATTCTCTTTTTTTCTTCGAATCCATCTTGTGTGTGCTGAATCTTTCTTCTTCTTCCCTTACGTGCTTGATTTCATGGGACTTTTGTTGAGGACTCGTTGCACAACAAGTGGTATCAGAGCACCAAAGAGGCACTTAGGAAGAGAAAGAAGATTTGTAAATGAAGAAATCAGATCCTAGATTCGTTTCTAAAAAAAAAAAAAAAAATTTTGCAGCATCTTGCAGCCAGGGAGAAAGTCAAGCTTCGGTCTACAAGATCCAAGGCATTGCCAGGGAGAAATTGCATGGATCCAATCGGTGAAGCTTCCAGGCAGCTGAAACAAAGCCATGGGTTTCGCTCACACTAGACGAAGGCTTTTCGCTCATGCTGAAGAAGGCTTCATTTGGAATCTGCTAGGGAAAGAGACAAAAAGCATGGAGACTCGTGCGTTGGAACCCAAGTGGGTGGAGGGCTTTTTCCCAACTTGACTCACGTGAGGACTCTTCCAAGAGAAGAAGACTAAGAGTCACGTTGATTTCTTGGAGTTCGTGATGCACGGTTTGGTGTGGGATTAATTTCACGGATAAGAGGACCTGAGATTTCTCTGAGGAAGAAAGAGAAAATGACTTCTCGCGTCAAAGGAACGAAGTGAAAACTCTTAAAAGGGATGCAGGAGGATTTTAATCAGAATTTCACTTTCTAGGTATTTTTTTTAATTCATCTCTATGATTACTATTTGTGGCCTAATCAACCATGAGTAGTGAAAGCAAAGTTGAGTTTAAAAAATTTAATAAAAAAAAAGTTTTTTATATGAAAGGTTGAGGGTTAAGAATTTACTATTGCAGAATTTTTTGATGTTGCTTTGAAAACAAGGCCTGAAGAGATGTCAAAAGGAGATTGGTTATCTCTTGAGAAAAGGGCATGTGCAGCGATCAGAGGGTGTTTTACTGATTCGGCTTTGTACAGTATCCTAAATGAAAAGAAACCAAAGAGTCTTTGGGCTAAGTTGCATTCTTTGTACATGGGTAAAAATATGTGCAATAAACTTATGTTGAAGAAACAATTATATAGCCTTCGGATGCAGGAAGGCGGGGATATTGTTCTTCATATTCAGAAGTATGATAGGGTATGCAATGATTTGATGACTATTGGTGTTAAGATGGAGGAAGAAGATAAATCTCTTCTCTTGTTATGTTCATTGCATGTCTTATGATCATCCTGTTACTACACTGCTTTATGGAAAAGAAATACTGCTATATGAATATATTGTATCTGTGTTAAGATCCAATGAGCAACGAAAAAAGATGACAAAAGAATGTGTACCTTAGGAGGGCCTCATGATGGGAGATAGAACCGGCAGAGACAAGGAGGTCAAAAGCACCAGGGCTGATCTAGGTCCAAGTTAAAGAAAGGTAAAGGCAATTTCAAGTGTTACAAATGTAATGGGGTTGGACACATAAAAATGAATTGTCCTCTTTGGAAGAAACCTCAAGAAGAGAAGGAGAAGTAATCTGTCAGTACTGTTGAAGATGCATGGGTCGAGGAGGACCTCTTGGTGGTTTCAGATGCACACAGAAGAATAATAGACAGTTGGTTACTTGATTCAGCCTGCTCACATCATTATACACCGCATTGATCCTAGTTTACAGAGTATTCTAAAATCGATGTGGAAAATGTAACATTAGGGGATGACCATTCTTACAGGGTGGCAGGAGTTGGCATAGTTAGGATTATGATGTTTGATGGGGTTGTGAGAACTCTTACTCATGTGAAGCATGTTCCTGACTTGAAGAAGAACTTAGTGTCTTTGGGATACATGGAAAGGAATAGATTTGGCTTCAGTTGTTTCGGAAATGGTGTACTCAACATCATGAAAGGTGCCATGGTTGTGATGAGGGAGAAGAGGCTGAAAAATAATTTGTATTAGTTGATTAGGTCTGTGATATATGGAGGGTCTGAGACAGCAGTAGCAGTGCACAGTCAGCATGATATGTACCGCATGTGGCACTACCATCTTGGTCACATAGGAAAGTGAGGCATGAGGATGCTGATGAAGGATAGGAGAATTTCAGCTTTGGATGAGAGTGTTGCAGAGGTCTGTGAGCCATATCAGATGGACAAGCAACATAAGGTAAAATTTTCTATCAGTTCAACGCACAGTACAAGTTTCTTGGAGCTAGTATACAGTGATGTTTGGGGTCCAGCTCTAACTTCGGTTAGGAATGGGGCCAAATATTTCCACTACAAGAAAATACTGAAATAGCGATGCAAGTTTAGCGACGCATCATTGCGTCGCTAAATTGCGACCACTTTGCGACGCCTCTGTGATAATAAAATATTGCGATGCAATTAGCGACGCATTAGCGACTCAATTAACCAGAAAATCAAAAAAAATTAATATTTTAATATTGCGATGCAAATAATGCGTCGCAATATTTTTAAATTAAATTTTTATAAAATTTAAATATCGAAAAAAAATATTGCGACGCACTGAGTTGCGTCGCAATGTTTTGAACAGAATTAAATTTGTTAAATAGCGACGCATTAGCGACGCAATAAAATAGAAAATTAAAGAAATTATTTTAAATTTAGCGACGCACCGATTGCGTCGCAAATAATTTAAATGAAATTAAATTTTATAAAATTTAAATATCAAAAAAAATATTGCGATGCTACACAGTGCGTCGCAATATTTTTAAAAGAATTAAATATATTAAATAGCGACGCATTAGCGATGCAATAAACAAGAAAATTAAAAAAATTATTTTTTAATTCAGCGACGCATAAATTGCGTCGCAAATAATTTAAATGAAATTAAATTTTTTAAAGTATAAATTAAATTAAATTTTAAAAAATTAGAGAAATTAAATTAAATTAAATTTTTAGAAAATTAGAGAAATTAAATTAAATTTAAATGAAATTAATTTTTTAAAGTATAAAGTCTGGGATCGGTCGTGGCCGATCGGGATCAGGGCTTGGATCGATCACAACCGTCGGATCGTCGATCACCGATCGGACCGATCGCAACGGTTCGGGATCGGTCGTGGCCGATCGGGATCAGGGCTTGGATCGATCACAAGCGTCGAATCTTTGCCAATCGGATCGATCGCAACGGTCCAGGATCGATCGTGGCCGATCGGGATCAGGGCTTGGATCGATCGCAACTGTCGGATCGTCGCCGATCGGACCGATCGCAATGGTCCGGGATCGGTCGTGGCCGATCGGGATCAGGGCTTGGATCGATCGCAACCGTCGGATCGTCGCCGATCGGACCGATCGCAACGATCCGGGATCGGTCGAGGCCGATCGGGATCAGGGCTTGGATCGATCACAACCGTCGGATCTTTGCCAATCGAACCGATCGCAACGGTCCGGGATCGGTCGTGGCCGATCGGGATCAGGGCTTGGATCGATCGCAACCGTCGGATCGTCGCCGATCTTGGACCGATCGCCACGGTCCGAGATCGGTCGTGGCCGATCGGGATCAGGGCTTGGATCGATCGCAACCGTCGGATCGTCGCTGATCTTGGACCGATCGCCACGGTCCGGGTCCGGGATCGGTCGTGGCCGATCGGGATCAGGGCTTGGATCGATCGCAACCGTCGGATCGTCGCCGATCGGACCGATCGCAACGGTCCGGGATCGGTCGTGGCCGATCGGGATCAGGGCTTGGATCGATCACAACCATCGGATCTTTGCCAATCGGACCGATCGCAACGGTCCGGGATCGGTCGTGGCCGATCGGGCTCAGGGCTTGGATCGATCGCAACCATCGGATCGTCGCCGATCTTGGACCGATCGCCACGGTCTGGGATCGGTCGTGGCCGATCGGGATCAGGGCTTGGATCGATCGCAACCGTCGGATCTTTGCCAATCGTCCCGATCGCAATGGTCCTGGATCGGTCGTGGCCGATCGGGATCAGGGCTTGGATCGATCGCAACTGTCGGATCATCGCCGATTGGACCGATCGCAACGGTCCGGGATCGATCATGGCCGATCGGGATCAAGGCTTGGATCGATCGCAACCGTCGGATCGTCGATCACCGATCGGACCAATCGCAACGGTCCGGGATCGGTCGTGGCCGATCGGGATCAGGGCTTGGATCGATCACAACCGTTGGATCTTTGCCAATCGTCCCGATCGCAACGGTCCGGGATCGGTCGTGGCCGATCAGGATCAGGGCTCGGATCGATCGCAACCGTCGGATCGTCGCCGATCGGACCGATCGCAACGGTCCAGGATCGGTCGTGGCCGATCGGGATCAGGGTTTGGATCGATCACAACCGTTGGATCTTTGCCAATCGTCCCGATCGCAACGGTCCGGGATCGGTCGTGGCCGATCGGGATCAGGGCTTGGATCGATCACAACCGTCGGATCGTCGCCGATCTTGGACCAATCGCCACGGTCCGGGATCGGTCATGGCCGATCGGGATCAGGGCTTGGATCGATCGCAACTGTCGGATCATCGCCGATCGGACCGATCGCAACGGTCCGGGATCGGTCGTGGCCGATCGGGATCAAGGCTTGGATCGATCGCAACCGTCGGATCGTCGATCACCGATCGGACCGATCGCAATGGTCCGGGATCGGTCGTGGCCGATCGGGATCAGGGCTTGGATCGATCGCAACCGTCGGATCTTTGCCAATCGGACCGATCGCAACGGTCCGGGATCGGTCGTGGCCGATCGGGATCAAGGCTTGGATCGATCGCAACCGTCGGATCGTCGCCGATCGGACCGATCGCCACGGTCCGAGATCAGTCGTGGCCGATCGGGATCATGGCTTGGATCGATCGCAACCATCGGATCGTAGCCGATCGGACCGATCGCAAAGGTCCGGGATCACAATAATTATCATAAATTATTAATATTAACATTAATAAATAATTAAGAATTTTTGCGACCCGTAGCGACTCATTTTAGGAAAAAATTAAACAAATATTGCGACGACACTTAGGCGTCGCAATTATTTTAAGTTAAAAAAAAATTTCAGTCTTAAAAATAAAAGCAATATAATATTGCGACGCATAAGTTGCGTCGCAATGTTTTTAAAATAAATTTATGTAATTAAAAATTTTATAAAATATATTGCGATGCAATTTTTTGTCGCAATTATTAACATTAATTATAAATATTATCATTTATAAATATTAAAAAATATTGCGATGCGTTAGCAACACATTTTTTTAAAAAAAAATAAACAAATATTGCGATAAAATATATGCATCACAATTATATTATTAAAATACATATAGCTGATTAAAAATATTAAAAAATTATTGCGACGCAAAAATGCATCGCAATGTTTAGAAAATAAAAATAAATTTCCCGCCGGATGTTGGCGCCAAGGTAGCGACATTAGCGACGCAATTATTGGCGTTGCTATTTTTTTTATAAATTAATAATAAAATAATATTAACGACGTATTAGCGACGCACTAGTGCGTCGCTAAGACAAAAAATTAAAAAAAAAATATTGCGAGTTCTTAGCGACGCAAATAATTGCGTCGCTAAGAACTTATATATAAACCGCCCTTCTCTTCTTCTTCTTCCCCTTCTTGACCTAGCCGCCGCCGCCGCCGTGCTCAAAAAAAATCCGGCTCCCACCTCGCTCCTCCGGCTCCCCGCGTTCTCATCGGACTCCGGCTTCTTCTCTCGACGAAGGTAAGCCCCTACACTATAAAAAAAAAATTTTTTTTTAATGATTTCCTTCGGCCACGGCCGCTGCCGTGGCCGTCTTCTCCGGCCACGGCCGCTGCCGTGGCCGGCAGTGGCCTGGCCACGGTGGCCAGGCCACTGTAAAAAAAAAAAAAAAATTTTTCATAACAGGGGGGGGGGGAAACCCCCCCGCCCCCCCCCTTTTGTTTCTGTCCGGCCACGGCCGTGGCGCGGCCGGACAAGGTGGCCACGGCCGCAGCCATGGCCGTCTTCTCCGGCCACGGCCGCTGCCGTGGCCGGCAGTGGCCTGGCCACGGTGGCCAGGCGGCCGCGGCCACGGCCGTTGGCCGTGCCACGGCCGCTGCTGTGGCCGGCAGTGGCCTGGCCACGGTGGCCAGGCCACTGTAAAAAAAAAATTTTTTTTTCATAACAGGGGGGGGAACCCCCCCCCCCCCCCCCTTTTGTTTCATGTCCGGCCACGGCCGTGGCCGCGGCCGGACAAGGCGGCCACGGCCGCAGCCGTGGCCGGCCACGGCCGCTGCCGTGGCCGTGGCCATCTTCTCTCCGGCCACGGCCGCTGCCGTGGCCGGCAGTGGCCTGACCACGGTGGCCAGGCCACTGTAAAAAAAAAAAAAATTTTTTTCATAACATTGGGGGGGGGGGAACCCCCCCCCCCCTTTTGTTTCTTGTCCGGCCACGGCCGTGGCCGCGGCCGGACTGGCCACGGTGGCCAGGCCACTGTCAAAAAAAAAATTCCTTTTTCTTAACAGGGGGGAAACCCCCCCGCCCCCCCCGGCAGTGGCCTGGCCACGGTGGCAGGCCACTGTCTAAAAAAAAAATTTGTTTTTTCTTAACAAGGGGGGCCCATAAATTCAGTAAAAAATTTTTTATTATTTAATTTGTATAATGTTTATTATTTAATTTGTAATGTTTATACAATAATTAATTTAAGCAGAATGTTTATGCAATAGTATTTGTGCATTTGTACTATTTACATTTGTTATGTCTTGATTATTTATATTCTGCTGCAAACTAAATGATGCATTAAATTATGTAATGCTAAATAAAAAGTCTTGTTGTAATATTATTTAATTTTCAGCAACAAATTAGTTTCAATGATTTACATTTTAGTATTCGCAAACATTTGTATTTGACACAATAATCTTAAAAAGTTAGTGATAGAATGTATAATTCACAAGAAGTTAAGAATAACAAGCATAAGTTCGATTGTCTTCGGACTTCCATAATCACAGCACTTTAACCTTTAGACCCGTTTGAGAATTTGTAAGCCTTAGTCTTGCAAATTCTCAAATTGTCCTGGTGGACAGTTTGGAAATATTTCTTGCGATATGTTAGTCTGCTAGTAATCATCGTGGGGTGAGATTTCGGTTTGTATTTGCTCATACGTTCTCCTAGTGTGGCTTATATACCACACATTTAGGAGAACATATGGGGAAATGCTGCCGAAATTTCAATGTAACCGATCGATGATAATTAATAGCAGAATAACATATCACAAAAAATATTCTTGAATGGGATAGGGCCTTACCTAGACATGGAGTGAAGGTAATTAATTTAAGACACTTGAATGCTTGTGAAGTCTCATGATTAAACGGACCGCCTTGCGGCCCGACCCAAACTCAAGCCCTCCCATTAGCCATGAACCTGTGCATCGGTCCTTGCTAGCACGCCAAGGATCGTAGCCGTGGCTCGCCCTTGCATGGTAGGGACCTTAGTTGCCTAAAAAAAATTGGTTTACTTATAAATGATTTAAATGGTTGTTATTAACCTTAGTTGTGAAAGAAATAATTTAGTTATATATTTAGTAATACTAATATAGTTTTATTTTGTGGTTTCATTTAATGATTTACCAGACTTTGTATAAGTCGGTCAAAAATGAGCGGGGCTCGCTCGTGGATGTATGCAAGGATAAAAGATGGCTTGCTTAATCCAGATTTTCTGAATGGATTGGAAGAATTTATCGCATTTGCATGTAGCCAACCTGAATGGATGGATGGCCCTAGGATTAGGTGCCCATGCAACTTCCACAGGTGTCAGAATAAAGCCTACAGAGATGTGGAAACTGTTAAGGTGCATTTGTGTAAGAAGGGGTTTGTTCCTGATTACTATGTTTGGTACTGTCATGGTGAACCAGAGGATATTCCAGCAGCTGTTATAGGCCAACAAGAGTCAATTCCCGTAGATGAACCATTTGTGAATTTAAACACATATGAACAAATGGTGATGAATGCATCGGGTAATGACTTCAATCAGAATACATTTATGGAAGAACCAAATCCAGAAGCACAGCAATTTTATGATATGTTGCGTGCTGCAAATCAAGAATTGTATCCTGGGTGTGAGGGTCATTCCCAGTTCTCTACAGCTGCTCGAATGTTGAATATTAAGGCAGAACATCGATTATCAGAAAAGGCGTTCAATTCTGTAGCTGAGTTAATCAAAGAAATTTTGCCAAATGATAATGTTGCCGCAGACAGTTTTTACGCAACAAAGAAGTTGTTGCGTGGGCTTGGGCTCCCAGTTAATAAGATCGATTGTTGCTTGAACAATTGTATGATATTTTGGGGTGAAGACTCAGAGCTGAGATGGTGTAAGATTTGTGGGCAATCGAGGTTCAAAAACACCGAAGGAGGAGCCGGTACAAGTAGGAGGAAAAGTGTGCCTTACAAGAGGATGCATTACTTTCCTCTTACCCCACGCCTGCAGAGATTATACAGATCTGAGGCAACAGCTGCTGATATGAGATGGCATGCCGAACATGAATCTAAAGAGGATGAAATGCGGCATCCATCAGATTCAAAGGCTTGGAAGCATTTCAATGAAAATCATCCTGATTTCGCTGAAGATATAAGGAATGTGAGATTAGGTCTTTGTACCGATGGCTTCCAACCATTTGGTCAAGCGGGGCAACAGTATTCATGTTGGCCTGTGATACTGACTGTATATAACCTTCCTCCGTGGAAGTGCATGAAAGATACTGCAATGTTTTTAACCGTTTTGGTTCCAGGACCATCAAATCCAAAGGAAAAGATTGATGTCTTTCTGCAACCGTTGGTGGCCGAATTGAAAATGTTGTGGGAAACAGGAGTCGTAGCCTACGACATTTCTATGAAACAAAATTTCTTAATGAGAGCTGCTTTGATGTGGACAATAAGTGATTTTCCGGCATATGCAATGTTGTCTGGTTGGAGCACTGCTGGACGTCTGGCATGCCCTCATTGCATGTATGATTCGGATGCATTTACATTGCAGAAGAGTGGTAAGCAGTCATGGTTTGATAACCATAGGAAGTTCTTGCCCCCAAATCATCCTTACAGGCGTAACTTGATCGCCTTCCGGAAGAACAAAGCAGTCACAAAATTTGCCGAACCGGTTAGGTCCGGCACGGATCTATTTGATTCTATAGAGCATTTGGGGTTGATGTATGCATGGGAACCGGATGCAGATAGAATAAATGGCCGTATATGTAAAGAACATAACTGGAAGAAGCGAAGTATATTTTGGGATTTGCCTTATTGGAGCACAAATCTCATCCGGCACAACTTGGATGTTATGCATATCGAGAAAAATTTCTTTGATAACATATTTAACACGGTGCTAAACATCCCGGGAAAAACAAAAGATACTGCAAAGTCAAGAGAAGAACTTAATCAGTACTGCAGAAGAGGTGATTTGAGAAGGAGTGCCGATGGGACCTATCCTAAAGCATGTTACACTCTTGACAGAAATTCACGAGAAGTTTTATGTAACTGGCTTAGAGGGTTAAAATTTCCAGATGGTTATGCCTCAAATATCGGTAGGTGTGTGGACATGCATAAGCTCAAGTTGTTCGGCATGAAGAGTCACGACTGCCATGTTTTCATGCAACGGTTATTACCTATAGCTTTTCGTGAGTTGCTTCCGCAACATGTCTGGAAGGCAATTACGGAGCTCAGCTTATTCTTCAAGGAGTTATCTGCCGCAGTCATTACTTCTGCATCCATGGCAAGGCTTGAGGAGGAAATTCAATTATTTTATGCAAGCTTGAGCGAATATTTCCTCCCAGTTTTTTTGACTCAATGGAGCATTTACCGGTTCACTTGCCATACGAAGCGAGCATAGCTGGTCCCGTGCAGTATCGCTGGATGTATCCTTTCGAGAGGTAAATATATACATCATTAAGATATGTTGACATTTCAAATATTATTTCATTGCTTGAAAAATTGGTTAATTTTTTGTTGCAACTTTACATATAGGTATCTTAAGAAGTTAAAAAATAATGTGCGTAATAAGGCAAGGGTTGAAGGTTCTATATGCAATGCACACTTGGTCGAAGAAGTTTCAGCTTTTGCCTCACATTACTTTGAGGGTCACGTCCACACGAGGAGCCGAAATCATGGTCGTAACGATGACGTATGTGTGGACGAAGCAGAAGCTAATGACGGTAGAATATCAATTTTTAAAGCTATCGGCCGTTCATTTGGTGGGCAGAAGTCAAGAAATCTTAGCGATATGGAGTATAATGCAGCACATTATTACATCCTAATGAACTGTCGAGAAGTCGATCCATATATTGAGTAAGTGTATACTTCAATGCTAAATTGGAAATTTAAATTTAAATAACAATATACCACAATATTTAATTTCTAACATTAGTTTTCATCCTTTTCATCCCATAAGGATGTTTTGTGATAGACAACGACAGATGAATCCCGACATCAGTCAAGTTGCAATTGGGCAGAAATTAGAAACGGAGTTTGCTTACTGGTTTTATGAATTTGTGAGTAGTATCACTCAATCAATTTCGATAATGGCTATTATTTTTTGAATTGATGTCAATAGCTTATTAATTTATAGGTCAACGGTCCATGGTCCACAACCGATAATATTTTCATTAAATGTCTATCGCAATGGCCATTGAAGACCGTAACAACCTCTACTGGCTATTTTGTAAATGGGTACAAATTTCAGATTGAACGATTAGCAGCTTCAAGAGGCACGCAGAACTGGGGCGTGTGTGTGAAAGGAGAAAGTGTTGGAGCAAATATGCAGGATTATTATGGAAAGTTAGTAGAGGTGGTTGAAGTTGAATATCCCGGTTGGCCTATGAAACGAACCGTATTGTTTCGTTGTGATTGGTTCGATCCGATAGTTCCTGTGGGCAAAAGGGTTCATAACGACTACAATTTGGTTGAAGTGAACCATCGACGAAGATTGCAGAAATATGACCCATTCATCCTTGCATCCCAAGCTCAGCAAGTCTTTTACTGCGGATATCCAAGTTTGCGCAACGACAAGCGAGATTGGTGGGCCGTTTCTAAAATCGTCCCACGTTCAACAATCGTATTAGAGGAGAGTTCATCAAGTCAATCAGCCGAGTGCCCTGCATTTCAAGAGGATGAGATGGAAATGCATGCAATTGAGGATGACACAAGGGCTCCTGAAACATCACTTAGAGATCCAAATGGTGATGTCCAAGAAATTGCGGATGCAAATGTTCGGTTTCCTTCCGATGATAATGAAACTGATTCGCAATCCGATACGGCATCGGATGTTGAACCAACATTTCACGAAACAAATGACACCGATTAAACATAGAGGTTTTTTAAAATTTAACTTTTTTTATAAGTGTTAAATTCTTACATAGTCAATCATTAATCGTAATTTAATTGTGTGAATCTTTAGTATTTTCAGTATGACGGGCAGAGGTAGATCTACCGACGACAGACGGAGTGAGCAGAGACGTAGCCCTGCTACATCAGATCACATGAGCATCGGAGATGGAGAGTTTGGATCTCCAGCAGAGGCGCAGCCTTCGATCTCTCCAGCAGTATTACCATCCAGCCGATCGGCACAGACCTCCGAGAGTTTTTCCACCCTCGGCCGCACTTTACTTCGACTTGATGCTCAGGGGATGTAAGTATATACTAATTAAAAATATATGTTTATGTTTTTAAGTCAATTACTTATAAACATACTTTTTTTTAACAGATTCATTGAGCAGCATCATGTATCCAGCCACATCAGCGCCGTATTTCAGAGGCGAGCAAATCCCAGTGGCTACGATTGGCGCCACGTATCTCCAGCCACGAGGAGTTTTATTTTTCTGAGTTTCAGGTAAACTTATTAAATACAATTTATCAGTGATATAAAATTTCTTAAACTTAATAAATTCATAAACTAACTGTTTATTTTAATGCAGAAAAAGTTTACGTGGGATCCTGCCAGCCATGATGCCATTAGGGCAGCATGGGAGGCTTTGACGCGACGCCGATACTCCGACATGCTTCATCGTTGGAGGTCATCGGGTCAGCGTCCTGCGCACGTGCCAGAGGGTATTTGGCACGAGTGGCAGCAGCCCTGGGAGTCCGATGGCTGGCGCAGGAGGTCCGCATCAGCCAGCACGAACCGCCGATCTGAGAAGGGCGGTCCTGGCACGGGTCTCTCCCATCATACTTCGGGCTCCATTTCGATTCAGGAGCACAGACGGCATATGGTAAGAAAACATAAATATTTTAATTAATATTTTAGTTATTTATAAATATTTGTATTAATATCATTTTTTTATTGTTATAGTCTGAGCAGGAGGGCGAAGATCCTGGTGAGTTTCGTCTATTCAGGGCGACACACACCAGGAGGGACGGTTCCTGGGTCGATACGCTATCACGGGAGGTTGCGGTAAGAAATTAGATATATGTAGTATCTGTTTAATTTCTACAATTTTATTTCGAGAAATTTATTAACTCATTTATTGTTGATTTCATAATTTCAAGACACGAGTCGAGGAGCTTCGCTCTCAGGCATCGCAGGTCGACTCTACTGATGGGAAGACGCCCGTCGAACGCTCAGCAGAGGAGAGTCGGCGTGTGTTTTTGGAGGCTGTTGGTGCCCAGCCACGAGACCGCAGGGTCTATGGTCTGGGCACTAGAGCTTCTACATTTTTTCCCCATCAGGCCTCCAGCTCGCGAGTTCCTGGTGATCTTCCTCCCGAGCGTTTACAGGACCTTCGCAGATCTATTTCAGAGGAGATTCGCCAGGAGGTCGAGCAGGATTTTGAGGATCGTATGCGAGGCCGGGATCAGGAGGTTGCAGACATGCGAGATGAGATGCATTATTTGTGGGATATGGTTAGACGCTTGTCGCAGAGTCTTCATCCTCCACAGCCTCCACGTGATCGCCCAGATTCTTGATGTATTTTTTTTTATGTTGTAAAAACTTCAAAATTTTAATATATAAATTATTTTTAGAAATTTATTATTGTTTGGATTGAGTGAAAAATATTTGTATCAATATTTAGATTTAGCGAAATTATATTAACCATTTTAAATTTTAAATTTTTTTATTTTTTTAAAAATAAAATTTGCGATGCATTAGCGACTGAAATTGCATCACTAATATTTTAAAATATTATTATTAAATATTGCGACGCAATGACCTTACATCGCAATAATTTAAAAATAAATTTAATAGCGACGCATTAGCGACTAAAATTGAGTCGCTATTTTATCTAAAATTTTTTTAATAAATATTGCGACGCAATGACCATGTGTTGCAATATTTTAAAATAATTTTTATTTGCGACTCATTAGCGACTCAGAATTGCATCGCTATTATACCAAAATATTATTATTAAATATTGCGACGCATCTGGATGAGTCGCAATATTGCGACGCATTTTAGTGCGTCATAATATTTAATAATAATTTTATTTTAAAAATTAATATTAAATATAGCAACGCATTTGCATGCGTCGCAGTTTCGTCGCAGAGAGTCGCAATATTGCGACGCAATTGCGATAAAGGGGTATTGCGACGGACAGTTGAGCGACGCCGTCATTGCGTCGCTATTGCGTCGCAATATCATGTTTAGCGACGCAATTGCGACGCATTTGGGCGTCGCAATATTTAATATCTCTTGTAGTGTTCATGACTTTGATTGATGATTTTTCAAGAAAGGTCTGGGTATATTTCTTGAAGGAAAAGTCAGAGGTCTTCTTTAAATTTCAAGCATGGCAGGCTGAGGTGGAGAAGGAGACAGGGAGATATGTAAAGGTGGTGCGGTCTGATAATGATGGAGAATTCACAAGGAGTTTCTAAAATTTTGTACAGATGAAGGCATTAGTGGTTAAAACTCCTCAACAAAATGGAGTGGCTGAGAGAATGAATAGAACTCTCATGAAGAAAGCTAGATGTATGAGACTGCAAGTAGGATTACCTAAAATATTTTGGATAGACATAGTTGACACAACAACCTACTTGATGAATAGGTCTCCTCATACCAAGCTTGATGGGAGGTTACCAGAGGATGTGTGGTCTGATAGATAGGTGGAGCTCAGCCATATCAGAGTTTTTAGATGTACAACATTTATACATGTGGATGCCAGTCAGCGGACCAAGTTGGATGCCAAAGCCCGAAAAATGATGTTTATTAGACATCCGCGAGGAGTCAAAAGATATAGACTGTGGGGTCCCTTAGAGCAGAAGGCCACGATCAGTAGGGATGTGGTCTTTTGATGAGAACTCAGTCCTCAAGAAGTAGGAGGTGGTGGAGGTTTAGCTGGAGGCCCAGCAGGAGGCTCAGCAGGGCGCAGCTGAGCAACTAACCTCTTATGATATTTTATCTTTTAGAGGATCGTCAAGAAGACATGAAATTCAGATGGAGCACACTTCAGATGTCTTCACATGTAGGGACCTGCCAAATGCATGCTCACGGAAGAGATGAGCGGAGGGAGGAGTCACATCCTAGGTAGGCATCGGCATTGACTACATAAACCAAAGAGGATCATTCGTCAGCCAAAGCGATATAGGTTTGACGAAATCATGTCATATGCATTGGTGGCTATCGATGGAGGACCAGTTACCTACCAGAAGGCAGTGATAAGGCAGGATAGAGATAGGTGGGTCCAGATAATGACAGAAGAGATGCAGTCCCTGCAAAAGAATTAGACTTGGCGGTTGATGTCACTGCCAAGTGAAAAGAAGCCCATTGGTTGCGAATGGGTATTTTAGTGCAAAGGAGCCACAGAGAAAAAGGGGATCAGGTATAAGGCCAGAGTAGTGGTCAAAGAATTTTTTCAGAAAGAAGGCATTGACTACAATGAGGTATTTTTATCTATGATACGACACATCTATCAGAATGTTGCTGAGTATTGTAACAGTGCAGAATTTGAAACTGGAGCAGATGGATGTCAGGACGACCTTTCTTCATGGGGATTTGGAGGAGACTTATATGGAGCAGCCGATGGGGTTCATAAAACCAGGGTCAGAAAGAAAGGTATGTCGTTTGCAGATATCCTTGTTTGAAATAGTCATCGCGTTAATGGTACCAATAATTTGATACTTTTGTGAGGAGCATCGTTATGTCTAGATGTGAGTATGATCCTGTGTTTATTTCCAGATTTTAGAAGATAATTTCAGATTGTACTTGCTTTTGTATATGGATGATATGTTAATTGCATGCAAAAGTAAAGCTGTTGTAGAGGATCTAAAGGCAGTATTGTCAGCTGAGTTTGAAATGAAGGATTTAGGTCCTGCTACATGGATTTTAAGGATGAAATTTTTTAGGGACAGAGATAGGAGGTTGCTTCACTTATCTCAGGGGGCTTGTATCGGGAGGGTCTTGGAGAGGTATAGTATAGATAGTGCAAAGCCAACCACATTACCATTGGCCAGTCACATTAAGCTTTTTAAGATTATGTCATCGAGCTCTGAGACAGAGGCCGAGAGGATGTCCAGAGTACCATATGCTTCAGGAGTTGGCAGTCTCATGTATCTCATGCAGGATGATCTGGAGCTCTTGGACTTGCTCCATAACTGTTTTGTGGTCGATCATTTTGTAGTCTAAGAACCTTACAACCGCAAACTTTTTGTGTCTAGCATCCTCTGTCTTGTACTTTTTGTCCAGTGATGCCTATAACTCCTTGGCAGTAGCAATACTGCTGTACACATTGTACAGGGCATTGTCCAGACCATTAAGGATATAGTTCTTGTAAAGGAAGTCTGAGTGCTTCCATGCCTCCACCGTAGCTATGACTTGCTTATTGGTCTCCCCTTCCTTTAGGACCAGATTCAGAGTTGTAAGGTAGAACAGCATCTTCTGTTGCCATCTCTTAAAGTCCATGCCAGAAAATTTTTCGGGTCTTTCGCTTAAACTGATGTCGTCATAGTAGCCATTTGCAACAGCACTTCCGTAGTAGCAAGTAAATTTGTCTTAAGATTATTGGTTTTGGCAGATGGTGGCTACCTAATTGATTAGACTGAGGCTAGAGTTATACTCTATATCCTTAAGACAATTTCGTCCCGCAATGGTGCTTACGGTCAGTATGACGATTGTCTTATAGGATACAACAGTCTCCTTTTAATGAAAGCAGCACTACAATTCATCAAAAAATTTGAACCAAGAATGCTACTCTCCTTTTAATGCACTATTGCTATACTACCCTTAGAAAAGTATGCAAATGCCTAAGAGAGGAGAAGGCTAGAATTGATTCGGATTGAACTCAATTCGGAATGGATTGGATTGAATGAAAATGCTTGGTTAGGGTCCTATTTATAGGTTTTAAGGTGCCCCTTGGAAGCAACCCTAGGAATTTAATTTAATTTGAATTCTTTGATTGGATTTGATCAAAGGATGTGAGGTTTAAGGGCTTATCACCCTTGATATGCCCTTTAAACATCGTGATCTTCAGATCAGGCGATCGTGATTTGATCACCGTATCTGGACCTATTTTGTCCTCACAATTTTTTGTTCACACATAAAAAGAGCTAATGAGCTTTCAAGGCCCATTAGGATATTCAAGACCTATTTTGGCTCATTATCCAACATTCCCTGCAGAAGTTAATACTTATAATGAAAGGTGGCAGCATTGATTGATTGGTAGCCAAGTCCAGGGTGCAGACTGGGCTATTCCAATTGTGGTAGGATTCATGGCAGGACCTAACACAGCACAATTTGACCAGCGTTTTTCGATAATATACAGAGTTTTCCTTCTTCTTTTGAGATCGAAATCAGGTGCAAAGAATTAGAGAAAAGAAAATATCCTTTTGAGGTTGCCATGGCATTGCTAATAAATCAACTGCATTAAACGGAATAGGCCACATGCGACTTGGTTAGTTTAGCTGGATGGATGCTGCTACTACGCCCATGGGTGAGTGCTAATTGGGTAATGTGTTGCCAGCATGTCTTTCAATCATCTGACATTGTTTTAGTCTGAAAAAATATTTAACATCTGCCAGCTTAAAATTTGGGAGGCATTTAAATATTATCAGTCAATGTAGAATTACACCACCACTGCCCATAGAGAGGCGCCAGCCAACCACAGTGAGTGGAGTTCTATTCATTTCCTTTTGGGGCTCCCATAATACCGTTTTATACCGCACCTAGGGGCTTCTGAAGCCATTCTTAAATATTTTGTCAACTTTTGTGTGGCAAATCTTGACAATCAAAGTTAACATGCAATGGGATTAACATAAGCATTAGTATGGTGATACAACTAGATGTGCATAAATTTTTTTAAAAAAATTCAGATATAATGGCAACATGCAGAAAACAATCAAAAAGATCTGAAACAATTTCTAACAAGCTTGGTTTTGCATCCAAAATTACGAGAGGGGGGTAAAAAAAAAAAGGAAATAATAATAATAAAGCTTACTTGGGATCATCTGGGTCGATGTACCTAAATCCTCGAGTGGAGCGAAAGAAGGGGACTTGAGTCTG
The DNA here is from genome assembly GCA_900491605.1 of Calamus simplicifolius. NCBI lineage: Eukaryota > Viridiplantae > Streptophyta > Magnoliopsida > Arecales > Arecaceae > Calamus > Calamus simplicifolius. The sequence goes on from UESW01004785.1 coordinate 616,042, forward strand.
GACCCGAGGGGCGTTCCGGAAGTCGTCCAGGTCGGGGTCGAAGAAGAGGCTCATCTGCTCGGCGAAGCAGGGCAGAGTTGGGGGGTCGAGGAGGATGGTGTGGTTGAGCCAGAGCCTGAACCAGTCCTGGCCCTTTTGGTCTCCGCAGATGGGTTTGGAGGGCTGGTAGGCATCGGTGAGCCGGGCCTCCAGCTGGTTTCCGGTCTGCCCGGGGACGAGCACCAGGGGGTAGAGCTCGCTGGCCTCGAGGAGGAGGCACTGGGGAGGCAAGAGAGAGAAAAGGAGGAAGAGTGCTTAATTGCAGGAAGACCATGTCGTTCCTTTCTTAGGTGGAGAATGCTCTGCTCAATATTTGAGAAGCAGAGGGAGAATGAATTTAAGTCTCTGTTGAGGGATCGGCAAGGCCGGGACGAGGAAGGAGTAGGCAGTGGAGGAAGGAACTGTAAATTATTAATTGCAAAGCTTCCCTGTGTTTCATGCTTCCGGTGGATTCTCATCATTTTTTTTAATAACCTGGTAAAAAGAAATAAAAAAAAAAAAAAGGTACCCTCGAACACATCACTATTGAAAACTTTTCTTTTTTTAAGATTAACCAAACGAACAGTACAGCCGGTTAAACCCATCACCTCCATGCTTTGCCCTTTTCACTCGTGCAGCAATGTGTGGTTGAGAAAAAGGGTGAAAAAGGACAGGTAAAAATCTACACATCGCATCAAAACGAGTTAGAAAATCAAATTTTTTATATTAATAAATGAATAAAAAAATATTTTTATATGTTAAAAAAAATTAAATTTTTATATTAAATAAATTTATAAAAAAAATATTTGAATTAATTTTCATTTAATTATATAAACTATTTAATATAAGTTAAAATTATGTTATTTAATACTGATACTTCATTAATTTCTGAATTATTATGTAATTAAATCAAGTAAATATCATTTAGAAAATTATGGGTTAAAAATTCTATCGATCGTGGTTGTCAAGATCTCAAATCATAATATAATTTCTTTTCTTTTCATCAGGAATAAAGACAATGATTTGATTGAGAATAGTCATAGTAATTTTACGTTAGTTAACAATCTATATCAATAAATTTAAGTATTTTTATTAATATTTTTAATAATCAAGATGATGATCTTAAAATTTTATATACCTTACGACTTAAAAAAAAATTTCCCAACATGTTGGAGCATGGCAAGGGGAGGCCCGGTTGACTACGCAGGTGATTGCACGAACTGCACCATTTCTGAGCCTCTTTCATAAGGAGTCAATGGTTAGTGAAGGACGTCAGAAAGGGAGATCCTGTGGTCACGCCGAAGATCATAAAACCCATTCATTTCTTTACCATCCAACTTTTGGATGTCTCTTTTAAATTTAATAGGGCCGAATCAAAAATTAAAAAAATAGTGAGCTGTCCTTTTTGTGTTTCTTGAACAATGATCGCATAGAGTTCTTGCGCCTTCTTTGGCCTTTTGCATCACCCTCCACACGTGCCTCTTAAAAACAAGCGGCGTTAACGCACCTTTGTTCCATATCACCCCTTCATGGTATGAATCATAAGAATGCCGACTGACTTTAAAAAAAAAAAAAAAAAGCAACTTGGACCTTATTTTATGGATCACAAGAATATTTAAATCATATTAAATAAGGGCAAAAATAAGCATACAATTAAAACATCGAAACATTTAAAAAAAAATAAAAAAAACTTTACTTAATATTACAAAAAATGTCTTCAGAAACCTTAAGCCAAACTAGCTTAACCTTTTTTCTCCTCGCTCAGTTTTATGTTTGTTATTAGTGATAAAAATTTTAAAAATTATAGTTTGAGTAGAGAGAGGAATCAAAAGGCCCAACATATAGTGCATCAAAATTTGCTTTATCCATCAAAGAGTCACAAAATCATAAATTAGGACTTCTCATATCCATCACAAGAACATAGAATCATAAATTAGGGCTTCTAGCAAAGAGTCACATCATAATAAATTAGGGTTGCTTACGCTACAACAATTTTGATAATGACAGATTTTTTTTTTTTGATACTATTGTGCAGCATCAAAAATTTTTGAAAGCATGCCGATGCTTTTTTAAATTATCAAAAATTAATGATTTTAACGACGCTTTTAAGCGTCATGGAATTTGAACTTTAACGATGCTTTCAAGCGTCAGTCTCAGATTAATTCCTTCTTCGGGCCCATCTATATCTCTTCTGCACTGAGGAAACCCTAGCCGCGTCCCTCCCTCGTCTTTTCTCTTTCCGATCCCGATCCCTTCCAAGCTTTATCCTTCTTTCAGCGTCGGCGACCCTTCTCCTACTTCTTCGGCTTCGATGACTCTTCTCCGACAAAGGTATGACGTTCAATTAGGCTAATACATATTGTTCGCATGTCATTAGGGGTTGTCGCAAAGGCAAATGATCTACGAATCATGTAATCTATTAGGTTAATGGATTTAGGTTCAAATTTTAAATAAGAAATGTCCCCAGTTTTATTTGAGCCCATCTACACCTAAAACTCGACCTAATTAAATCTCAACTAGATGAAATGTCATCAGGTTTCATTGAACATATTATTTTTTGGTAAACATTAAATATCTTAATTTAAATGCTTGTTTTCTTTCATTCTTTGTTACATGCTGTAAAGAGCATCTTCATACATTTTCAAGAATTCATTCCTGAATGTCTGTTCAGAACATGATGCTTTGATCTTTTGAATCAGTTGTTCTTAGTTTCTTTGATTCTCTAGTCTACTAAAATTTGGTATCTATTGTGTAATCATGGTTTCCATTCTGAGCCTGGAGCTTGGCCAAGACGTCAGTTTGTATTGGTCTTTTGACTGGCATACAGAATACATGCTGATGTACCCACTCTATAGGCAGATATAAATGCAATATGGGAATAATGCTAGCCAATACTATTCTCCATATGGGATGAGATAGGAAATTGATTTTATTTCTCAGGAATCCCTGTGTAACCATCTTTATGGATACTTCAGCCAATGTGATAGGGATCTGATATCTTGATATCTCGGCTAAAATTGAACTCCATTATTCATATTTCTGGAGGGTTGTGCCTATGCATTTTTCCACATTATAGGTCTGTACCAATGTTGCATGGATACAAATAGTGCTGTCAAGCAAGGGATCTGTTAGCTAGGAGCTTATTTTTGGCTTGAAATTCAGTTTGATATTAGCTTGCTCAATTAGTAAATAAGATGAACATGAGCTACCGTTTTGAGCTCAAAAAATAAACAAGCTGAACACAAACTTGACCTAGAGTGCTCATGGTTGGCTTGATATAACTCAAAATGTATATATTAATTTTATTTGTTAATTTACAAATGAAAATTATTTCTATGTTGGTGTTAGAAATGAACAAAATTTATGATCTAACGGCTCCAATGTTTGATCTTTCGAGCCATTGTATTGAGATCTAGTGGTTAATTTTTTGTTGAAGTTGATGTTATTGTGTGTAGGATGGACTATGCTCTATAGATTTAAATGATGACAATTGGAGGATGTGAGTCTTGATGATGGGGTATTGACTATTTTGTTGTGATATTTGTTGTGTTTTTTGGATGCTTTTTCACACACTAACAAATTGTAGCTTTTCTTTCAAAATTTTGTCATATCGGCATATCCATATCCTGTCATATTTGTCTACCATATTTGTATTCATGCATTTATACGTGACTACAAGTTTTGGCATATATGTTATTTTCTTCTACTTGGTGCACTAGAGCTGGCATGAATCACGGGCTCTTTAGCTTTGACTTGGCTAGAAGAGGCCGAGGTCTATTTGGGTTAAAATAGTTTGGATTGATCGGTCAGTGACCTTAGGTAAAGATCTTATAATAGAATTTTTATTAAAAATAATTGTGTCCTTCAATTGATTGTGTTATGCATATTTAGATTTTTATGTTACTATTTATTTTCACATATGCCTATGCTACTAAATGTTGAACACTTATGATGATAAAACATGTGCAGAATATTTAGTTGTTTATCTATACTGTGATAGCTTTCTAGATAGCTTTTCTAGATGAGGCTTTGAACTGTGATGCATATTGGATAAAGTTGGTTGTTTACCGATCATTTTATCCTAAAATAAATAAAATTGGATAAATAAATTAAGAAATACCAAAGAATATTTAGATAGAGTTTGTGATTTCATTAAATTTAATATGGATAAAAGTAGTTTGAATGAAAATATTTCATGTCCATGCTGACGATGTGTTAACAGTTCTTATCTAGATCCACAAACCATTAAAAAATATTTGATATGGAATGGTTTTGTAAGAGGTTATACTGAGTGTGTTTTTCATAAAGAATTTATGTTGCCAATATCAAGTAATATGCAGGATAATCTTATAGGAGATGATATGACTGGTTTGATCACAGATGCTTTCCGATATGGTATTCAAATCTTTGGAGGTTCAACTAATGCACATGAAATAGTTAGAATATGTGATGGTTCTACATTTATGAAACAAATTTGTTGAGAAGTAGATGCAATCATCAACTATGAGTTAGTTCGATATCATAATTTAATTAAAGATATAGATGAATAATTATATCTGGGATGTTTGAATTTTTTAAGATCTTTTTTTCTTATACATTTATTTATATAAAATATATAAATGGATGGTTCGAAAAGAATTTTACCATGCTTCTTAAGTTACTAAAGGATGCATTTTCAGAAGGCACTGGTTTACCATTCTCTTATTATGAAGCAAAGAAAGTTGTCAACAAATTGGATCTTGGGTATCAAAAGATTCATAGTTGTCCAAAAAATTGTATGTGGATCTTCAGGATAGACAACTCACGAAGAAGAAGATGATGATGTAATGAACAAAACATATATTGTACAGTACAAAAATTGATGAATGTATTGTGTTACTTTTCTCTTATTTCTCGATTGAAGAGGCTATATTCATCATCGAAAATAGCTTTATTAAGGAGATGGCATGATGAAAAGCATATGAAGAATGAAATATTGAGACATCCAACAAATAGTTTAACATGAAAAGCATTTAATACTAGGCATTATGCTTTTGGCTTTGATATTTGTAATATTTGGTTGGGTTTAGCTTTAGATGGCTTCAATCCTTTTCGAATTCTAAATTTCACATATAGCACTTGGCCAGTTGTTCTAATACCATGCAATTTACTACCATGGTTGTATATGAAACAATCCTCACTTATCTTGTTAATGGTTATTGCAGGTAATAAGGGTCCAGAAAAATATTGATATTTTTTTTAAAATCTTTAATAGAGGAATTGAAATAGTTGCGGGAAGGAGTTAATGCAATTGATGCTTCCAATGGTGAAACATTTAAACTATGAGCAGCTTTGTTATGGACTATTAATGATTTTCAGCCTATGCCAATTTATCTTACTGGAGTACAAAGTGACGAGTTGCATGTCCTTGTTGTGCAAATTTGACACATTTAATTTGATTAAAACATAAAGAAAAATTTTGTTATACCAGACATAGTCGATGGTTAAAACTAAATCATTCATTTTATTTTTAGAAAAATTTATTTTATGGTACCATAAATTGGGATGTGCACCTATTCCACCTTCTGAAGTTAATATTTGTAAACAAATGGATTCCATCAGTTACATATATGATCAACTCTCGAAGTCAAGGAAGGCATGATTAAAAAGGATTGTCAGAAGAAGTGACTATTGATAGTATGGATGCACAAGTATTTGAAGATTCTGATATTTTTTTTTGAAAAAAAAAGAAAAAAAGTATATATAGCATTTATAAATCAACCTAACAAACATTTATAAAAGAAAAGAAGTATCTTTTTTGACTTATGTTATTAGGAACATAATCTTATTTGGCATAATCTTGATGTCATGCACATAGAAAAGCATGTTTGTGATAATCTGCTTGGAACATTGTTGAATCTTGATGAAAAGACCAAAGATAACATGAAGGCATGATTGGATTTAAAAGAATTGGGTATCCGACCAGAGCATCATCCCAAAATGCTTGCTAATGATAGAATTTTTTTGCCTCCTGCATCTTATACAATGTTTGCTCAAGAAAAAGATAATTTTTTGATAATATTAAAAAATATTAAAGTACCTGATGGATATGTATCAAATATTTCAAGGTGTATGCATTTTAAAGATATGAAAATTTTTAATCTTAAAAGTCATAATGATCACATATTGATGTAAGATATCTTTTCAATAGCTTCAAGATCATCAGTACCTAAACAAGTTCTTGCAGTTATAATTCGATTATCATCATTTTTTAAGGCATTATGTTCAAAAGTTATTGATCCTGAAAAGCTTGATCAGTTGGAGTCTGATGTTACGATTACACTTTGTCAGATAGAGAAGATTTTTTCTTCTGAATTTTTTACTATTATGGTACATCTACTCATTCACTTAGCTTTGAAAATCAAGCTTGATCGATCGATACACTATAGATGGATGTATCCTATTAAGAGGTATGCTATAGAGTCTAATGTATCATATTGATTGGTACACTATAATTTTTAATAAAAGTAGCATCATAATTATGTTATGTTTATAAATTTATTTATGTTGTAGGTATCTTGTATGATTGAAAGATTATGTACGAACAAAGCCTATCCAGAAGTTTCGATTGTAGAATATTAATGATATTGCTGAAAAGTATTTGATATTTTGTTCAAGATATCTTCAAGGTGTAGAGACATCATTAATAGACCTAAATGGTATAGTGATTTCATAGATAATACATAATTATATAAGTTTTCAACTGCATGTGGAGTAATAAAAAAACTAAAAGTATTGTATTGGATCAGAAATTAATGGCACAAGCACATCGTTATGTGTTACTCCATAGTAAAATAATATGACTATTATAGGTTGTATATTTTATTGCATTTTAAGTTTAAATATCGTAACTTATTTTTTTTCTAAATGAATAAAGTAAATTTTATGCAGCAAATTTTAATGTCTTAACGACATGCTAATTATAGCACTTTATCTAATCCAAGGATTGAGCAACGATGGTTAGTCATGTTATTTCCTACATGGCTTTTGAAATAGGTTTGACATATATTTAAAAAATAGTTCTATTGATTTAACATCGAATAACTTGTTAACATTTTTTATTTTTTTAGGTATCAATGATGATGTAAAAAAATTATTCAGATGAATTACTAGCCCTGGTTTGAGGACCTAACAAAGTTATTAGATATAATAACTTCATAATCAATGGTTTTAAATTCCATACTAAAGATTGTGAGAAATTTAGAAAAACACTGAATAACGATGTTATGGTGGAAGTACATGGAAAAACTTATTATGGTGCACTTAAAGATATTTATGAGTTAGATTACTATGAAATTTTTAAAGCCATATTATTTAGATATGATTAGATAGATATAAACTGTTGAGAAATTATTGAAACATAATTGCCCCAACTCTATTGATTTTGATGATTTCCAAAAGCCATGAATATATTAATAGAAACAATGAATTATTTATCAAATACCATGAGTTTTATTCAAAATTGGACTCTCAATGTTTAAATTCACTAAGTTATGAATCAATTTGAAAAAGAAGTTTCAAGCTCTATATTAATATTTCAAAGAGAACTTTTACACAATATATTTCATTCAATGATTTCTTGAAACATGTCTTGAATTCATGCTTAATGTCATATTTATTGTATTCAAGTCACATTTATATTAAATTATTTGGGATGAGTTTTAAAGTCTATCAGAACATTTTTTCTGATTTTTGTATCGCTCCCGAGCCGACTCAAGGTTTCCGAGTCGACTCCCCAAATGACTGTTTTTTAATGTTGTCCTGAGTCGACACTTGAGTTTTCAAGAGTCGACCCTGAACCTTCGCGAGCCGACTCATGGACTGTGCGAGCCGACTCGACTCAGACGGCAGAAGGCTCATTTTTGAGCACTTCTCGAGTCGACTCCCCGCATATCTCAAGTCGACCCCTGAAAGTTAGGTGTTTCTGGAATGGACTGTTCGAGCCGACTCACACAGTGCTCGAGTCGACTCCTAGAAATTCTGGGCGCGATTTTTTATGACGACACGTCAGCTCCAACGGTAAGATTTTCAAATAACGGCTATTTTTCTTTGTCTCTAACGGATATATTCTTGCAGAATCTATAAATAGAGGAACCTATTTCAAATCAAAGAGAGCAACATAGAGAGATTTTTCATATCAAAGAAAAAGAAGAGAAAGAGGGAAAAACAGAGCTTTATGGAAAATCTTCTAGTTCAAAATAGAGTGATTCAAAAGGAGTGAAATCAAAGAGGAAGTTTCGTCTGCTCCAGATTATCAATCCACAAGAGTCAAAAGAAAATCCAAAAGCTTTTCAAAGATCAAATCGAAGGATTTCAACATTCAACAAAAGGAAAAAAAGCTTCATCTCAACTCCAAAGTTTTCAAACGGTCAAGAATCTTGCTGAGGCCTGATTCAATACTTCAAGAGGAGTTAAAGAGGAGAAGGAAGAAAGCCAAAGCCACACCATCTGCAATCTAATCAGGCTTTTCTAATCCTTTTATACTTTATTTGTATATTTGCTCAAGGGGAGCTTTTCTATATTTAAACACTGTTATTTTGATTGTTTGCTGATTCAATCAGTGGATTGAATCAGTGGAGGTTATTATACCTCGTTGCAAGCTGGAGTGCTTGTGTTGGGTTAGTTGTGAGCCCGTGAAAAACAACGTGTAGGGTTTTGTGCTGGTGAGCCCGTGTAAAACCGGCTGGGTTCGTTGTGATCCCGGGAAAACAACAAGTTTGAGTTGTGAGCTTGTAAAACAACTCGGCTGTAATCGAAGAGATTATAGTGTGGACCCAAGTGAATCTTGGGAGTGGACGTAGGTGTTGGTTGCACCGAACCACTATAAAATCATCTTGTGTTTGCCGTGCTATATTTTCTCTCTCTATCTCTCTTTATTATTTGCTTGTGTATTGATTAAAGTTAGCCTCTCACTTGCACATTTTGCTACTAATCAACTAAAGTTCAAAAAGGCTTAAATTTTTAAGAACCCAATTCACCCCCCCTCTTGGGTTGCCATCTGGGCCAACAATTGGTATCAGAGCAAGTGCTCATTTAGAATTTGATCTCACGATCAAGGGCTAAAGATCCTTATGGCAACACAAAGTGGTTCATGTTTGCTGAAGGTCATTCTACGAATCGACCTCCTTTATTTAATGGAACCAACTATTCATATTGGAAAGCTAGAATGAGAATATTCATTCAAGCTTCTGATTATGAATTGTGGGGAGTAATAACTAATGGACCTAGTACACCCACACACTTAGTTGAAGGCATTCTTGTTCCTAAGCCCGAAAGGGATTGGAATGATAATGATAGAAGAATGGCTCAATTAAATGCTAAAGC
>UESW01004785.1:627712-667853 GCA_900491605.1 Calamus simplicifolius
TTAGTATGTTATGAGTGTAAAAAGCCAGGGCACTTTAGATATGATTGTCCTTTGCTGAAAAAGGCCTACAAGAAAAAGAAGAAAGCATACATGGCAACATGGTCTGATGAATCTTCCTCGTCGGAAGAAGAAGAACAAAAGGAAGTTGCCAATATCTGCTTCATGGCCAACAACGACGACAACGACAATGAGGTAAGTTCTGAAAACTCAAATGATGAATTCACTTTTGATGAAATGTTTGAGGCTTTCAATGAACTTATGATTGATTTTAAATCTTTGAAAAAGAAGTATAAGTTTTTGAAAAATGACAATATTAGCTTAGCTAAAAGTAAAAATGAATTAGCTTTAGAAGTTAAGAACTTAACTAATGAAAAAGAAGAACTTAGCAAAGAAAGAGATAATTTTAATCAAGAAATAGATTTGTTGAAATCTGAAACTAAAAACTCAACAAAAGATTTAAAAGATCAATTAGAAACCTTAGCTTTAGAAAAAGAACAGCAAGTTAAAGACAATGATTCATTAAAGAAAGAAGTTATAAAATATAAAGACATTGTTGAGAAATTCACCTTAAGTTCAACTAAACTAAACATGATTTTAGATAATCAAAAAGCTGTTTTCGATAAAGCTGGCCTAGGTTATAATACGTATAGGAAACAAAAATCTTTAAAGAATATTTTTGTAAAAGCCAATCAAAGTAATATAACTTGTTTTAAATGCAATGAAAAAGGTCATAAATCATTTGAATGCAAAACATTAAATAATAACAACAAGTTAAATGTTAAAGCAAAGAAAATATGGGTTCCGAAAGGAACAATTTTTGTTGCTACTAACCATGAAGGACCCAAGAAAGCTTGGGTACCTAAACATAAAGTTTGATTATATTGCAGGAATGTCTTGTAGCCAAAAGATCAAAGAAAAAGTGGTATCTTGATAGTGGCTGCTCAAGACATATGACGGGTGACAAAGAGGAATTCATCACCCTAGAAGAAAAGAAAGGTGGAGTTGTGACGTTTGGCGATAACGGTAAAGGTCAAATTATGGGCCTTGGTAAAGTTCGCATAACTCCATCTATATTTATTGATAATGTACTTTATGTTGATGGTTTAAAGCACAATTTAATTAGTATAAGCCAACTATGTGATAAGAACTTTAATGTTTCATTTAAATCTTCTATTTGCATAGTATCTGATTCCATTAATGATAGCATTGTTTTTACTGGTTATAGACATGGCAATGTGTACTTAGTTGACTTAGACAAATTATCTGAAAGTAGTCATTGCCTAATTGCTGACAATGCTAACATAAATGATATTGGATGGTTATGGCATCGTAGATTAGGTCACGCAAGCACACACCTTATTTCAAAACTAATTAAGATGGATTTAGTTAAAGGTTTACCTAAGTTAGATTTTGAAAATAACAAAATCTGTGATGCATGTCAATTTGGAAAACAAACTAGAAGTTCTTTCAAATCTAAAAACACTGTTTCAACTTCTAGGGCCTCTAGAGCTACTTCACATGGATCTTTTCGGACCAACTAGAACCACAAGTCTAGGAGGAAAGAAATATGGTTTAGTGATTGTAGATGATTACTCTAGGTACACTTGGGTGATGTTTTTAGCTCACAAAGATGAGACTTTCTCGATATTTCTGAAATTCTTCAAGAAAGTCACAAATGAGAAAAACACTACCATAGTGTCTCTAAGAAGTGATCATGGAACTGAATTTGAAAATCACTTATTTGAAAGTTTTTGTTCTGAAAATGGAATTAATCATAACTTTTCAGCCCCTAGGACTCCACAACAAAACGGTGTAGTTGAAAGAAAAAATAGAACCTTAGAAGACATGGCCCGTACCATGCTATGCGAAAGCAACTTACCAAAGTATTTTTGGGCGGAAGCAATTAACACAGCATGTTACATCTTAAATAGAGCATTAATAAGACCAATATTAAAGAAAACACCTTATGAATTATGGAATGAAAGAAAACCAAATATAAAATACTTTCATGCATTTGGATGTAAATGTTTCATTCATAATAATGGTAAAAACAACTTAGGAAAATTTGATGCTAAATCTGATGAAGGAATTTTTCTAGGTTATTCAACGACTAGTAAGGCATATAGAATCTTTAACAAGAAAACCTTAATAGTAGAAGAATCCATACATGTAGTTTTTGATGAATCTTTAGCAACTGGATCTGAAAAGATTGATGATGAGGAAGATACAAACATAATTGAAAAAGATCTTGAAAAACTTAATATTGAAGTATCTTCTGATCATGAACAAGAGGCTAAAGATGATGATTCACATAAGGTCGGTGATGTTAATAATGATCATAATGATATAGATCTTCCAAGAGATTGGAGATATGCTTATAGTCATCCTAAGGAATTGATTATAGGTGATCCTTCTCAAGGAATAAGAACTAGATCATTTATGAGAAATATTAGTAATCATCTTGCATTTGTCTCTCAAATAGAACCTAAAACTATTGAAGAAGCCGAGAAAGATAATAATTGGATGATAGCAATGCAAGAAGAACTAAATCAATTTACTAGAAATAATGTTTGGACACTAGTTGAAAGACCTAAAAATCATTCAGTAATAGGATCAAAATGGGTTTAGAAATAAATTAGATGAAAATGGCATAGTAATTAGAAACAAAGCTAGATTAGTTGCAAAAGGATATAATCAAGAGGAAGGTATTGATTTTGATGAAACCTTTGCACCTGTAGCTAGATTGGAAGCCATTAGATTGTTACTTGCATTTGCATGTCACATGAATTTTAACTTATTTCAAATGGACGTTAAAAGCGCATTTTTAAATGGATTTATAAATGAAGAGGTGTATGTAGAACAACCACCAGGTTTTGAAGATCATGAATTTACAAATCACGTTTTTAAATTGCACAAAGCTTTATATGGTTTGAAACAAGCACCTAGAGCTTGGTATGATAGGTTAAGTAAATTCTTAATAGAAAATGATTTTACAAGAGGTAATGTTGATAAAACACTATTTTTGAAAAGAAAAAATAAAGATTTGCTTGTAGTACAAATATACGTAGATGACATTATTTTTGGTGCTACTAACGATTCTCTTTGTCAAGAATTTGCAAAGTTGATGCAGGGAGAATTCGAGATGAGCATGATGGGAGAACTCAACTTCTTCCTTGGACTCCAAATCAAACAATGCAAGGAGGGAATCTTTATCAACCAAACCAAATACACAAGAGAACTACTCAAAAAGTTTGGTATGGAAACAATGAAACCCCTCGGAACTCCAATGAGTCCTTCATGCAAGCTGGACAAAGATGAAGAAGGTAAGAAGGTTGATCAAAAGTATTATCGAGGTATTATCGGATCCCTTCTTTATTTAACAGCAAGTAGACCAGATATTATGTTTTCAGTATGTTTATGTGCTAGATTTCAATCTGAACCTAAAGAATCACATTTAATAGCTGTTAAAAGAATTTTAAGATACTTAAATGGAACGAAAATGTAGGTTTATGGTATTCTAGAGACTCAACTTTAAACCTAATTGCATATTCGGATTCTGATTATGCTGGATGTAAACTAGATAGAAAAAGCACAAGTGGTGCATGCCATTTCTTAGGAAGTAACTTAATCACATGGTTTAGCAAAAAGCAAAATTCAGTTGCATTATCAACTACTGAAGCTGAATATGTAGCAGCTGGAAGTTGCTGTGCGCAAATCCTATGGATTAAGCGACAACTTGAAGACTATGGTATCACACTTGATAAAACACCCATAAGATGTGATAACACTAGCGCAATCAATTTAACTAAAAATCCGATTCAACACTCAAGGACAAAACACATAGAAATTAGATATCATTTTATAAGGGAACATGTAGCTAATGATGAAATTTGTTTAGATTATGTAAACACTGAAGAACAACTAGCTGACATCTTTACAAAACCTTTAAGCGAAGAAAGATTTTGTTATCTTAGAGGAGAGTTAGGAATTTGTAACCCTTTTGGATAGATTTTGAAACCTCTAAGGAAATATATCTAGAGTTCTTTCAATTTCTCAAAATCTTAAGGAAATTTTATCTAGAACTCATATCAATTTGATCTATCAAAATCCATGATTTTTAATCATACTCAAAGATCAAATCCGGGTTCATTTCAGACACTCTGAAAAATTTGATTTTTTACTCTGAAATGGTTTCGGAGCCGACTCGAGAGTATCGGAGTCGACTCGAGTTTCTGCTGAAACTCAGGAGTCGACCCCTTCTCTGAGCGAGTCGACTCGAGATCGAGTCTGCGCTCTGTGACTTACCCGAGCCGACTCTATGCTTTGCGCGAGTCGACTCGACGTGGTCCCAAATCGCTTTATTAGGGCACGAGCCGACCCATCGATCGATTCTAATCATTCCAAATCATTTTCAAAACCCTCCAAAACCCTTCAAACCTTCCAAAATCTTCCAAAATCCTTAAACAATCATTCCACTTTGATTCAATGGCCCCCAAAACCCGTGGTGCTAGTAGTAGCGGTGCCGGGATGAAAAGAAAGAAGACCGTGCGTCGACCCGTTCGCGAGCCGACTCCGGACTCTTCGCCTGCTTCCTCTTCGGACGACTCGCCTGCTCCTACTGCCACTACTCCTCAGGTAGATCACCTTGCGAGTAGAGTCATTACTACAGGAAGGAAGTTTGACTTTGATTTGTTTGAGAGAGAGGGATTGCTTGTAGGGTCACAGTTGAAGGAAATGGGATTTGAAAAGATATGCTCCTTAGACTGTCCTACATACCCAGCATTAGTTAAAGAGTTTTATAAAAATTTGACTAGAGGGGACAATGGATTGGTCAGCATTGTTAGAGGAGTTGGTTTGAATGTCACTGCCATCATTCTCTCTAAATTATTGGACTTACCCCTATCAGGACCTTCCACTTTTGACCCAGAGGATAGGTCACCTGCCCTCACAAGATTATTGAATAGAAATTTTGAGGGATTTGAAGAAGTTTTTGCCAATCAGCTGCCACTGGACTTGAGATTGCTTCATAACATCTGCAGCAGGATTCTTTTCCCTAAGACAGGCCGTTTTGACTACGTGTCTGAGAGGGATATCTTTGTTATGGATGCTGTAGTTTCAGGCAAGCCAATCAACTTACCCATTATGATATTATGGTATATAGCTGATTGTGGGAGTAAGAGGAAATCCTGTCTTCCCTACGGCATGATCTTGACACAATTATTCAGAAGCCAAGGAATTGAAATTAGTGATAGTGAGCCCAGGAGAAATTTGAGACATACTGACTACTATTCATTGGCCACTATTCACCGCATGGGCTTCAAGAAAGTTAATGGTAGTTGGATAAGAAAAGGTCAAGAAGATGTTAGAGCTGAGGAGGACAGAGTTGAAGACATTAGAGCTGAGGTCGAGGCTGGACCTTCTGTTGCTGGACCGTCTGAGGCAGGACCTAGCATGCATTATTCTCCTCCACCTCAGACTTCATCTTCTTCTGTGAGATTTTCAGATGAGCAGTTATGTCAGCTTAGAGCTATGTTTGCAGAATTTGATAATCAAAGAAAAGATGAAATTGGTCAATTGAGAGAAGATATTAGAGAATTAAAGGAAGACATCATTTCAAGACTTGACTTACTTTCATTTTCTGTTGGTACCCATGTGGATTCACTCAATGCTGAGCTTAAGAAGATATTTGAAAGACTTCAAGGGATAGCTGATGGATCCAATGTGTATCTTGATAGAACTAATCAGTTAAGAAGAGATATTGATGCTGCAGTTGATCAGATACAAGTAACTATGAATGACTTTAACAAATCACAAAAGGATGATATCATGGAAATGATTGGACACTTAAAGAGTATAGTTTTCAAGCGTGTCAAATGATTTTGATACTTATCATAGTTTGTATTTCTAGATTTCCTTACTAGATTGTATCTAGGAAGTTTTGCTTTAATATGACTGTATTTGAACTTTGATGAATTTAAAGATTGTGTTACATTTTGATGTAATTTGACATACTTTTGAAGTAATGAGAAAAGTTATGTTCATTTCAATTATGAGTACCTTTGAATATCCTTGAATGCTTATGTTTAATTTGATATAATTTTGAATATCTCAATACTCAATTGATAACTTAGATGCTGAATGAATTCGAATGAATTTAATCAAGTTGATGCTCTGATGCATCTCAACCTTTTTGTTGATTACAAAAAAGGGGGAGAGATTTATATGATTTAATCGTATATGCATCATCATATTTAAGAGGAAGAGATTTGTTTAAACCTTATATGCTTTTAATTGCCCTAATTAAATAAGGGGGAGAGAATAAATAAGAAAAAGAAAATATATGTTTCATATAAGGGGAAGAGATAATTTGAATTTCATAAAGAAAAAGGTTTATTTGCTTAAGTTTTTGAATTTGAAAAATTTTGAATGAATTATAAAATTGAGGTTCATAGGGGGAGCTACCTCATTGAGGGGGAGCCTTTCCATGAACACAAAAGTTGATTTTGGTATCATAAATTTTTAATTTTATAATGCATATACTCAATGTTTTTGTCATCATCAAAAAGGGGGAGATTGTTGAGAAATTATTGAAACATAATTGCCCCAACTCTATTGATTTTGATGATTTCCAAAAGCCATGAATATATTAATAGAAACAATGAATTATTTATCAAATACCATGAGTTTATTTAAAAATGAAACTCTCAATGTTTACATTCAATGAGTTTGAATCAATTGAAAAAGAAGTTTTCTATATTTAAGATTTCAAAAGAATTTTTACACTATATTTCATTCAATGATTTCTTGAAAATGTCTTGAATTCATGCTTAATCAATTCTATTCAAGTCACATTTATATTTAAATTTATTTGGGACGAGTTTTAAAGTCTATCAGAACATTTTTCTGATTTTTGTATCGCTCCCGAGCCGACTCAAGGGTTTCCGAGTCGACTCCCCAAATGTCTGTTTTTTCAATGTTGTCCTGAGTCGACACTTGAGTTTTCAAGAGTCGACCCCTGAACCTTCGCGAGCCGACTCATGGACTGTGCGAGCCGACTCGACT
Source organism: Calamus simplicifolius (assembly GCA_900491605.1). NCBI lineage: Eukaryota > Viridiplantae > Streptophyta > Magnoliopsida > Arecales > Arecaceae > Calamus > Calamus simplicifolius. The sequence continues at coordinate 634,775 of UESW01004785.1, forward strand.
CAGACGGCAGAGAGGCTCATTTTTGAGCACTTCTCGAGTCGACTCCCCGCATATCTCGAGTCGACCCTTGAAAGTTAGGTGTTTCTGGAATCGAGTGTTCGAGCCGACTCACACAGTGCTCGAGCCGACTCCAGAATCTGGACGCGATTTTTCACGACACATCAGCTCCAACGGTAAGATTTTGAATAACGGCTATTTTTCTTTTCTAACGGATATATTTTGCAGAATCTATAAATAGAGGAGCCTTTTCAAATCAAAAGAAAAAAAAAAAAAGAAAAAGAAAAAAGAGGGAAAAACAGAGCTTTATTGGAAAAATCTTCTAGTTCAAAATAGAGTGATTCAAAAGGAGTGAAATCAAAGAGGAAGTTTCGTCTGCTCCAGATCATCAATCCACAAGAGTCAAAAGAAAATCCAAAAGCTTTTCAAAGATCAAATCGAAGGATTTTCAACATTCAACAAAGGAGAAAAAGCTTCATCTCAACTCCAAAGTTTTCAAACGGTCAAGAATCTTGCTGAGGCCTGATTCAATACTTCAAGAGGAGTTAAAGAGGAGAAGGAAGAAAGCCAAAGCCACAACCATCTGCAATCTTATCAGGCTTTTCTAACCCTTTTTATACTTTATTTGTATATTTGCTCAAGGGGAGCGTTTCTATATTTAAACTCTGTTATTTTGGTTGTTTGCTGATTCAATCAGTGGATTGAATCAGTGGAGGTTATTATACCTCGTTGCAAGCCGGAGTGCTTGTGTTGGGTTAGTTGTGAGCCCGTGAAAAACAACGTGTAGGGTTTTGTGCTGGTGAGCCCGTGTAAAACCGGCTGGGTTCGTTGTGATCCCGGGAAAACAACAAGTTTGAGTTGTGAACTTGTAAAACAACTCGGCTGTAATCGAAGAGATTATAGTGTGGACCCAAGTGAATCTTGGGAGTGGACGTAGGTGTTGGTTGCACCGAACCACTATAAAATTATCTTGTGTTTGCCGTGCTATATTTTCTCTCTCTCTATCTCTCTTTATTATTTGCTTGTGTATTGATTAAAGTTAGCCTCTCACTTGCACATTTTGCTAACTAATCAACTAAAGTTAAAAAGACTTAAATTTTTAAGAACCCAATTCACCCCCCCCCCCCCCCTCTTGGGTTGCCATCTGGGCAACATAAACTCATCAAGGGGTTAAAAAAAAGATGCAAATGAATTTACACTTGTAAATTTAATAAGGTTGATGCATACTTGTGTTTTATTGAAAGATGATCCATTCATTTTTTCTTCTCAAGCTCATCAAGTATTTTTTGTACAAGATGCAAAAGATAAAGGCTACTATTATTAAACAAAATTTAGGGACTTATATGATATGAGAAAGCAGCTAAAAGATGATGAAGATGATGACACTTATACGCATTTCATACCATTCAATTTTGTACTAGTTGATGACGTACATGCTACAGTATCATTAGTTATTAGGATGGAATTTGAAGGAAATGCTGATACTTGATTCTTATTGATATTAAATTTTTTAATGTATGCAATTTGTAGTAATTATTATTTTAAATTCATATTTTTCTTCACTAATTCTGACTCTGATGTAAATGATAGGTGACATTATGCCGTGCTCGCGATGATTTGATGGTGTGCAGTTCCAGCGCTCATGGACAGAGACCAACACTTCTGCTTCAGCACAGCAGGCTGAGGCGAATATTTTTTAGCGCAGCAGGTTCATGCCAGTCCTTCTTTAGTACCAGATGTTGCTTCCAGTCGTTCGGCACAGCAGTCTACTGCAGGTTCATCATCCTCGGGGCAACATGATCTTACTGCCGATATAGCAGATGATGAGCTACACATTTAGGATAATTTATTTTTTATTTGGTTTGATAATATTTCTTTACACTTCTTACTATAGTTTACTTATATCTATTTTATGCAGACGAATCCAAGAGGGTTACACCAAGATGCAAGCCAATGGTAGTACAGGACAGTGAGAAGATAGTAATTGAATGCAATCAGCTGGGGCAGCCAATTAAAAAAGCCGCTAGCTTATTGAGTTCATTTTAAGGACAGTTGCATGAAGGCATCAGCTTTGTCTACTAAGTTATACAACATGGAATGACATGCTTCTAACATATAAAGTTGAGATTCCACGAGTTGTACATGTAAAAAATTAAATTTAAATATTTTTATTTTGCATAGTTGATATATTATGCTATATTTTATATTCTTTCAGTAACAATACTTTGCATCGACATGGTATTAGATGATGGATATATGAATAAATTTTATATTTCTTTATTTTTTTAGTGTTTGTATGGTTGTTTCAAACATTTAGTTGACTTAACAATTATTTTATTTTATAGTCCAAGTTTGTACTCCTTCATCATCTCATGATTTTATAATGAAGTTTCTCAATCAAAAATGGAAGAATATAAAGCACATATGAAGCATAAGTTGCCGAGTATGACCGAGGAGCAGGTAGTTGGTACTTGTTCTCCTGATGTACCCCCTTATCAGTGGATAGAATTTGTTCATTACTGGTTCTCCGAGAGAAAACATGTATCTTATAATTTAATCTTTAAGACACTTTATTAAAATATTTGATTTTTATTATATATTATATATATATACACACACACACTTTACTTTTAGGATATAATTATAAGTTATTTATTTGATTTGCAGACATATTCTGATATTGGTAGAACTACACGATCAGCTCTATCTATTCCCTATACATCGAGATCCAGGAGTTAGGCGCGAGTTAAACAAGAGTTCACATGTTCCTTAAACTATAAACTAATATTTTTATAATAAAGCATTTATAGATTTTAAGAAACCTGAATTATGTATCGTGGACAATGTATCATGATACATATGTGTATTGCGATACACATGTATCGTGATACACATATGTATTGTGATACTTAAATTATTTATAAATTATAATTTTTCTTGTAGATGGATGAGTATGGGAGGGAACTCGCTGAGGTAAAGTTTTACCGAATGACTTATATTCACCATGATGAGACTTTTCTTAAAGATGAGTCAAGAGACTTATATGTAATTATTTATTATAATTTATTTCATGCAACTATTTTAATTTGATTTTGTTAGTCATTAAGATCTAACTAATTTTTTTAAATTAATATAGGAAAGAGCTACAATTCTTATTGTCGAGCGTGTCAATAACTTTACAGTATTTACGCAAAGTAGTCGCATTGAGGTCGAGGTATTTATGGAGCTGATGGGACCGGAGCGCTATGGTCGAGTGAGGGGTTATTGAGTTGGAGTCACCCTCACTCAGTTATTTGCGATGAGTAGATATATACGTGATATTGTAGATGGTGCTTAGGATGCATGTATCTGTAGACTTGAGCAGAAGATAGAGGAGATGCGACATAGCTATGACGTTGATAGAGCAGTTATAGATTTTATGAGATAGCAAATTGAGCGGCTTACATCTATCATACAGATGCTTATTCCACATCAGATAAATATATATTATTAAATATATATTCTTATATTAAATCAATTATTTATATAATATATGCCATTGATAGTTTAATAAATTAAATATTTTTAATTTTTTATAGGCTTTTGGAGCATCGGATCCTCACAGATAGGGTGACGACCTTCTTGTAAATCATTGACCTTAGCTTTTTGATTTTATATCTTTTATTTCATATATTTTTAAATTTTGTTAAACTTTAAATTGTAATAAATTTTCTTATAGTGGATTATAATGAAATTTATATTTGAAATTTCAATTTGGATGTGAAGAATATATGCAATATGATTTTATGTTTGTTATGATTGCATATATAGGTTCAATATAAATTTGTACAAATTTTGATTTTAAATTTATTTATTTTATTTTTTAAAAATAAAAAATTTATCAATATTTTAAGCATCAAAAAAATTTGACGTTCAGAAGCGTCAGCAAACATTCAAATTGCCGAAGCTTTAAAGCCTCAGAAATTTAAGTCTTTGCCAATGCTTTTTGAAGTATCGGAATGATTTTTGGATGCTTATTAGCATCAAAAAGACCTTTTTTTTTTAGCATTGCCTTCTATCAGAATTAAATTGTAGTATTATCTTTCTTCTTAAATTTTATAACATTCATTAATTCATGTGATATATATAATTTGGAAGACTTTATTTGATTAATATATTAAACAATTTACCATCATAATAAATTAGGGCCGCTAATCTTTCTTCTTGAATTTTATAACATTCATTGATTCATGTGATATATACATATTTAATTTGAAAGACTTTATTTGATTAATATATTGAACAATTTAGCAGCATAATAAATTAGGGCTGCTTATCTTTCTTTTTGAATTTTATAACATTCATTAATTCATGCGATATATATTTTTAATTTGGAAGACTTTATTTGATTAATATATCAAACAATTTAGTAGCATGACTCCAGTCATCTACCGTATTTTGATTGCATATATTCATCTTGAACTTTCATGTAATGAAGGCCATGCATGTCTCTCTCGAACTGACTCATATTACAAACCAATGCCAAGCCATTCCGTGCCACGTATTGCAACGTATGAATTAATTTTATAGTCCAATTGGTGATAAGCTCGTACAGGTCAACTCCTGTCGCATCACTCAGCTCGTCCTCGTAGCACTAAATTGACCGGCGAACGCGGTTCTACTAACGTCTTCACACCGACGGGCTCTCATCGTCACGAATCCGAACGTTAGAAAGGGTTCAGTCCTGGACCATTCCGGTTGGCTTGACCACGCCTTGGTCCTCCTTGCCGATTCCTGGCCTTAAAATTAAATCCCCAGGCCAAGTCCCAAAAAAAAAAAAAAAAAAAAATCTTTATGCACCAAAAGCTAATGCATAAAATGAGCATCAAATAAAGATTAATTTATACTGTATCATCATGCATGCCGCAATTTAATAAATCATGATATACCACATGTGCAATAGCATAAATATATAATTAATTTGTGCCTTCCATGTATATTTTATTAATTGATTTTAGATGCATAAAGACTTTTTAAAAAAAAACCGTAATATACGGAGCCGTGGGAACGGGGACGGTCTCTATTCCTTTTTTTAAAAAAATTTTTTTTCTAAGTCTACGTTAAAGAGTGTTGTTGCCGCTGAAATTTGTCCTCTGGCTCGGATGCAATCGGGCTGCGGCGTGGGCTCCCTCCTAGGCGGACCTGCAAGACAGTCCTCACGCAAGAGGCATTGGGGGTGGCCCTCTGCGGAAGACCCTCCGACGCCCAAGTCAGTGGAGACCAGAAATCAACAAATATGGAGAGAAGGATCCCCATGAAGAGTTCATCCGAGCTCTCGTGGGAGCTTTCATGGCGGAGTGTAAGAACTGCAAATAAAAAATGGGCGTAGAATAGCCGTACCTGAGAGGCTTAAGGATGGTAGTATTTATAGGCGGTCACCTGACTTCTTGGACGTGCTCTCGATGAGGTCTGAAAGTTGTTGGGATTTGAAACGGATTCGAATCAGGTTGTTACAGGGCAGGTAGGATCCATATCTGGTTAGTTAGAGGATCGACGGCTAGGAGGCGGGGAGAGCTGGCCAATGGCTCGAGACTCAGTGGCTGCATGGTCCCTAGGACACTATTGTAGGTCCTAGGCCACGTTTTGGCATGATTCCTTGTTTGGAATCTTATTCTGTTACAGTGAATTTGAACTCTCCCATTCCACAGAGGTGTTGTGGTTCAGTCATCATGGCTGACGGAGGCTCCGCGGAGGTAGGTGCCAAGGCATAAAGGGCGAACGTGGCAGCCATAATGCCTTAATGCATGGAAGAAAATAAGGCATTGAATGCCTTAAAGCAGGTGGATATATGTGGCCTTTATGAGGTCATAAATGCCTTGGTGCAAAAGACATAGCGTGGTTGCGGAGGCCGAACTATATTTGCCGAACTATATTTGCCGAGGCATGTTGGCCGAACTATATTTGCCGAACTATTCGCCGAGGCACGTTAGCCGAACTATATTTGCTGAACTATATTCGCCGAGGCATGTTGGCCGAACTATATTTGCCGAGGCATGTTGGCCGAACTATGCTGGAGCTGGCTGATGCTGAGGCTGGCCGAGCTATGCTGGCCGAGCTATGTTGGCCGAGCTATGCTGAAGCTGGCTAAGGCTGAGGCTGGCCGAGCTATGCTGGCCGAGCTATGCTGGAGCTGGCTAATGCTGAGGCTGGCCGAGCTATGCTGGCCGAGCTATGCTGAAGCTGGCTAAGGCTGAGGCTGGCCGAGCTATGCTGGCCGAAGTATATTTCTCCTCTCTTTTTATTCCATTAAATACTGGCTAAGTCATTATGACCGTTTCTGCACCATTAAATGCTCCAGCCTATGATTTGACTGCTAGATATTAATGAGGGGGCCCTTGGGAGAACCCACGCACATGACGTGGCCCTTTTTTTCCCTCTTGTTCTCTTTCTTCATTATGAGGAGACTCTTGTTGCTAGAATATCGTGCTAGCCGGCCAGCTGGCAAGCAGGGCATTTGGACTGGGCATGACCCCATTGCCGATGTGAGTGGTCAACAATGCAATGACGATTTTACTCCTCATCACATGCCCCCCACTCCCTAAGTGTAATTTCGGATATAGGGAGTAGAATTCTGAAGCAATCTTATTTAAGGGACGTGTCATTCGATCCTCTGTAGAGGAAGTATTTATCTCTGTGTAAGTTAGAGAAAGGCCTGGGCGGCCCTCTGCTGAAGTAAAATAAGGTGCTTTAGCTGCACTAGAGTGTCCGAGAAATTATCCGGCTGGGACGAAGCTTTAGTGCTGTATCACTCGGATTGGCCGAGGCTACAGAAATATATCACTCAGTCTCGACCGAGGCTTTTGATAATAAGAGATGCACTCCGGCTCTGGCCCGGGCTTTTGAAGATCAATAAGAAATTCCTCCGGCTTTAGCCGAGGGTTCCGATATGTCACTCGGTTTTGGCCGAGGTTTCTGTTAATAGGTGATGCCCTTCGGCTCTGGCCGAGGCTTTTGATAATAAGAGATGCACTCAGGCTCTGGCCGGAGCTTTTGATAATAAGAGATGCACTCCGGCTCTGGCCGGGGCTTTTGATAATAGAGATGCACTCCGGCTCTGGCTGGGGCTTTGATAATAGAGATGCACTTCGGCTCTGGCCGGGGCTTTTGATAATAAGAGATGCACTCCGACTCTGGCCGGAGCTTTTTAGACATGCTTCTCATTGTAACTTTCAAGGAGAGTTATAAAAATTTCGCAGGCCTTTAAAAACTAAACTTAATTCAATGAATAAAAATGGGTCTAGAAAGAGCGTACTTTTATGGATGAATTTATTACTCGGTTGTTGCCGAGCCTTCAGAAATATATCACTCGATCTTTGGCCGATGCTCGGGGAATTTATTACTCGGTTGTTGTCGAGCCTTTAGAAAATATTACTCGGTTGTTGCCGAGCCTTCTCAAGATGCTACTCGGTTGTAACCGAGGCTTCCAAATAAATTACTCGGTGTTGCCGAGCCTTCAAAGATGCTACTTGATTGTAACCGAGGCTTCTAAATAATAAATTACTCGGTGTTGCCGAGCCTTCAAATAATTACTCGGTATTTCCGAGCCTTCAAAGATGCTACTCGGTTGTAACCGAGGGTTCCAAATAATAGTTTGCTACTCGGTTGTAACCAAGGCTTCAAATAATAAATTACTCGGTATTGCCAAGCCTTCAAATAATTACTCGGTATTTCCGAGCCTTCAAGATTATATTTTACTTGGCGCTGCCAAGGTTCGGAGACCGCTTGGCCCAGCCAAGGATTATAAAGATTATATTTTACTTGGCGCTGCCAAGGTACGGAGATTGCTCGGCCCGGTCGAGGATTTATACGACCTGCTTCTTCTTGCAGCTTTTAAGGAGAGTTATAGGAATTTTGCAGACCTTTTAAAAACTAAACTTAATTCAATGAATAAAAATGGGTCTAGAAAGAGCGTACTTTTATGGATGAATTTATTACTCGGTTGTTGCCGAGCCTTCAGAAATATATCACTCAGTCTTTGGCCGATGCTCTGGGAATTATTACTCGGTTGTTGCGAGCCTTTAGAAATATATTACTCGGTTGTTGCTGAGCCTTCTCAAGATGCTACTCGGTTGTAACCGAGGCTTCCAAATAAATTACTCGGTGTTGCCGAGCCTTCAAGATGCTACTTGGTTCTAACCGAGACTTCTAAATAATAAATTACTCGGTGTTGCCGAGCCTTCAAATAATTACTCGGCGTTTTCGAGCCTTCAAAGATGCTACTCGGTTGTAACCGAGGCTTCTAAATAATAGTTGCTACTCGGTTGTAACCGAGGCTTCAAATAATAAATTACTCGGTGTTGCCAAGCCTTCAAATAATTACTCGGTATTTCCGAGCCTTCAAGATTATATTTTACTTGGCGCTGCCAAGGTTCGGAGACTGCTCGGTCCAGCCGAGGATTATAAAGATTATATTTTACTTGGCGCTGCCAAGGTATGGAGATTGCTCGGCCCGGCCGAGGATTTATACGACCTGCTTCTTATTGCAGCTTTCAAGGAGAGTTATAGGAATTTTGAAGACCTTTTAAAACTAAACTTAATTCAATGAATAAAAATGGGTATAGAAAGAGCATACTTTTATGGATGAATTTATTACTCGGTTGTTGCCGAGCCTTCAGAAATATATCACTCGGTCTTTGGCCGATGCTCTGGGAATTTATTACTCGGTTGTTGCCGAGCCTTTAGAATATATTACTCGGTTGTTGCCGAGCCTTCTCAAGATGCTACTCGGTTGTAACCGAGGCTTCCAAATAAATTACTCGGTGTTGCCGAGCCTTCAAAGATGCTACTTGGTTGTAACCGAGGCTTCTAAATAATAAATTACTCGGTATTGCCGAGCCTTCAATAATTACTCGATGTTTCCGAGCCTTCAAAGATGCTACTCGGTTGTAACCGAGGCTTCCAAATAATAGTTGCTACTCGGTTGTAACCGAGGCTTCAAATAATAAATTACTCGGTGTTGCCAAGCCTTCAAATAATTACTCGGTATTTTGAGCCTTCAAGATTATATTTTACTTGGCGCTGCCAAGGTTCGGAGACCGCTCGGCCCAGCTGAGGATTATAAAGATTATATTTTACTTGTGCTGCCAAGGTACGGAGATTGCTCGGCCCGGCTGAGGATTTATATGACCTGCTTCTTATTGCAGCTTTCAAGGAGAGTTATAGGAATTTTGCAGACCTTTTAAAAACTAAACTTAATTCAATGAATAAAAATGGGTCTAGAAAGAGCGTACTTTTATGGATGAATTTATTACTCGGTTGTTGCCGAGCCTTTAGAAATATATTACTCGGTTGTTGCCGAGCCTTCTTAAGATGCTACTCGGTTGTAACCGAGGCTTCCAAATAAATTACTCGGTGTTGCCGAGCCTTCAAAGATGCTACTTGGTTGTAACCGAGGCTTCTAAATAATAAATTACTCGGTGTTGCCGAGCCTTCAAATAACAAATTACTCGTTGTTGCCGAGCCTTCCCAAGATGCTACTCGGTTGTAACCGAGGCTTCTAAATAATAAATTACTCGGTGTTGCCGAGCCTTCAAATAACAAATTACTCGTTGTTGCCGAGCCTTCCCAAGATGCTACTCGGTTGTAACCGAGGCTTCCAAATAAAATTACTCGGTGTTGCCGAGCCTTCAAAGAATTACTCGGTGTTTCCGAGCCTTCAAAGATGCTACTCGGTTGTAACTGAGGCTTCCAAATAATAAATTACTCGGTGTTGCCGAGCCTTCAAATAATTACTCGGTATTTCCGAGCCTTCAAGATTATATTTTACTTGGCGCTGCCAAAGTTCGGAGAATTTTGTTGCTCGGCCCAACCGAGGTTCAGAGATTTTGTTGCTCGGCCCAGCCGAGGTTCGGAGATTTTTACTTGGCCCTGCCAAGGTTCGAAGAATTTGTTGCTCGGCCCAGCCGAGGTTCGGAGATTTTTACTTGGCCCTGCCAAGGTTCGGAGAATTTATTGCTCGGCCCAGCCGAGGTTTGGAGATTTTTACTTGGCCCTGCCAAGGTTCAGAGATTTGTTGCTCGGCCCAGCCAAGGTTCGGAGATTTTTACTTGGCCCTGCCAAGGTTCGGAGAATTTGTTGCTCGGCCCAGCCAAGGTTCGGAGATTTTACTTGGCCCTGCCAAGGTTCGGAGATTTTGTTGCTTGGCCCAGCCGAGGTTCGGAGATTTTTACTTGGCCCTGCCAAGGTTCGGAGATTTTCTGTGCAAATAGGCAACTCGGTCGTGCCGAGGATTGGTGAGCAGCACCTGTTTCTTTTCGCAATCTTTGGCAACATAATGTGTGATGATTCACGTTGCAAATTACGAAAATACGTGCCGATAGGAAGGTAAATAAGGCATATCAAAATGGACTTATAGAGGACATACCCTATTAATAATACTTACGGAGATTGTCCGAGTTCCACGTCCGAGGGACAGACTTTCCGTTTAGATCTTGCAGCTTGTAGGTTCCTGGTCCAATGATCTCTGCCACTTGGTAGGGGCCTTCCCAATTTGGTGCCAGTTTTCCTTGCTCCAACGGTTTGGAAACAGATGCTTTCCGGAGAACAAGGTCGCCGGGCAAGAAAGATCTCCCTTTGACTCTGGAGGCATGATAGCATCCACGGATAGGGGGGTCCTATCTCCACGGGGATGACAGCTTCTACGCCGAAGGCCATCCGGAACGGGGTCTCGCCTGTGGGAACTCTCTGTGTGGTGCGGTAGATCCACTGGCCGAGGTTGAAGCTGGACGTTGGACTTCTGTGAAGCATGGAGTCAAGAACTTCTTGTCTTGGCTTTATGACGCCATCCTTCCTCACGCAAAAGGTGCCTAGGGGGCAACGCGGCAGCCATAAATGCCTTAATGATGGAAGGAGATAAGGCATTAAATGCAGGTAGATGCACATGGCCTTTATGAGGCCATAAATGCCTTGGTGCCCATAGCGCGGCTATGGAAGCCGATCTGTTGTGCCAAGGCAGGGAGAAGGTAGAGACAACGTCGAGTCGTGGCGAAAGGACACCGGAGAGATGAATCGGGCCCATCGAGATCTGGGGAGATCCTTGTCGCAGCCCCCTTGCGGGACTAGTCTGGCCTCCTTAGGTCGACATGGGGGGTCCGCAACTCCATGCGGACCAGAAGAAGAAGTGGCTGGAGAAAGAGGAGCTGCGGCCTCTTCTGGGAGGCATGGAGCAGGGGTAGCTACAACTGGATGGGGAGCTGTATGGCGCTCCTGAACTAGACGGGTCAGGGCCTGGACCTGCTGGACCAGTGTGGCGAACGGGTCCTGGGTCACTGGGACAGCTGGTGGCGATGGAGTCTCAGCTGATGGCGGCGGCAGTGCCACGATACTCATTGGATCGGGTCTTTGGGAGGCGACCCGATCCTGGGCTTCAAAAGTTGCCCTTCTCCGATTAGCCATTGGAGAGGTTCTCTTCCAGATCGAGATCCTTGTCTCCTTTTTTCAAGTTTAACGGGACTTGAGGCCCTTCCTCTAGCGCCATTCTGTTGCCGCTGAAATCTGTCCTCCGGCTCGGGCGCGATCGGGCTGCGGCGTGGGCTCCCTCCTAGGCGGACCTGCAAGACAGTCCTCACGCAAGAGGCGTTAGGGGTGGCCCTCTGCGGAAGACCCTCCGACGCCCAAGTCAGTGGAGACCAGCAATCAACAAATACGGGAGAAGGATCCCCCAGGAAGAGTTCCTCCGAGCTCTCGTGGGAGCTTTCATGGCGGAGTGTGAGAACTGCGAATGAAAAATGGGCGTAGAATAGCCGTACCTGAGAGGCTTGAGGGTGGTAGTATTTATAGGCGGTCACCTGACTTCTTGGACGTGCTCTGGATGAGGTCTGAAAGTTGTTGGGATTTGAAACGGATTCGAATCAGGTTGTTACAGGGCCGGTAGGATCCATATCTGGTTAGTTAGAGGATCGACGGCTGGGAGGCGGGGAGAGCTGGCCGATGCTCGAGACTCAGTGGCTGCGTGGTCCCTAGGCCACTATTATAGGTCCTAAGCCACGTTTTGGCATGATTCCTTGTTTGGAATCTTTACAATGAATTTGAACTCTCCCGTGCCAGATTCCGCAGAGGTGTTGTGGTTCAGTCATCATGGCTGACGGAGGCTCCGCGGAGGTAGGTGCCGAGGCATAAAGGGCGAACGTGGCAGCCATAAATGCCTTAATGCAAAGAAGAAAATAAGGCATTGAATGCCTTAAAGTAGGTGGATATATGTGGCCTTTATGAGGTCATAAATGCCTTGGTGGACATAGCGTGGTTGCGGAGGCCGAACTATATTTGCCGAGGCATGTTGGCCGAACTATATTTGCTGAACTATATTCGCCGAGGCATGTTTGCCGAACTATATTTGCCGAACTATATTTGCTGAGGCATGTTGGCCGAACTATATTTGCCGAACTATATTTGTCGAGGCATGTTGGCCGAACTATGCTGGAGCTGGCTGATGCTGAGGCTGGCCGAGCTATGCTGGCCGAGCTATGTGGCCGAGCTATGCTGAAGCTGGCTGAGGCTGAGGCTGGCCGAGCTATGCTGGCCGAGCTATGTTGGCCGAGCTATGCTGGAGCTGGCCGAGCTATGCTGACCGAGCTATGCTGAGGCTGAGGCTGGCCGAGCTATGCTGGCCGAGCTATGCTGGCCGAGCTATGCTGGCCGAAGTATATTTCTCCTCTCTTTTTATTCCATTAAATGCTGGCTAAGTCATTATGACCGTTTCTGCACCATTAAATGCTCCAGCCTATTGATTTGACTGTCAGATATTAATGAGGGGGCCCTTGGGAGAACCCACGCATATGACGTGGCCCTTTTTTTTCTCTCTTGTTCTCTTTCTTCATTATGAGGAGACTCTTGTTGCTAGAATGTCATGCTAGCCGGCCAGCTGGCAAGCAGGGCATTTGGACTGGGTGCGACCCCATTACCGATATGAGTGGTCAACAATGCAATGACGATTTTACCCCTCATATCAAGTGTTAAGGCTTAAATACCCTCTCTTCCGGCCAGCGAGGAGCTCAACCAGCTGATTCATGGACTTTTGACTCATTAACGGAGCAAAGGGGATTAAATCGAGATGGATATAACGAATTAGTCCATTCAAAGGTCAGCCTTACTACAAAAATAGAACGAGTAATATAAAGTTGCTCCTTTAATAAGACATGACAATTTTAATTCAAGTGAATGCATTGCCCAGCTGGCTTTTAGAATCAAGACGCCACAGGCAGCCGCAAGGGCCATAGAATAGCAAAGGATGTCAGAACGAACGACCAATTCAAATTCATAACTTGGTAGTGTGCAGACAAAAACATCAATAGAAATTAATTAGGGTAGTTCATCATTTGTAATTGTATGACATTGAGATGTAGCTGCTGCTGCTGCTGCTGAGGCTTCATGAGATTAGATGTCTCAAGAGAAAAACCTGGCATCAATCGAAGCAAAATGTATAATTATGTTGTTTTAAGATTTAGTTGCATGTCATTTGACTAATTTATGGAAACGCTTGTAAGAAAATTAGGTAAGATGCAATTGCAGTTGCAGTGCTATTAAGGCACCTAGATGACTATGTAATATGTATCCTTTTTTATTTTTATTATTGTACATTGTTTTCTACTGTTTATCATGATAAATTGCTAGTGGAATAAATTGCTTTGCAAAGCATAGCTGTTGGTAGAATGGAACTTCTTTTTGAACCTCTTTTTATACACACCCACATATATACAGATACACATATTATTTGTTTAGATTTAGATTCTATTTAGCTCAGCTGTTGACCCTAGCTATTAAGAAACAATATAGTCTTAGATGGCTGATGATGGATGGTTGCTATTTGCCTCTTTTAGCAACTGTCCCAAACTGAATTTTAATTAACACAAGTCAATTGCTCAATTATAGCTATTCATTAGGATTCCATCTTTTTCAAAGGCCATGCTCCTTTTATTAGAATATATCAACGAATATGATTAAGAGTTAAAAGATGTAAGATCATTGCATCAAATTATTGGTATAATTCATCTTTGTTCGATAGAGCTCCTTGTAGCCTTATACTTGATTTCGTCTCTCCATACCCTCATATATTTTATATAGTATTGAAAGATAATGAGTTCAAATAATTAAATAATGTTAGAGATATAATTAACGCAATGCCTTTATTAAAATTAAGAAATTATTTTGAAGATAATGGATTTTGAGTATTAAAATGTGTATAGTGAATTTCAAATATTAAAATGCAAGAGTATCTTTGGTATTATCATTATAAAATATTATCAATTTTATAATTAACGTGATGCCTTCATATATTTTATAGAATATTCCAATTCAAAAATATCAAAATTCGACATACAGAGGAATGCATGTTGTTGTCATCAATTCACAAATATAATCTTCCACACAGGGTCAACTTAAGATATTACTAGGAGTTGTTGTCAAGGACAAAAGCAAAGTATTAGCAGCCCAAATAAGGGTTGGAGTATACATTACATTACACTCTTGCAACAATCTCCTGCCAGCTGTCACGTAAATGAATAACTTATATAAATCCACCACTCCATATCAATTTAAAAGGAAATTTCACTTTTCCTTCATACGGAAGTATTTGACAATTGATAAAAACTTATTTGCTTATTCCTAAACTGAGACAACCAATTGAGCAAGTGTCATCAACAGCAAGTAAAAACACAAACAAAACCTTGATTTCATCGTATAAAGTGAGCAAAAGCCGTTCAAAATAAGTAGGGGTGCAACTCGGGCTCATGAAACTCGGGTTTTCTTGAACCCTAACCCTAACCCTATTTGTAAAATGTCAACCATAACCATAACCCTAACCCTATTTGTAAAACCTCAAACCCTAACCCTATTTTTAAAAATCGGGTTCAGATTAAGTTTCGGGTTAGAATTCGGGTTGATAGGAAAAAAAAAATGACAATTTGAAACAAACAAGCTTTACATTGTACAAATAAGCTTTGTATTGTACAAACAAGCTGAAGTTTGAAACAAATAAACTTCACATTTCAAATTGCATGTTTAAAAATATACATCTTTTACATCAGACTAAAAAAAAAAAAGTACATTCTTAAACCAAAACATATCCAAAGTAATCCAAATGTTGCATAACATTTCAATAGCCACTATATGCATTAATGAAGTCACCTTTATCCTTCGAAAGTAGAAAATATTGAGACGATATAAAGAGCCAGTTAGAAGACCACATAAGTCTGGTATGAAAAATCTTTTTCAAGTAGCGAGACTGCATTCGCCATCCAAAGCTTTCTGAATTCTTACTCATCATCCCTTTCCCAGATGTTTTAGTTTTCTGCTCATCACCTCTTCCCATATGCTTTCATAAAATTTTGGCAAACTTCATATTAGAAGTTACAAATGTCTCAAAGAAGATAATTTAAATAAATAAAGATACTAGTTTGGCCCACCAACATTACATGATAAAATGCAATGGTTAAAGGTATATTGCTCATTTTAAAAGGTAATGAAGGTTCTGGTGGAATGTTCATACCAAGAATCATCACTTTCACAAAACTATTGTCAGCTCTACATGCTTTAAACCTAACAAATAAGGCTAAATCATCACTTCCACAACACCGGTGGGCCTGCTGCTTGTGGCTTTGCAGGTTCGGATTTTCTCGGGTTCGGGTTGACTGCAACCCTAACCCGGCCCAAGTTGCAAATCGGTCCGGGTTCAACCTGGATCCTTTGGGTTCGGGTTAAGCAAACTAGAGTTTGAATACTGCTCCCGAACCCGGCCCAAGTTGCACCCCTAAAAATAAGGTGTTCTCCGTTTCAATCATGTGTGCATACTATGGGCACTCACAAAGTGAATCAAATTATATTTTTCTTTCAAAAAAAAAAAAATACAAAACAAATTCCCCAAGATGTTGATAAATCGAGTCTTGCGTAACAGAGGAAGAGCTCTAGATTAAAGGATAAGAAGACGTGTTGAAAAAGAAGAAATTCTTCAGGCGAATTGCAATTTCACAAGGTTAAATTTTGAAGGATATTTGGGTGGAAAACCATCCAAAGCAAAATTAAAAGAAAAAGTGTCTTGTTAGTATTCCATATTAATTGAAAATCCATTCTTGCTTCTACTACGGCTCAAAATAACGCATTATCACATCAGAAGGTCAGTTTAATCACGCCAATGCCTATAACACGCCTCCAGAATCAAATTTTTTTCCCAAGAATTCTCCTTTTTCTAAAGATGTTACCTAGCCAAACCTTCCAGCTTCGGCTGCAAGAAGCTCTTGACTTTCTTCAACGTCAGAGCGTACCCCACGACATTTAATGATTTAAATGCGTGTGAATAATTAATGTAAATTGCTTATAAGTTACTCATGTGAATGGGAATTAAAAAACTGTCCACGAGAAGGAAAAGGCCATGCCACCATGGCCACTGCCCCTGTTTCTTTAACAGAAGAAAAGAAAGCTTTTTTAAAGTACCAACCATGAAGAGAAAGCAAAGGGTTCGCAGATGTTTACAGAGAATTTTGGAGACGATCCAGAGTTTGTGAAGTTAATTAGCCGATACAACAGCAATTGGTCAGATTTTTTTAGCTGTGGACCCATCAATATCAACGTACGTGTGGATTGTATCGATTCTAAATAGCAGAATTTGTCTTGTAGCAACGACTGGTCGATGACGAGAGTAATATGCGGCATTGCGTTATGAGGCTTCCATAAAACTCTCTGCAACAAAATAAACATGGCATCATTTAATCGCTTTCAAGTTGCTTTTGCTCTTGTCCTCCGTTCGTTGTTTATTTTTTCTTCATCAAATATTATCAGAAAAAAAGGGTGGGGGGGAGATAATCACTTGGCTGGCAGCTGCCTTTAACTTTTAAGTTTTTTTTTTTTTTTTAATGTGCTCAGTGCTAGAACAAGTAAATAGTTAAAAATTTTTGATCCAACACACGTACGCTATGAATCATACTTTCTTTGCATGTTTTTCTTAGAGTATATTTTAACAAAAAAAGAGTCAAAGAATGAAACTTGAACCAACTGGATTGAGATAAAAATAAAATTAGTAAACTAATTAAAAAAATTTTTATGGACTTCTTGAATGTTTTAAAGGGTGTAGTTAAGTTAACTCAATTTTAAATTGTTAAGAACTCTCAATTATATTGAGCTACTGTGGCTCAATGGGAATGATGATTTGATCACTTAGACACTACATTTTTTTTCTTTTTATGATCTAATACATCTCTTTATAATATGATGTTAGAATATTTAGGGATGTGCCTACTTTTTAAGATAGCAGAGATAAGGAGAGATAAAGATGTAAACGTTATTCATTTAAGTACCATAATAGATTATACTTCTTAAAACTAGGTTTTATATTTAAACAAATTTAGGCTTTATTAATTATCCGTTATGGGTCTAAATTTTTGAATTATTTACATTACATCTAATAATGGAACCTAAAACCAATAACTTCTATTCCTTTTTCAAATGGTGCATAAGATTTTTCTTTTATTTCTTAGAATGCCAAAGTAGTTCAGTAATTTTAGCACTATAATATCCAAAAGGTCAAAAGCATGAATATACATTAGTTTTACGGGGAAAAGTAATGCAAATTTATGATTTTAAACTTTCAAAGATGTTACTTTTATTTATATGAAACATATTCCAAATATCTCTTAATTTTAAAAGGAAACCAGTAACCCTAGTTTTCAAGGTGGCTCAAGCTGAGACTTAGGCCCTCACCCTAAGACATCTTAAATAATTCAGAGTCATTATGAGAGTTTAAGAAAGGATCTTGTTGGTTGTATGTGGGCCTATAAATTTATAAGAGAGAGTTTTAACATATAATCAAGTTTTGAGATCATGAAGCTTGAATTTGTAACTAGTTTAACATAAAGTACACAAGCAATGATATTCACTAATTGTTAATTTTGTCTATCTATAATTGCTTGTTAATTTTGTCTATCTATAATTGCTTCCCAACTTTTGCTACCATGCTTTTAGCTGTATTCGAATAATACCATAAATTATCGAAAGTCCAAAGATTCAAGGTATTGGGTAAATGATCGAATGGTAGCTTTGAATCAATGGGATCGAAGTTTAATTTTAAAAAAATATATTAAAAAATTGTAATAGTTAAACTTTTTCTTTCCATCTACATTTTTATAAAACCCAAAACGTTTGAAGTTGTACCATGCACAGCCAAATTAAACATTTGAAAAAATTTACTGTATTACTTTTTGATATAGCAAGTAATTAATCGTACATTTATGTCACCTTCGTATACAATGATATAAATATATGATCTATATGATTAATTTGTATGCTCGATACATGCTTACTATTGCATTGAAGGACGATATAGCAAAAAAATTTTAAAACCTTGCGTGTAATTCATAGTCTCATTTGAGGTAACAATACATTGCTGCTCTCTGATCTTGCACTGAGATTAGTGAAAAAACAAATCTAGTGCGGTATTTGATCATTAATTGCTTTGGATGAGCCTGTTCGTCTAGTGCATCATGATGGTGTTAAACTTTGCTAGATTCATGTACAACGAAACTTGATCAAAACTTGTGTACAACAAAACTTGATCAAAACTATCTATCTATAGACATGAAAATCTAAATCTAACCTTTATATATATATTTGATGGGTTTCATTACCTCATATTAGGATCATAGTTGTCAGACTCAGCCCTGACATTGACCCGACCAAGGGCTCGGATCATCAGGTCACTGGTTCAACCGTGCATGCTCCACGTCGAATTTTAGAAATGTCATGGTTTAGATGGAGGGTGGACTCCTTCTGGATATTGTAATCAGCCAATGTATGGTCATCCTCTGCTTGCCAGCAAAGATGAGCCTCTGCTGACTACAACATCCAGAAGAAGTCCCCCTTGCACCTAGTTTCTGTCGAGGATGATGATGATGATTTCTATTGGGCTAGGCTGGGGTTTTCAGGCAATGAGAATGGCCTCGGACACGGTGGAGTTGCAGAAGGCAAATTGGAGCACATAAACCTCCGAAGAGAGGCACCCTATTTATTAAATTATTTTTCAAATTTGAAAATTTAATAAGAAAAGATTTTATTCATATCTTTATAAAGTATTCGTTGTAACAGCTTTAATAAAAAGCTATATATAACGAAGAAATAATATTACGTTATAAATACACCCTATTTTTACTGTTCAAGCCGATCGAGAGGGAATTATAATTTTTTTTATCGCTGTAACATCTTTAATTAAAAGCTATATATAAAAAAAATTATATTACGTTATAAATGCACCCTATTTTCACGATTCAAGCCGATCGAGAGGGAATTATAATTTATCGTTAAATATAGCATGCACCATTGATTGTTCCAAAATTTTGACAAGGTTTTGATAGTAATTTACATTTATTTCCCGTATAAGATATTTGCTTGTTGCACAAATTTGAAATAAGAAATCATTAAAAAGCACCATGCACAGCTTCTCCAATATCTTGCTCTCACTCCAACAACTTCCTCCAATACTTCCAAGCCCACTTAGCCAAGCACCATCAAGTACTCCAATTAAAGTTTCAAAATCATCCGACAAGATTGTTGAAATACATGTTAAATCCGCTTAGTAACTAATCACATGCATGTTTGTTCTTTTAACTAATTTAGTATGATATTGACCACATTCCCAGTTATTCCAATTGATAATGTGTTCCATGATGGTACCTATTTCCATTTAAAAATCCTAATATTTCCAAACGAAATTTCTGAGACGTAAAATAAGGCTCTTATGTACCATTCATTGGTCCAGACTTCTCACATCACGTTACATATATCATGCAAGAACATTGGTGCACTCTTTCACAACACTGCAACCTCCACCATGTTGGTACTTTCATAACACTAAGATTATCACAAACAGCATCTGTGCAACCACATGAATACTACCAATATGTTTCAAATTATCAACTCTTGCTTCTTATAGCAGTAGGATAAGTAAAGCAGTAATATTACCTTTACTGACAGTCATATGCTTGAGCTTCACCATACCTCTCCCCCCAAACCTCCTTCGATCTAGAAGTTCAGATTTCATAAACTGATATAGCCAGTAAAACACTTTATACAAAATTCATAATTCACTAAATTCAGTACCCTACAACACTGCTCTACCTAGTACCCACTGTACCATACAAATGTATCAAGTGTCATATTTAGCCTTATTTGCTGACTAAAAGCTCCAAAAACATCATTCTTCATTACTTGTTTTTCTACCTTGTTATTTATGTTTGTGTTGACAATGACTCGTACCACTCATAGCCACGACAACCTTATGATAGGGGCTCAATCCACAGTGTTGTCCTCTCACTTAGCAATGAAGAAGAAAGAACCAATGCCAACTAGTCATGGCCCTATTTGGCATTGCTTTTGAAGGGTTAAAAGCATTTTAGATGATTTTGAAATGTTTAATAAAAATTTTGACTCAGCTTTTTGAATACTTCAAAAGCTAAAAAAAAGTTAATTAGGGAAAATCTCTAATTTGAGAAAAAACTAGGGATGTGTCAGGAAGCTATTTTCAATGAACTCAAAAGTCACAAGTTCAAAAAACAAAAATAATCTCATTTAATACAACTCAACTCAACTGATCTAAGCCTTTTCCTAACTACATAGGGTTAGATTTTATTGGCAACTCAACTCAACTCAACTCAAAGTCCGTCCTTTTAGTTCTATGTCATTGAATCAATAATCCAATAGCTCATTTATTACTAGATTTCCCAAAATATATATCAATATCAATGCATCAATATAAATAGAAATATGTTTTGAAAAATTATATATCATATAACTTTTCTCTGCAACCCAACGACTTGAGGGGCCTTGACAGAAATCCAACCCGGCTATTTGGTAAATCAGGGGCCTTGACAGAAACCCAACCCGGCTATTTGGTAAATCATACCTGACCCAGAACCTAATGGTTCTAGTTAGGCAGTTTAGGCTCAGTAAATAGGTGAAGTTAGAAATTGCCACCCCTAAACAAAATTTCAAAACAATCACTGTTTATTTTCTCTTCAAAACCAACCTCTATAAAAAAATGCGGCCTCAAACTATCTCCAGCTCAGCATTCCAGTGAGCATCACACGGTAAACTCACAACACCAAACCTGCTTAGCTCCTTTGTATCTGGCAAATCTTTCTATAAAACCTGTGCCCTATTAGAAAACAATGGAAGCTTTTTCCACCTCTACAACAATCATTGTAGTTTAGCAAAGGATATTCTTATGCTTTCTTTCATGGCAACTATAAAACCTTGTGGCATCTACATGAAAAAAAATTAATGGAACAAGATCTGAATGAATATGAAGTCACTTACTAGCTCCTACCATGAACTTTAAGTGGGTAAACACTGAAACGAACAATCTAGATAATTCAGCTTAAACTTCTGAAAAGCCAGTTACATAGTCAAATTTATGGAAATGTAAATAAATTAGTCATGCATTGAAAAACCGTGGGATATTCATCTCTCATCAGCCCCTCTATGGACAATTTTAGCAATATAATATGCAATTTCAATTTTATTACATTGGTGTCACTAAAAAAACATAATCAGAGAGTTCTATAAAAAGACATCTTCATACATGCAGATTCACATATTTTTTCTTTAAAATATATATATCAAATAAAATACACTTATTCCTGAAAATTCTTGATGCTCCTATAGCACAATTATCTGATTGGAGGGGGAAAGCCTCGTAATCCGAACATGTATGAAGAAAATTCAGAGTAAATGGAATAACATAGAAAGGATATACTTATTAGACAATTATGAAGGTTTCACTTGCCAGGAAAATAGTTGATATCAATGACATAAAACCGGTCCCTCGTCCCATGTTCCCTGATCATATCTATGTTGAATAACCGAAGTCCCTATGTATCACCTGACAAGTGCAAGTGAATGAATGAATAAAGGCAAAAACAAATAGATAAATAAATACGAGAACTTAAGTTGTACAAAAATATAAGAAACTATCATACCAGTCTACGATGGAGCTCTTTAGCAAGCCTCTCAAGCAATGGTCGAGGAGGAAGTTCTGCTCCAGATCATGAATAGAAAAAGCAAGAAACTTTTCAATTTGCAGCAGGATATGCTTGTCTCAAGTTTCATGATTGTAAATCAATCTAAGGGATCAAAAAGGTCAAAAGTAAGTTAAGAGGCTTTACCAGCAACAACAGGGTCCAGGTCTGCATCATCTTGTCCTTCGGAAAGCATTCGTCTCTAAACTACTGGAACAAGGAAAGCTGTCTCCGAACTGGGAAGGCCCCTATCAAGTGGCGGAAGTCATTGGACCTGGTACCTACAAGCTCCAGGATCTGAATAGAAAATCTATTCTCCGGACATGAAATTCAGACAATCTCCGTATATACCATCAGTAGGGTACGCTTTCTATAGACTTGCCCCATTTACAGTATTGGCATCTTGTTTCTATGATCCGCGTCATGATCGCTACAATCATCTTTCCAAAAAGTCATAATGAAAAACAGATGCTGCTTACCAATTCTTTCGGTACGACCGAGTTGCCTCCTTGAGCAGAAAATCTCCGTACCTCGGTTGGGCCGAGTCCTATTCTACAAAGACTCGGTATGGCCGAGCACTCCCAGTACAACTAGGGGCCAAGCTAAATCTATGTACCTCGCCTAGGCCGAGTCCTATTTTATAAAGACTCGGTATGGCCGAGCACTCCCGGTACGACCAGGGGCCAAGCTAAATCTCCATATCTTGGCTGGGCTGAGTCCTATTCTACAAAGACTCGGTATGGCTTAGCACTCCCGGTACGACTAGGGAACAAGCTAAATCTCCGTACCTCGGATGGGCCGAGTCCTATTCTATAAAGACTCGGTATGGCTGAGCACTCCCGATACGCCGGGAGGCCAAGCTAAATCTCCGTACCTCGGCTGGGCCGAGTCCTATTCCACAAAGACTCGGTATGGCCAAGCACTCCCAGTACGACTGGGAGCCAAGTGATCTACAAGCCTTTGATTCGAACATCTTACGAGCCTCAGCCGAACCGAGTGATCTCCAAACAGTCTCTGAACTTCGGCAGGGCCGAGCAATGTTCTCCGCGCCATGGCGCCACCAGGTATACACTCTACGGTTCCTAAAGCCTTGTCATGCCCGAATGGCTCCCCAAAAGCTTCGGCCAGAGCCGAAGTGCATCTCTTATTATCAAAAGCCTCGGCCAAAGCCGAAGTGCATCTCTTATTATCGAAAGCCTCGGTCAGAGCCGAAGTGTATCTCTTATTAACAGAAACCTCGACCAAGACCGAGTGACATATCAGAACCCTCGGCCAAAGACGAGTGGAATTTCTTATTAATCTTTGAAGTCTTGGACAAAGCTAAGTGGCCCCGGTGATTATGTAGTAACAGCAAGGCCAGTATATTTCTCAGACATTTTAGCGCGACCAATACATCTTGTTTCGGCGCAAATGAGCAATCCCTCTTTCTGCCCATCAGCAGAGTTGTGCAAGTCTTTCCTTCTTAAGGAAAGACCTACTAGCCCCTTTTTATCGGGCCGCGCCTATCTTGTGAATCAGTGGAGTCGCCCAGACCTCCCTCTGAACAGAGACCAGTGCCTCCTCTGAAGGGGGTCAGACGCTATGAAAATGCCTAACGAAGGCAGTGCTACCCAAGCACAGTCAAAGGTTTATGAACCGAGCATGACTCGGTAAGCCTAGAACGGACAAGACTGCATAGTCAAACCAAAAGGGAAAAGCAGACATTTGAAAAAAGAAAGAACAAAAAACTTTCTTTATTCCGTTAATCGATGAGAAATACAACCTCTGAAGAGGTATTACAAGTGCATCATAGCACAGGAAATACAAATAAGATAAAAGCTCGGCTGAGCAGCTTCGGTCGACAACGATGTCTTTACATCCGACCCCAGAAATCAAAAAATCAGACAGCTCTGCTGAACCACTGGTTAATGCAAAAGAGCAAAACTGGCCACCCACAGGTCCCCTGGATGAATTAAGAGATCCAAAATGGGGTAAAGACCTGTGGATCCCGATGCTGAGGAAGCATCCCCCAAGCGGAGTGCTAAACTGCCAGCCACTGCACGACAACATAGGCAGGGAACCAGCAGGCCCGCACATCCCTCCTCACATGGCAAAAGATTCCTTAGCCGAATGAACTGAGGAATTCAAGCTGAGGGAGGAGGCGAAATTTATGTAAATCATGGGGGATATGTATGTCGTGCATTTCCTGTGGTCCCCATGGCAAGTGACAAAGGACATACAGGAAGCGCATACGTGCGCTCCCCATATGACCTCTGTGGGTAACCTATGCGCTCTCCATATGACCTTCGAGAATTCCTCCCTTGAGGACTGCCTGCTCTTCAGCAGCCTCTCCCCAGCTATCCGAGATGAACCAACCTTCAAAAAGATGGCTCAGACTCTCCACTCTCAGTTTCAGTGAAACAGACGCCATGAAAACTCTTACAGCTCACAGAAAAGAAAGTCTTGGGAGATAGCCTAACACGGCCCACTCTTCCCATTTTATAGGCAAACGGACCGGGAGCAACTATTGAAGAAAAAAGCCCCGGGATTCAAAATGCCCTGGCCACACCGCCACATGGCGTTTCAGGATGAAATGAGCACTTTTCAAAGCACGCCAAACGCATTTCCCAGGCCATGACGCACGACAAAAGATTTCCCTCTGATCTCGAATCAAGAGCCTTAAATGCAGGAAATCGTCCGCCGGTCCTTGAGATAAGGGTAGGCCTGGGAAATTGCCTTGTGAAAACGACACCCTCCAATGGCGATTGAGTGCTTATCTCGTACGTTAAAAGGACCCGCGTTGGAAAAGGCCAACATGATAAATGCCCTACGCAAAAAAAAATAAAGCGTCCTTCGGTGAATTACAAATCCGTCCGGGCAAAAAATAAAATGGTTTCTCATGGAACAGACCATCCGCCAAGTCTCAAATGAGGTACTCGCGCAGTTTTTGGTCATATCGCTCCGAACCATCTTATGCCTCGGCCAAACGAGCCGATCTCTTATTTCGGATTGACCGAACTATCTGCCTAACCTCGGCCTTGACCGAGATGTTACCGAGCTAGCTTATACGCCGGCGAAGCAAACCGACCCAAAGGCGAGGATTACACATAATCCACTCGTCGTCAACTTCCAACATAAAATGGCAAAACAGATGGAAACAAAAGGTCCATTCATTAAAGTTTTGGCCAAGATATAAGTATTAAAGGAGAAAAATACATATGCAACCCTTAAGGGTCAGGGTTCGGGTGGGTCCCAAGAACCTCCTCGGTAACATCCAGGAGAACCTGACTTGTTTCGCCTTCTTCGAATGATGCTGGTTCCTCGGCAGTGGGCTGAGGGTGTTCTTCAGGAGCCACAACCTCACTAAGGCCCAGGATGCCATCGAGATCGATGTCTGAAATATCCTCATACTCAGCTTCTTCGACCCCCGGGGTACAAGCATTGAAAAGTTTAGCATCCAAAAAAGATAAATCCCACTCGGGATGCGCCCGAGAGATCTTTGCTCGAGTTACCTCCTCGCCGAACCGAAATGCATCGGCACAAGCCTCTCTACATTCTTCAGAAAATTGGGCAGAACTTTTATACCCCTCCACAACCGAAGTAAGTTGATTTTGGAGTTTGAGGTTCGCTCGGTGACTCGCGGATAACTCCGCCCTTAAAGCTTTAAATTGCTCCCGTGCCTCGAGCCCAATTCTACCCATCTGCAAAATATCAGAGTGTTTAAGCTCACGAGCAAAAGAAAAGCACCGAAAACGAATAAAAAGGAGGACGCCGAACCTCTTCGTCTAGCTGAGCTACTTTATTTCTCAGCTCCTGAACCTTCTCCAAGGCCTTCAGCTTGGCCGATTTATTTTGTTGCAGACCCTCCTTGAGGTCATTAATCCGGGACTGCTTGTCCCCGATTTCCTGCCGAGATTGATCAAGATCGTCGGTGAGCCGAGCAATCTGCTCATTCTGCCATTTCAGCCGACTCTCCATATCGGCAAATTTCTTATTTAGCTCGGCAAGTTGATCTTGCTACCGCCGATACTTGTGCTCCTCCTTCTCGAGCCTCCTACTCCAGTTATTTTTATCTTCGGCGTGACTAGCCCTCAGCTGGCCCCACCTCTTATCGAAATGCTGCTGCATAGCATTGACTTTGTCGTTATGTTTAGCCTTGATCTGGGATAACTCCAGGCATGCCTTATCCGACTGTTCGCGGAAACCCTAGAGTTCTTTGACCTGAACCTCTAACCGAGAGGCCCTTTCAGCTGCAAGTCGGTAAGCCTCGCTCGTCCTTTCGAGATCCGCCCTAGCTAACGCTAGGGCCCCGGAAAGTAGGCTGGTCGAATCCATCCTCGCCTGAAGGTCAGCCACTTCCTTCCTGGCCTGGGCGCAGGCCCCAGTGGCCAAATTCAAGTGCCAAATCAGCACCCTTATGACCAAAGCATTCTGTAAGAAAAACACCAGTAAGAAACCACGGCATGGTCGACCAATTAAGAATTACTACCTCGGTACAGTGACTTACCCGGAAGATGTAATTTGAAGCCATCGTCATAAGGGTGGCATTATTGATTTCGGGCAAAGGGAAAACATCCTTCGGCACCCTGAGCCGACTGAACGCCACCTCAATGATATCCTCGATGGCAGGCTCGCCCGTTGAGGAACTTCCCCCCGCGCACAAAATGGATTTCATCAAGGTAGTGAGCATATCATCCACCTCCGGGCCGTGGACAAAAGTGCTCATAGCCGAGGAACCGGCCTGAGGAACTTTGGCCCGAGAAACCATCCGTTTGGCCTCCTCTGCTAAGACTCTGACCTGCCAGGCCTCGAATGCTTCAGCCCCGACCGAAGGACCCTCGACCCGAACGTCCCCTTCATTCAACGGTTCTTCTTCTTCTTCTTCTACTTGTGCGTCAACCTCCTCCGCGGCGCCCCCGGAAACCACGAGAGAGGGATCCTCAGCGGGAGGAACCACAACCTCCCCTAGCCTTTCAACAGGCGACCCCACTTGAGCTTCTGTAGCCGCCACTGCCTCTCCTGGCCTCTCCGCCTGAGCAGGGGTCTCTTACGTACGCAGTGGACTCTCCACCATCGGTAGCTGAAGGGCATCTGGCGGAGGGATAGCCAAACATGTCGGCAACATCTCCTCGGCATCATCTGATACGACCACTATCTGGAGAGGGGGAACTTCGACAGCTCTCTCCGAGCTTCCCCAATGGTTTCCTTTGCTATCTCGCCTCCCTCCAGCAGGGAGGGCTTATCAGCCACGGCTAGCATCCCCGCTTCCTCCCTCTTTGAAGCGGAGGAGCAGCGACCGACATCGTCTTTCTTAAGCTCCCTTGAGTGAGATCCGAAAGGATGAGTGATGCGTGTCGTAGCGCAACGATTTAAATACCTTAATTTCATTATTAGGATAGCGAGAGTAAGGGATCGATTCCACAGGGACTTTAGTGATTATCTTGAAATAATTTTATAAATTTAATTAAATAGATAACTAAGTAGATAATTAATAGTGCAAAATAATAAGATATGGTTTATCTTATTAGAGCACGGCTCGTACCCATAGATCACGGTAAAAGAATAAATCAGTCTAAATTATTTTCACTTAAATAGAATTTAATAACAATTTAATATGAATAGAAATTTTATTTCAATAAATCCAAGAGTGCATATTAAAATCTAAAATAAAAAAGTTTTAATTTCTAACATGAAGAAGGCAACAAAAAGCAATAAATTTCTGAACCGAATAGGAGACAAGTTGAACCGGGCCCTTTGTTCTTCCTCTGTCTCCAAGCCACAGCACGAACAGAGTTTCACGCCACGTCTTCTGAGAACAGAGCAATGGAACTCCTAGGAACAGCAACCTCCATGGAAGGAACTCACAGATGCAGTGCCTGGAACGTCTTCTCCAAACCTCGAACGGATCCTTACGAACAACGAACCTCAAGTCAGGAACAGAGGAAACAGAATAGAGCTCAGAATTCTCCCAAGCCGCGGAACAGATCTCTCCCTCACGGCTTGAAACGGATGCCGATCGTTGGACGGATGGCTCTCTGCTGCTATTGCTATTTATAGAAACCCATATGTGGCCTTGATGCGGAGAGGACGCGTAAAAGAATCTGTTTCAAAACAGAGATAAAGCAGCGAAAGCAAGGAAAATAATAAGATAAATCTAGATAAATAATCAATAAAATTTAAATTCCTTCTAAAGGAATTTAATTCTCTCAATTTGATAACTTTCAATCTAATCTATTCCTTAATTGGTGGAGGAAACAGTTAGAAATTGAATGGAGAAGAATCGGTGGAAACAGAGGAACTGGCTGAAATAACGATGAAGTCTGCAACGTATTTGTTTTTGCTTTGAAATCCATGCTAAATCCTTATAAAATCAATTCCGAGCTCATCTTAAATCCGATTTGGGTGACGT
Organism: Calamus simplicifolius; assembly: GCA_900491605.1. Classification (NCBI taxonomy): domain Eukaryota; kingdom Viridiplantae; phylum Streptophyta; class Magnoliopsida; order Arecales; family Arecaceae; genus Calamus; species Calamus simplicifolius. The sequence goes on from UESW01004785.1 coordinate 663,191, forward strand.
TTACGTCATTAAATCCCTAAAATCGAGCTCTTTAAGTTGATAAGATTTTATCTAAAATATTATATAAAATATTAAAATATTAAATAATAATAGGTACGTTAAATCATTAATTAATAGGTTTAATGATAATTATTTATGTGTTTATCACTCCCCCCAACTTGAATCTTACTCGTCCTCGAGCAAATAATAAATTTAAAATATGTACCAAGCTATTCCAAGAATTGATAGTTATCTTATAGTTTTTTTTTTTTAAATCATAAGGGAAGTACTTCATTGGATTATTAAGTTTTTTTAGTGATAAAGTGTAGTCCATAAGAATTTATAGAAGTCTTCCTTCACCAACTTTCCACTTCTCTGATTAAGTCTTCTAACTTAATTTGGGTTGGGTGTAATGTCTTTTGTACTTTGGTTCTTTATTTATTTATTTATTTATATGTAAAGTCAGTGCAATGTCCTAACCCCTTGCTTTCTAATTAACCCTTGTAGCGAGCTTTAGGCCAATGGCTCCCAAATCAGTTGGTTTTAGGGCATTAGGTGTAAAACACCCCTCGAACTTACTTACTTGAGTTAAAAAGGCTTTAGGTAGGACTGACTCTACTTAGGTTCTTTTACATTCTCACCTTTTTACGCGAACAACATCACTTTCTTAGGTGACGGGGCCCGGTTACTCAATGAAAAATGCTAAGAACCTAATCTATTAACTTTAAGAGAGATTTTTTCTTTTTTTTTCTCTCTTTTTCTTTCTTCTTCTTTTTTTTTTCTTTTTTTTTAAATAACATTTTCACCCATACCCTTATTAAGTAGATTGTACTATTAAGATCAGTAGTCAGAAGGGTCTGAAATTATTCTAAAAATTATTCTGGGCTAAACCCTACCTTTTATTAGGTTTACTTAATAATTTATTCCTCGGTATTTCAAAAATAATAATCTAACCATTAATTCATTAATAGACTGCTTGATTAACTTCAAATCGAGACAGAATTTGGTACACACATCTGATTATAGTTTTACTCAATGATTTATTTATTCTTTTTCCTCCTCTCCCCCCAACTTAATTTCCATGGTCCCTAATGGAAGAAAAAATTAATTAATTTCAAGGAAAGATACTACCTGGTAGAGTATTTGAAGGTTGAAGTTTCATTGTTGCCATCTTTTTTCAATTGCTTCTGTTGCTCTTCTCTGGTCATACTAAAAGAGCACACTAAAAGAAAAGAAAGTTAAAAATAACTAATAAACTGGGTTGCCTCCCAAGAGCGCTAAGTTTAAAGTCTTCAGCCAGACTGTGCTACTTATTATGATAGTGTTGGGTTCACAAGATCAATTGATTCAACAATTTCTCCATCATTAATTTCTTCTATATATGGTTTCAATCGCTGGCCATTTACTTTGAATGTATTTCCTTGCTTAGGGTCTTTAAGCTCTACAGCTCCATAGGGAAATACTTGAGTTACTATAAAAGGTCCATTCCATCGTGAACGAAGTTTTCCAGGAAAAAGGTGTAATCTTGAATTGTAAAGCCATACTTTTTGATTTGGGTCAAAAAATTTTTTACTAATAAATTTGTCATGATATGCTTTGGTTCATTCTTTATAAATTTTTGAGCTCTCATATGCCTCATTTCGTAGCTCTTCTAACTCATTCAATTGGAGTTTTCTATTGACACCTGCATTTTTCATATCATAATTAAATTGCTTGATAGCCCAAAATGCACGGTGTTCTAATTCTACAGGTAAATGACAGGCTTTTTCAAATACGAGCCTATAAGGAGACATTCCTATGGGAGTTTTAAATGCAGTACGATAAGCCCATAATGCATCATCCAAACGTTCTGACCAATCTTTCCTATCAGGTTTCACTGTTTTCTCAAGGATATTTTTAATTTCTCTATTTGATATTTCAACTTGGCCACTAGTTTGGGGATGATAAGGTGTAGCTACCTTATGAGTAATTCCATATTTGTTCATTAATGCTTCAAAGTGTCTATTCGTGAAATGTGTACCCCCATCACTAATTATAGCCCTTGGGCATCCAAAACGACTAAGGATATTATGCTGAATAAACTTGATTACAACTTTATGGTCATTGGTTCGAGTTGCCATGGTTTCAATCCATTTTGAGACATAATCAACTGCTACTAGAATGTATTCAAATCCAAAAGAGGAAGGAAATGGGCCCATAAAATCAATACCCCATACATCAAAAATTTCTACAACCAAGATAGGGTTTAGGGGCATCATGTCTTTTCGAGATATATTTCCTGTTTGTTGACATTGTAGACAATTACGGCTAAATTTATGTGCATCTTTAAAAAGAGTTGGCCAATAAAACCCACTTTGCAGTACCTTTGCTGCAGTTTTCTTTCCACTAAAATGTCCTCCACAGGCAAGAGAATGACAGAAGTTAAGTATACTTTTGAATTCACTTTCGGGAACACATCGCCTAATCACCTGATCTGAACAGTACTTAAATAATTCAGGGTCTTCCCAAAAGTAATATTTGATTTGTGAGAAAAATCTATCTTTTTCTTGTTTTGTCCAGTGGGAAGGTACTTTTCCTATTGCCAAATAATTCATAATGTGGGCAAACCAGGGAAGACTGCTATGGGAAATTGAAAACAATTGCTCATCAGGGAACCTATCTCTGATTATTTCTTTATTGTATTCCACTGAGATCTAGAGATATGATCTGCTACCATATTTTTAGAACCCTTCTTATCTAAGATTTCTAGATCAAATTCTTGTAGTAGGAGGATCCATCTAATCAGTCTGGGTTTTGTATCCTTTTTTGATATAAGATGCCTCAACGCTGCATGATCTGAATAAACTAAAACTTTAGACCCTAACAGATATGATCTAAACTTTTCTAGGGCAAACACAACTGCTAGTAATTCTTTTTCAGTGGTAGTATAGTTCATTTGTGCATCTGAAAGAGTTTTGCTAGCATAATAAATTACATGAGGTTCTCGATTGAGTTTCTGTCCTAGAACTGCCCCTACAGCATAATCAGAAGCATCACACATGATTTCGAAAGGTATGGTCCAATCTGGGGGCTTGATAATTGGTGCAGTGGTCAAAGCAGTTCGAAGGATGTTATAGGCTTTTAGACAATCTTCATCAAAATTAAAAGAACTATCCTTGGTCAACAAATTACACAATGGTCGAGAAATTTTACTGAAATCTTTGATGAAACGTCTATAAAAACCAGCATGACCAAGGAAAGATCGTACTTGTTTAACTGAGGTTGGGGGTGGTAGATTTGAGATCAATTCAACCTTGGCTTTATCAACCTCAATACCTCTCTCTGAAACAATGTGTCCAAGCACAATTCCCTCACGAACCATAAAATGGCTCTTCTCCCAACTTAGGACTAAATTCATTTCCATACATCGTTTCAGTACCTTAGTCAAGTTCTCGAGGCAGCTATCAAATGATGCACCAAAGACTGAAAAATCATCCATAAATACTTCCAAAAATTGACCAATCATATCAGAAAATATGGCCATCATACATCGTTGAAACGTGGCTGGTGCATTACAAAGACCAAACGGCATACGTCTAAAGGCAAATGTTCCAAAGGGACAAGTGAAGGTGGTCTTTTCTTGATCTGCAGGAAATACTGGGACTTGATTGTATCCTGAATATCCATCTAAGAAACAAAAGAAACTTTGTCCCGCTAGCCGTTCTAGAATTTGATCGATAAAAGGCAAAGGAAAGTGGTCTTTCCTAGTCACGGCATTCAACTTTCGATAATCTATACACACTCTCCAACTAGTTGATGTGCGAGTAGGAATTGATTCGCCCTTTTCATTTTTAATCACGGTAATACCCGATTTTTTAGGTACTACTTGGATTGGACTGACCCATTGGCTATCTGAAATTGGATAAATAATACCAGCATCAAGCCATTTTACTACTTCTTTCTTAACAACATCCCTCATGTTTGGATTTAGCCTTCGTTGCATGTCTCTATGTGGTTTGGCTTCAATTTCACTATGAATGTGGTGCATGCAAACGGAAGGGTCAATTCCCTTAAGATCAGCTATTGTCCATCCAATTGCCTCTTTATGTTCTTAAGTACATCTACCAATTTATCTTCTTGCTCAGAGGTTAGGGTAGATGCAATGATTACTGGAAGGGTATCATTGGGTCCAAGGAATGAATATTTTAAGTCATCTGGAAGAGGTTTCAATTCTAGTTGGGGTGGTTCTTCCAAGGATGGTATTAAAGGACTTGGTTTAGTTGGAAGTGGTTCATATTTTATAGTCCAAGGAGGGATGGTGTCGAACTTAGGTGGTTCTAATAACATGTTTATCTCTTTGGTATACTCATCAATATCAAAGTCATCTATTCCAAAATGTGTAAGACATGTTTGTAAAGGATCCGAATCAATCAAACTTTGGAATTTCTTATCTACTACTTCCTCTATCATGTTTACTTCATTTAAATCATACACAGGTGGTCCTTGGGAAGCATTAAAAATATTTAATCTCATCTTCTTGTTTCCAAAAGATACATCCATCACACCTGTTCTACAATTTATACATGCATTAGCAGTAGCTAGAAAAGGTCTTCCAAGGATGATGGGAATTTGGTTAGGATTACCGCTAGATTCCATATCCAACACAAGGAAGTCGACAGGAAAATAGAATTCATCCACCTTTACT
>UESW01004786.1:0-66343 GCA_900491605.1 Calamus simplicifolius
GCTCTTTCTCTTTGTTCTTGTCCTTATCTTTTTCTTTTCTCCTTCCATCTTAGCTCCAAATTTTTTTTTGTGAAGGGTTTGTTTCTCCTCATGAATTTTTTAAATTTTCTTGCTAGAAGAGCTGTATCATCATCATCATCATCATTTCACTACAGCTCTCCTCACTTCAGCAGCCTTAAGAGCTATGGTCTTTTTCTTTTTCACATCCTCTTTCCATGTGCTGCTTCATGGTCAATTCATGGGTCATTAGGGATCCTAGAAGCTCTTCTAAGGGTAAGGTATTGAGGTCCTTTGCTTCTTGGATTGCTGTCACCTTCGCTTCCACGTTCTTGGAAGTGACCTGAGAATTTTACGAATAAGTTCAGAGTTAGAATATGTTTTGCCTAAACTTTTCAAACCATTTACAATATCAGTAAATCTAGTGTACATGCATGCTATAGTTTCAGTTTGTTCCATGCTAAATAATTCATATTTGTGCACTAGAATGTTGATCTTAAATTCTTTAACTTGATTGGTACCCTCATGGGTAACCTCTAATCTATCCCAAATCTCCTTTGCGGAATTACATGTGGAGATTCTATTAAATTCATTAGCATCTAAAGCAATACAAGACATTCATGGCCTTAGCATTGAGCTGTGCCATTTTCCTATCATTATCATTCCAATCTTTTCGGGTTTAGGAACAATAGTGCCATCAACAATGTGTGGGTGTACTAGGTCCATTAATTATAACACCCCACAATTCATAATCAGAAGCTTGAATGAATATCCTCATTCTTGCTTTCCAATATGAATAGTTGGAACCATTAAATAGGGGAGGTCTATTCGTAGAATGACCTTCGGCAAATGATCCAACTGAGCTGCCATTTGGATCTTTAACTCTTGATCGTGTGATCAAAATCTAATGAGCACTTGCTCTGATACCAATTGTTGGCCCAGATGACAACCCAAGAGGGGGGGGTGAATTGGGTTCTTTAAAAAATTTAACCTAAAAAAATTGTTTGCTTAAGATGAATGAAAGTAAATGCAATGCAAATATAAAGCACAATCAATGAGATAGAGATAGAGATAGAGACAATAGAAGCACGGAAAACAAAGATTTTATAGTGGTTCGGTGTATCCAACACCTACGTCCACTCCCAAGATCCACTTGGGTCCACACTAATCTCCTCGATTACAGCCGAGTTGTTTTACAAGCTCACAACCCAAACTTGTTGTTTTACCCGGGATCACAACGAACCCAGCCGGTTTTTCGGGCTCACCAGCACACAACCCTAAACTCAAGCTATTCTAGCTTGACCCGAGGTTAACAACCTCCACTAGTTCAATCCCCTTGATTGAACTAGGCACAAACAAAAAGAATATAGTTTTTCAAAGATACACAGCTCCTCAATGAGCAAATATTCAAGAATAAGAAAACAAGTTTAGAAAAGCCTGATTTGAAGTTGTTTGGCTTTGAGCTTTTCTTCTTTTCTTCTTTTCCTCTTCTCCCTTTGGAATGATGAACCAAGCCTCAGCTTTAATTCCTCACAGTCGTTGCAGTTGAGAAGATTGGAAATGGAAGAAACGGAGCTTTTTCTTCAATTTGGGAAATCCATCCGATTTTTGATTTGAGACGCCTTGGATTCCTCTTTGAGCTTTTTGGAGTGGAAGGATTTGAGTTTGAAGGTTTTCTCTTGGATTCAGGCTCAGGCTTTCTCGATTTTTGATTTGAACTATTTCTATTTTTCGTCTCTCTCCTTCTTCTCTTATATATATTTTTTTCAAACGGGTGTTTTCCCCCTTTTTATAGATTTTCTTCAATCATTTTGGGATGAAAACTAGCCGTTGGAGTGTACCTGGAAACAAAATATATCCGTTAGAAATTAGGTAAAATGGAAATATTACCGTTAGAGCTGATCTGGCATTTTAAATTTCCGTCCCAGTCAGGTTGGAGTCGGCTCCAACTTTTCAGGTGTCGGCTCCAGATCGTTTTACCAAAAATAGAAATTTCCAGTTCGTTGAGGAGTCGGCTCCGATAAGTAAGTGTCGGCTTGCCATCGTCAGGTGTCGGCTCCCGAAAACTGTAGGTGTCGACTCTAGGATGCTCAAAAAATCAACGTTCTGTCCCCGCATCGGAGTCGGCTCCAGACACTGTAAGTGTCGACTCCGAAACTCTAGGTGTCGGCTTTGAAACTCTAGTTGTCGGCTCCGGATCGTATCAAAAATCAGATTAAAATTGAATTGGCCATGGGGTCGGCTCCAGACTTTCTAGGTGTCGACTCCAAGCTCTGAAACTTTGAAATCTCTGATTTGTATTTGATTCAAAATTCATTTCTTAATTCCTTTAAATTGATCAAATAAATTTAAGTCCTGAAACACTTATAAAATTCTTAGTAATCAAATAAATATACTCAATTCCTTTATTAATCATCAAAATCAATAAATGGATCAACACTATGGCTGAACCAGATTTGCTAACCAGATTTGCTGCTCACTCCATTTGGTCGAACCATATTGAGATCCAGCTAACTGAGGGAAGTCTCCAACTCGCAATTATTCCTTGCATAGCTCTTGGCCGAATGGTTCTTCAATTTAGCTAACTAGAATTGCATCTAGCTAGCTAAGGTCCTTGGAATATTTTTTCTTGGCCGAACGGTTTTCAATTTAGCTAACTGGAATTGCATCCAGCTAGCTAAGGACCTTGGAACATTTTTTCTTAGCCGAACGGTTCTTTAATTTAGCTAACTGGAATTGCATCCTACTAGCTAATCTTCTTGAGAGTTTTTCTCATGGCCGAACAGTGTTTAAAACTAGCTAACTGGAATTGCCATCTATTGACCCAATTATTGATTTTGATGATTAATAAAAAGATATGAGTATATCATTTTATTACTAATATTTAACAAGTGTTTTAGGGCTTAAAAAGATTTGATCAATCAAAAAGGATAAAGAAATATGTTTTGAATCAATTGCCAGAAGTATGTTTCAAAATTCAGAGCCTGGAGTCGACACTAGAAGGTCTGGAGCCAACCCCATGGCGGATCAGATGCTTTCTGATTTTTGGCACGGTCAGGAGTCGACACTCAGAGTTTCGGAGCCGACACCTAGATTTCAGGAGCCGACACTTACAGTCTCTGGAGCCGACTCCAATACGAGAACAGAAAGCATGTTTTTGACTACTCTGGAGCCGACACTTACAGTTTTTCGGAGCCGACTCCCGAATGCGAGAGCCGACACTTACCTTTTTCGGAGCCGACTCCTCAACGAACTTTTACTTTCTATTTTTGGATAATCGACTTGGAGCCGACACCTGAAAAGTTGGAGCCGACTCCAACCTACTGGAACGAATTTTTAAAATGCCAGATCAGCTCTAACGGTAATATTTTTCACCTAATTCTAACGGATATTTTTTGTTGTAGGAAATCCAAGGGCTAGTTTTTCCAAAAATGGATAAAAGAAAATCTATAAAAGGGGAAAACACCGTTTGAAAAAAGAAAAAAATAAAGAAAACAAAATTAAAAAATCCGAGAAGTCTTGAGCAAGAAATCCAAGAGAAAGAGTTAAAGTTCAAATCCTCCACTCCAAAAGCTCAAAGAGAATCCAAGGCATTCAAATCAAAATCGGAGGATTTCCAAAAGAAGAAAAAGAGACCAATTTTTCCAACTTCTCATGCAATCTGTGAAGAATCGAGCTGAGGCTTGATTCAACATTCAAAGGAGAAGAGGAAAAGAAGAAAAGAAGAAAAGCTCAAATCAACTCAACTTCAAACAGGCTTTTCTAAACCTTGTTTATTTATTTGAATATTTGCTCATTGAGGAGCTGTTTGTATTGTAAACTCTATTCTATTTGTTTGTGCTAGTTCAATCAGGGGATTGAACTAGTGGAGGTTACCTCGGGTCAAGCTAGTTAGCTTGAGTTTGGGTTTTGTGCTGGTGAGCCCGAAAACCGGCTGGGTTCGTTGTGATCCCGGGAAAACAACAAGTTTGAGTTGTGAGCTTGTAAAACAACTCGGCTGTAATCGAGGAGATTATAGTGTGGACCCAAGTGGTCTTGGGAGTGGACGTAGGTGTTGGATACACCGAACCACTATAAAATCTTGTGTTTGCCGTGCTTTTGTCTCTCTCTCTATCTCTTTGTTTGTGCTTAATATTTATTGCATTAATCTTTCATTCAAAGCAATTTTTAAAAGGTTAAATTTTTAAAGAACCCAATTCACCCCCCCCTCTTGGGTTGCCATCTGGGCCAACAATTGGTATCAGAGCAAGTGCTCATTTGATTTGATCACACGATCAAGAGCTAAAGATCCAAATGGCAACTCAAGTTGGATCTTTTTGAAGGTCATTCTACAATAGACCTCCTTTATTTAATGGAACTAACTATTTATTGGAAAGCTAGAATGAGGATATTCATTCAAGCTTTGATTATGAATTGTGGGGTCATAATTAATGGACCTAGTACACCCACACATTAGATGGCACTATTGTTCCTAAGCCCGAAAGGGATTGGAATGATAATGATAGAAAATGGCACAGCTCAATGCTAAGCCATGAATGTTTGTATTGTTCTTAGATGCTAATGAATTTAATAGAATCTCTACATGTAATTCCGCAAAAGAGATTTGGGATAGATTAGAGGTTACCCATGAGGGTACAACCAAGTAAAAGAATCAAAGATAATATTTTGGTGCATAAATATGAATTATTTAGCATGGAACAAACTGAAACCATACATGCATGTACACTAGATTTACTGATATTGTAATGGTTTGAAAAGTCTTGGAAAACATATACTAACTCTGAACTTGTTCGTAAAATTCTTAGGTCACTTCCAAGACTGGGAAGCGAAGGTGACAGCAATCCAAGAAGCCAAAGGATCTAAACCTTACCCTTGGAGGAGCTTCTTGGATCCTTAATGACCCATGAATTGACATGAAGCAACATCAAGAGGAGGATGTCAAGAAAGAAGAAGACCATTGCCCTTAAGGCTGCAGAAAGTGAGGAGAGCTGCAGTGATGATGATGATGATGATGAGACAGCTCTCCTAGCAAGAAATTCAAAAATTCATGAGGAGAAGGAGACCCTTCCACAAGAAAAATTTGGAACAAAAATGGAAGGAGAAAAAGAAAAGAAAGGACAAAGAAAAAGAGAAAGAGCCCTTGATTGTTATGAATGTAAGAAACCGGGGCATTTAGATATGACTGTCCTCAATTGAAGAAAGACAAGAAGAAGAAGAAGGCCTATGTTGCAACTGGAGTGATAGTGATGAATCTTCTTCCGAGGAAGAACAAAAGGAAGTTGCAACATTTGCTTTATGGCAAACGACGACGAGGTAAGTTCTGAAACCCTTGTGATGATTTGCTTTTGATGAATTTTGATGCTTTAATGAACTTGTGAGATTTCAATTTGAAAAAGAAAAAAAATCTTGAAAAAGAAATTAAAAAAGAAAAAGATAATCTTAATGAAAAAAAATTGAAATCTGAAAATGAAATTTGATTAAAGAAAAAGAATCAATTTCAATGAAAATGATAATTAAAGAAGGAAGTTGATAAATATAAAATATTGTTGATAAATTCACTTATAGTTCAAAAACTTAATTTATTTTAGTAATCAAAGAGCTATTTGATAAGGCTGGTTAGGATATAGACCTAACATTAAAACAAAAATTTCAAAAACTTTTTAGAAAAGAACAAAAAAAATAATGTTTTATGTCATTATAACAAAAAGGGACACAAAGTTTTGAATGCAATTTTAAGAAAATTAACAAGAATTTAAATAGTAAAGGAAAGAAAATATGGGTTCCAAAAGGAACAATTTTATTGCTACTAACCATGAAGGACCCAAGAAAGCTTGGGTACCTAAATATAAGACTTAAATTTTTGCAGGAGTGTCTTGCGGCCAAAAGATCAAAGAGAAAGTGGTATCTCGATAGTGGCTGCTCAAGACACATGACGGGTGACAAGGATCAATTCATCACCCTTGAAAGCAAAAGAGGGAGGAGTTGTTACGTTTGGTGATAATGGCAAAGGCCAAATCTGGGGTTTGGTAAAATTCAAATAACTCCCTCCACATTTATTGAAAATGTCTTATATGTTGATGGTTTGAAAGCATAATTAATTAGTATTAGCCAATTATGTGATAAAGGTTTTAAAGTATCATTTGAATCTTCTATATGCACAGTTTCTAATCCCATTGATAATAGCATTGTATTTATTGGAAATAGAAATGGCAATGTATACTTGATTGATTTAGACAATTTGTCTACTAGTAATCATTGCTTAGTTGCTAATAATGCTAATATGAATGAGATTGGTTGGTTGTGGCATCGTAGATTAGGTCATGCAAGCACACACCTTATTTCAAAATTAATTAGAATGGATTTAGTAAAAGGACTTCCACAACTAGATTTTGAAAATAACAAAATTGTGATGCATGTCAATTTGGAAAACAAACTAGAAATTCTTTCAAAACTAAAAATATTGTTTCCACTTCTAGGCCACTTGAACTACTTCACATGGATCTTTTTGGACCTACTAGAACCACAAGTCTAGGAGGAAAGAAATATGGTCTTGTGATTGTAGATGATTATTCTAGATACACTTGGGTATTGTTTTAGCTCATAAAGATGAGACTTTCCGATATTTTTGAAATTCTTCAAGAAAGTCACAAATGAGAAAAACACACCATAGTGTCTCTAAGAAGTGATCATGGCACTGAATTTGAAAATCATTTATTTGAAAATTTTGCATTGAAAATGGCATCCATCATAATTTTGCACCTAGGACACCACAACAAAATGGAGTAGTTGAAAGAAAAATAGAACTTAGAAGACATGGCCCGTACCATGCTATGTGAAAGCAACCTACCAAAGTACTTTTGGGCGGAAGCTATAAACACGGCATGCTACATTCTTAATAGAGCTTTAATTAGGCCAATCTTAAGAAAACACCTTATGAACTATGGAATAATAGAAAACCAAATATAAGTTATTTTCATGCATTTGGTTGTAAATGTTTCATTCATAATAATGGTAAAGATAATCTAGGAAAATTTGATGCAAAATCTGATGAAGGCATATTCTTAGGATATTCAACATCTAGTAAAGCTATAGAGTATTTAACAAGAGAAACTTAATTGTAGAAGAATCTATTCATGTAGTTTTTGATGAATCTTTAGCATCAGTTCTGAAAAGATTGATGATGAGGAAGATACAAACATTTAGAAAGAGATATTGAAAAATTAATATAGATGTATCTTCAGATCATGAACAAGAAGCTAAAGATAATGATTCTCCTAGTGTTGATGTTGTTGATGCAAATCATAATGATATAGATCTTCCTAGAGATTGGAGATATGCCTATGGTCATCCAAAGAATTAATTATAGGTGATCCATCTCAAGGAGTAAGAACTAGATCATCAATGAGAAACATCAATAATCATCTTGCATTTGTATCTCAAATTGAACCTAAAACTATTGAAGAAGCTGAAAAAGATAATAATTGGATGTTAGCTATGCAAGAAGAATTAAATCAATTTACTAGAAATAATGTTGGACCTTAGTTGATAGACCTAAAGATCATTCTGTTATAGGATCAAAATGGGTATTTAGAAATAAATTAGATGAAAATGGCATAGTAATTAGAAACAAAGCTAGATTAGTTGCAAAAGGATATAATCAAGAAGAAGGAATTGATTTTGATGAAACTTTTGCACCTGTAGCTAGATTAGAAGCAATTAGATTATTACTTGCATTTGCATGTCATATGCATATCAACTTATTTCAAATGGATGTTAAAAGTGCATTTTTAAATGGATTTATAAATGAAGAAGTTTTTGTTGAACAACCACCTGGTTTTGAAGATCATGAATTTTCAAATCATGTTTTTAAATTGCACAAAGCACTATATGGTTTGAAACAAGCACCTAGAGCTTGGTATGATAGATTAAGTAAATTTCTGAATTGAAAATGATTTTATAAGAGGAAATGTTGATAAAACCTTATTTTTGAAAAGAAAAGAAAGGATTTATTAGTAGTACAAATATATGTTGATGATATTGTTTCGGTGCTACTAACAATCTCTTGTGTCAAGAATTTTGAAATGAGCATGATGGGAGAACTCAACTTCTTCCTAGGACTTCAAATCAAACAAAGCAAAGAGGGAATTTTCATCAACCAAGCCAAATACACAAAGGAACTCTCAAGAAGTTTGGAATGGAGTCAATCAAACCCCTTGGAACACCTATGAGTCCTTCATGCAAATTGGACAAAGATGAAGATGGTAAGAAAGTAGATCAAAAGTATTACAGAGGTATGATCGGATCTCTACTTTACTTAACTGCTAGTAGACCAGATATTATGTTTGCTGTTTGTCTATGTGCTAGATTTCAATCTGAACCTAAAGAATCTCACTTAATTGCTGTAAAAGAATCTTAAGATATTAAGTGGAACTAAAAATGTAGGTTTATGGTATTCTAGAGACTCAACATTAAATTGAATTGCATATTCTGATTCTGACTATGCTGGATGTAAATTAGATAGAAAAAGCACAAGTGGTGCATGTCAATTCTTAGGAAGTAACTTAATCTCTTGGTTTAGCAAAAAGCAAAATTCGGTTGCATTATCAACTGCTGAAGCAGAATATGTTGCAGCTGGAAGTTGCTGTGCTCAAATCCTTTGGATTAAGCGACAACTTGAAGATTATGGCATAACACTTGATAAAACACCTATTAGATGTGATAACACAAGTGCAATAAATTTAACTAAAAATCCAATTCAACATTCAAGAACAAACACATTGAAATTAGATATCATTTATAAGAGAACATGTAGCTAATAATGAAATTTGTCTTGATTATGTTAATACTGAAGAACAATTAGCTGACATATTTACAAAACCTTTGAGTGAAGAGAGATTTTGTTATCTTAGAGGTGAATTAGGGATTTGTGACCCTTTGGAATGATTTTGAAACCCTTAAGGAATGAGATCTAGATTCTATTAATTTCTTGAATTCCTTTCATATTTTAAGGACAATTTATCTAGTCATTAGCAATTTGATCTTCATATTCCAAAGATTTTTCAAAATTTATTGAACTTATTTTGACAAGTTTCAGATGTTTGAAACTCATTTATTTTTTCTCTGAAACTGTCAGTGGAGTCGACACCTCAAATGAGGAGTCGACACCTCTTCTGTGTCGCTCTCGGTCCTTGACCTTGGAGCCGACACCCGTATAAGTGGAGCCGACTCCAGTTCGAGCGCTGACTGTGTTAGCGACTTGGAGTCGACACCCGACTTTGCGGGAGTCGACACCTGGGGTCCCAAATTGATTTATTAGGGCAGAGTCGACACCTCGTCATTTCTATCTTTCCAAATCCTTTCCAAACTCTCTCCAAACTCTCCAAAACCTCCAACCAAATTCCCTCAAATCAAACATTCCCAAGGATCTAATGGCACCTAAAAGGAGAGGATCGGTTCTTGGAGCGCCGTAACCACGAAAAGCGTCGGCCGTGTCCCGTCCGTGAGCCGTCTCCAAGCACGATTCTTCCTCAACTCCTTCAGACAATCCCCCTCATCTCCACAGGTAGATACCTTAGCCGGGAGAGTTATTACAATGGGTAGAAAAGTGATTTTGATTTTTGAGGCCGAGGGTTTTCATTGGAAGACAATTAAAAAATGGGCTGGGATAAGCTGTTCTTGGATGTTCCCACTTATCCAGCCCTAGTTAAAGAATTCTATTTCAATTTGTCAAGGGGAGATGGTGGGATTATCAGTTCTGTTAGAGGGAAGAGATTCACCTTACCTTTCAGAGTTTAGGAATCTTCTGAGCATCCCTGTCACTGGTTAGTTGCTGACATTCATAGTGAGAGGTCAGAGCTTATCAAGGATGTTAGGAAGAGAAGTGTTGAATTTGAAGAAGTTAGGGCTAATCAATTGCCCTTGGAATTAGATTACTTCACAACATGCAGTAGGATCTTCCTAAGACTGGTCGATTTGAGTATGTCTCGGAGCGAGACATTGTGTTATGGACAGTGTTCTGACTGGTCAGCCTATCAACCTTGCTATGATGATTTTTATATGGCTGAGGCTGGGGGAAAAGGAGATCTTCCTACCCTATGGATGATTTTACTATGGTTTTAGAAGCCAAGGGGTTGTAATTTCTGATAATGAGCCATCAAAGAACCTTAGACACACTGATTACTATAGCTTGGCTACTTGCATCGGATGGGTTTGTGAAGGTTAATGGTCAATGGGAGAGGAAAGGTCACTGGATGAGAGAGCCCTGACCGAGGACTTCTGACCTCTGAGGCTGGTCCATCAGAGGCATCCTTCACCAGAGCCTAGCAGATCTTCACCACCTCCTGCTCCTGCTCCTGCTCCAGTTCCTGTGCCACCTATTCATCTGTCGGATTTTCAGATATTCAGTTGAGCAACTCAAGAGTTTACTTGATGCTCAAAAGAAGAAATGAAGACAGAGTTTGACAGTAATTTATGAATTTAAAGAAACCCTTTACTCTTTGGATGATCGCATTGAATGATTGAGTCTACTCTTGGTTCCTGCTGAATCCTTAAAGAATGATCTCAAGAACATATTTGAAGAGCTTAAGGATATTGGTGGAGATCAGAGACTTATCCAAATGCAATGCTGAGCTTCAAGACAAATTATGACTGCTGTGCATTTGTTGATAGAAGATTAAAGGAATTTGTAAGACTCAAGTGAAGGATGGCAAGGATTGTAGAAGAACTGCAAAGACGTATTAGAAATAATTTGTAATTATCTTGTAATGAAGTGTTTTGATAATTAGTCTAGTTTGATGTTGATTTATCTTGAAGCTTTAATGTAATGATGTATAGCTTGATGTTTGATATAGTAGAGTTTCATGTTGTAATATTTGACTTTTGATGTAATGAACTTATCTTATACTTAATGAATATCTTTTGATCCTTGAAAAATCTATCAATTCATTTTACTTAACTTCTTGATCTTTTTGTTGATTACAAAAAAGGGGAGAGTAAGCATTGTATATGCATTGAATGTAGGGGAGAAATATTTATTTTGTATATGCATTGGATCAAGCAATTAAGTTAATTTATTGATTAATTAACTGACATAAGCAATTAAATTGGTATCAAACATTAAAATTTTTGTTAAAAGGAAGAACAATTGTTAAATTGAACTCATAGGGGGAGCTACCTCATTCAGGGGGAGCTTACCTGTGAGGGACAAACTTTGAAAAATTTGAAATCCTATTGTTTACTCATGCATATACTCAATGTTTTTATAATCATCAAAAAGGGGAGATTGTTGACCCAATTATTGATTTTGATGATTAATAAAAAGATATGAGTATATTCATTTTATTACTAATGATTTAACAAGTGTTTCAGGGCTTAAAAAGATTTGATCAATCAAAAAGGATAAAGAAATACGTTTTTGAATCAATTGCCAGAAGTAGTTTCAAAATTCAGAGCTGGAGTCGACACCTAGAAGGTCTGGAGCCGACCCCATGGCCATCAATTTTCCTGATTTTTGGCACGGTCAGGAGTCGACACTCAGAGTTTCGGAGCCGACACCTAGATTTCGGAGCGACACTTACAGTGTCTGGAGCCGACTCCAATGCGGAACAGAAAGCATGTTTTTGGAGGAGCCGACACTTACAGTTTTTCGGAGCCGACTCCCGAATGCGACGAGCCGACACTTACTTTTGGAGCCGACTCCTCAACGAACTTTTACTTTCTATTTTTGGATACCGACTTGGAGCCGACACCTGAAAAGTTGGAGCCGACTCCAACCTGTCAGGAACGGATTTTCAAATGCCAGATCAGCTCCAACGGTAATATTTTTCACCTAATCTCTAACGGATATTTTTTGTGTTTCCAAGGTATAACGGCTAGTTTTTCACCTAATCTTGGATAAAAGAAAATCTATAAAAGGGGAGTTCCGTTTGAAAAAAAAAGAGAAAAAATAGAGAGAAAACAAATTGAAAAAATCCGAGAAGTCTTGAGCAAGAAATCAAGAGGAAAGAGTTAAAGTTCAAATCCTCAACTCCAAAAGCTCAAAGAGAAATCCAAGGCATTCAAGTTCAAAATCGAGGATTTTCCAAAAGAAGAAAAAGAGAGCCAAAAGCTTTTTTTCCAACTTCTCAACTGCAATCTGTGAAGAATCGAGCTGAGGCCTGATTCAACATTCAAAGAGAAGAGAAAAAGAGAAAAAGAAGAAAAGCTCAAATCAAACAACTTCAAACAGGCTTTTCTAAACCTTGTTTATTTATTTGAATATTTGCTCATTGAGGAGCTGTTTGTATTGTAAACTCTATTCTCATTTGTTTTTGCTAGTTCAATCAGGGGATTGAATTAGTGGAGGTAGTTACCTCGGGTCAAGCTAGATTAGCTTGAGTTTGGGTTTTGTGCTGGTGAGCCCGAAAACCGGCTGGGTTCGTTGTGATCCCGGGGAAAACAACAAGTTTGAGTTGTGAGCTTGTAAAACAACTCGGCTGTAATCGAGGAGATTATAGTGTGGACCCAAGTGGACTTGGGAGTGGACGTAGGTGTTGGATACACCGAACCACTATAAAATCCTTGTGTTTGCCGTGCTTTTGATTCTCTCTCTATCTCTTTGTTTGTGGTTAATATTTATCCTGCACTTAATCTTGTGTATTCCAAAGCCAATCATTTTAAAAGGTTAAATTTTTTAATAGCCCAATTCACCCTCTCCCCTCTTGGGTTGCCATCTGGGCCAACACCATCCAACTAGCTAAGTTTACTGAGATATCTCCCTGGCCGAAAGTCACTTAAAACAGCTAACTGGATTCAGCATCCAGCTAGCTAAAATTCCTTGAGCCTCTCTCCTAGCCGAATGCTTTGTGATTTTAGTTAACTGGAATTCAAATCTAGCAAACTAAGGATGCTGGCTTTAATTCTCTCACGATGGTTTCTTTGCTTTAGTTAGCTGATCCCTTCTTTTAGTTAATTGGGGAGTTAGCTCCACTTCAACTGAACGTAAGTTCTTTTGAACTAGTTAGCTGAGGATCAATTTCAGCCAACTAGAATTAATTGCTAGCTGCCTGGGCGGATGCTTCATTGTCTCTGAGATGACTAGATGGTGATTCTAGTCATCTGTTGCTCACCTGCTAAGGATGATAACGAAGCCTTCTCTCTCTCTCTCTCTCTCTCTCTCACTCCAGATGACTGATAGATCATAAATGCTATCGAAAAACTTTCTCCAACTATTATCTTCACTTCTCATTTTTCTTTCCATTAATTCTATTTCAGTCTAATGGATAGTTTCATAGATCAAACATCTTAAATAGCCATGATGTCAATGGAAATGGTGGTGGAAAATAGATTGCAATGAACAATAGTTTTATCACAAAGATCCAAGTCGTTCAAAGAGAAAGAAAGGAAGTGTGCATTGAAAACCCTTGAAATCATTGATTACTCATCCTTGCTGATTCTTTAAAGCTTTCAAAAGACATTGAAGGCCTCAGCCACCTTAAAGAAGACTTCATTCATTACTGACGTGCATTTAAAGGAAGAAGCTCATTTGAGAAGTTATCTTCAAAAAGTATAAAGTATTTATTTCTGAACATCTGCTCATCATAGGAGCTTTGTGTTCTTAATATTTTTTATCTGAACTTGTTTTGGATATTGTAAAGGGTTGGGTTTAACCCTTGATTGTTTGACCCCCTTGTGCCATGAAAATAAGTTGCTAGCCGAGAAAGGCTAGTGTTGTAATCGTTGGTGATACGATTGGATGAAATTCCTAAGGGGTTCTTGAAGAGTGGATGTAAGTGCTGGATTGGCACTGAACCACTGTAAAAATATGTTTGTGATTGCTTGAATGTTTCCTGTGATATCTTCATGTTCACATCACTATACCACTGCCGATTAATTTTGATTTGCTAAAGTACATATCTGCACAATTAATTTTAAGAAATCCAATTCACCCCTTCCTCCCCTCTTTTGGCTTGCTACCTTTGGGTAACATAATTGTTAAATAACTAGAATATGTAATAGAACGGATGGTGGTAGATATTGGACTACTCATGAGAAATGATTGCCATCACGATTTACAACGTGGCTTGATTATTGCTATCGTGGGTTAAAGCATAGTTAGATATGGTTGCCATTGTGAGTTGGAGCATGGCTTGATATAATTGCCACTGCAGGTTGGATCGTGGCTCGATTTATTTGCCACTACGAGTTGGAATGCGGTTAGATATGGTTGCCATCAGAGGTTAAAGCACAACTTGATTGTTTACCGCCACAGGCTGGACACAACTTGATTTGTTTACTTACTGTGAACTAAAGCATAGCTTTGACTAGTCTAGTCCTATCCAATATAAAATTAAAGCTAAGTAATCTGCTATTCAATAGCCCAATGAAGTTGATTATGTTGAGCATACATGACATAGGTGATGTTAAATGCTTTGTTGATACTACTACTATTGAACAGAATTTAATTGCCACTCTAATATGATTTACTTATTGCATTAAGACATAATCATATTATACTAATGTTTATGTTGTTACTTGTTATATGTTTATGATGATAGATTATATTGCATGTTGAAGTATGAGGGATTCTTACTGAGCTTAGGCTCATCGCATTCCTTTTGGTTTATTATCAGAGCCTTAGTATGATTAGTATCAAAGATGGATTGTGCCTACAATAAGAAGCAAAAGATATGGAAGATTTTAGAGCTCTTTGGAGAGAAAGGTACAAGGAGTTAAGGATAAATTAGGTCATCTGCTACTAAGGCTATTTATCATAAATAATTGAATTTTAACTGAAAATACACATGATGGCCAACACTTAAATTATTTTTGATATTTTGTTTAAATGATGATCCTTTGTACATTAAATAATATTTATTTAATTTTGGTGTAATAGTAAGTAAATGACAGCAATAACAATAACAAAGTCTTGATTTCAAACTAGTTATGGTTGGCTATATGAATCATTGTTCTCCATTCAGCTTTATTCTGAGTCATATATTTTGTAAGATATAAAAATTTTAAATTTTTTTTATCATTTCCTCCCATGTGATTTTTGGTCTACTTCTATCTTTTTTTTTCTCTATATATATTAAGTTACTCTTCTGCACAGGTATACACTGCATATGCTCAAACCATTTAAGTCGTTCTTCCCTAAATTTATTTTCAATTGAAGCTACCTCTATCTTTTTATGAACAATTTTATTTCTTATTTTATTTTTTTGATATTACCATACAACTATCTTAACATTCTTATTTTGTCACATTTATCTTATGTATGGATATTTTTTTAACTATCTAATATTTTGTACCATAAAGCATAGATGATTTTATGATTTTCTATAAAATTTTTCTTTCAACTTGATCGAAACTTTACGATCACATAATATTCTAATTGATTAATTTGATGTACTAATAAATGATAATTCAAAAAAAAATTAGGCCCGGCATAATTCATAGGTTTTGCTATGGTATCATGTGTCCAACCTAGATAATGGGTTAGAACGTGATACAAGATGAGGACCTTGTAATATTATTCTTATGCAAAGAAATTTAAGAGAGTATTTTCTTTGTACGTAAACTTAGGTATGCCCTTCGCATGGTGGTCCTTTACCTGGCATAATATTTCTTCTGTTTTTTAAACAAAAAATAATCGTAGGATCCAACTTGTCAACATTCTTTCACAATTCATTGTGGCAACTTCTCTTCCACATTCTTCACTTCCCGAGACCATGCGATACCCCTTTGTTGACTTAAAGCTAGGTAAAACAATCAACTTGGAATTTTAGATTTATTGAAGCAGATGGATATTCAAACCAAAGAGGAAGCTGCTATGCAACACCAAGCCTTGGTGGTGGTTCGAGTTGCTTAAATGCTTCCACCTTCTATGTTGGCTTGTTGCCACTTGCCACCGCACATAGAGATGGGCACTTGGCACGGTACAATACTGTAACCTTGCTTGGCACGGCACGCCAGGGAGAGATCGTGGTGCTGAATCTGCTAATTCAAGGGAAGCGGATGGTGAAGGGCCAGGGGGCGCTGGGGCCACCGGATGGCGGCGCATGCAGCGGTCGTGGTGTCGAAGCCAAGTGGGCAACAGTGGCATCGTACTATCGGCGATGCTGGGAGACCGTGGCGCGGTGCAGTGCCGAAAGCGATGGAGCAACCTGGCGTGCAACTTCAAGAAGATACGGGCATGGGAGAAGGGCCCGAAGGCGGCCGAGGGGGAGTCGTTTAGAATCTGGGAGATGAGGAACAACCACCAACGGAGCGACGGCTGCCTGGATTCTTCAACCGAGAGGCGTACGAGATCCTCGATGGGGCGGCGGGGGTGGAGGCAGAGGGGGCGGCGAAGGAGGAGGAGGAAGGGAAGAAGGCCCTAGCGGTGGAGGAGGAGGAGGAAGGGAAGAAGGCTCTGACGGTAGAGAGGAAGACAACGATAAAGAGGAAGAGGCCATCTTTGACAGTGGGTGGACCGCGGCGGATGAGTTCTCTGATTTCGAGCAGGAGGAGGAGGCGGCGGCGGCGGCAGACAAGGCGGAGGAGAGGCCATGGGCAATGGTGGTGGTGCCGGCACAAGTGCCCCTGGTTCGGATGAACTAGGGGAATGGAAAAGAAAAAAAAGGAATTGAGAAATGGGAACGATTTGGGCCTTTAGCACGGCCCTGATGGGCCATGCTTGCCTGGCACGGCACGTGGGCTATGTGCCGTACTGGGCTGGTATTTTTCTCTGACGGATCATGCTCAACATGGCCCATATGAAGGTATAGCCTGATGGACTTGAGCCATGTCATGTCAGGCATGGTTCAGTGCCCATCTCTCCCGCAACCTCCACTGAAGGCGTACACTCTTTCTTGGCAGGAACTTGTAGATCCAATTGATACCAGCATACAATTTGGATTTGGCACGCATTTGGCCTCGGTCGTGTCGTGGGACCCGTTACCTCAATGGACGGCTGTGATCGATGGGTCACCCTCCCATGGGATCAACCGATCGAACGGCCAAACACCGACGACTATAAATTACTGCGGAGAAGTTAGGGTTTCATCATCTTCCTCGCCTTCGCTGCCTGCCGCTCTCTCGGTGTCGATTGGATTGCCATCCAATCGGATCCGATCCGATCCATCTCTACCTTCTTCCCTCTCCCCTTCGACGAGATGGTAAGCTTGTACTCCTCTTTACTTTTTCTCTCGTAAGATATTATGGAACCGTCTTCTTATGATGCAATTAATTCTTCATTTTGGGGATTGATAGGTTCTTCCGAACGACATCGATCTCCTGAATCCCCCAGCGGAGCTCGAGAAGAAGAGGCACAAGCTCAAGCGCCTCGTCCAATCCCCAAATTCCTTCTTTATGGTAGTAAAAAGCTCAAGCACCTATTCATTCCTCTACGTTTATTTCTCTTCAAAGTCTTGAACTCTAGATATCAACCATGATTGTTTTCTCTATCTTCCAATCTCCTGTTTTTGTAGGATGTCAAGTGCCAAGGATGCTTCAACATGTAAGAATCCTCTCTGTTTTTTCCTTTTTCTTTGCTTCATTGATTCATTTATATGCTGGTCTGTATTTATGTCAACAAAGCGTTTGGTTTTGCTTCAAGATCATGTAGTTGTGGAACTATAATTGCATTAAATGCCATAAAACTATAATTTTAAACGCCATGATGCCAATATTTAGTAGAGTTGCAGCGATTTTGCCGCTATTAAATCATGCTGGTTATGAAACCACTTAGGTTTTGAGGATTTTGATTGGATAAGTCAAGTATGTCTAAGTTTTCTCTTGTTGAGTGTGGTTATTGTTTTAAGACTATCTGGGTGTTGCAGAACCACTGTGTTTAGTCACTCTCAGACCGTCGTGGTATGCGGCAACTGTCAGACTGTGTTATGCCAGCCGACCGGAGGGCGTGCGAGGCTCACCGAGGGATGTTCCTTTCGGCGGAAGGGAGACTGAGGATGGTGTGTGGTTCCTTCTTTTTCCTGATGCTGTCAATCTGTTCTCTCACAATGAAACAATGAGGCCTCCATATCTTAAAGTGCAGTTTGTGTTTTTGTTCGGCAAATTAATGTTGCAAACTGGATGAGCTAGGTGATGGGAGAGGTTGTGCTGTTAGGATTTCTCAATGAATCTGATGAGCTTTCATCAACATTTTCTTGCTGTGTTTCTTTTGGACCATGTTTGAATTACTTTGAATATGTTAAGAGAAGGATGTTGGTTTTCTGGAAAAATGGATTCTGGGGCTGTTTCTCCAAATGGTCTGTTATATTGCTTGCTGGTATTCCTTTTGGGATCAAAGTGTATAGGTGTTGTTTGAATGAGTTATGCTCATAATTGAATCTCTGAGTTTTGCAATGTGCTAGACGTTGCATTTGCTTTCCAGATGAGGCAATGTAAAGGGCATCTGAGCATGCCAAGCCCAATCTGATTCATATTATGGCATGATCCTCCTTGGAATTGTTACTTTGCATGTTATTTATTCCATGAAATATATTGTCTTTGAACCATAGATGACCATAATTGTCTTGTTTTGAGCTCCAGTTTGATTGCATTACTGAGTTTCATCAATAATTTCTTAAATTTTACATGCCTGTCCGGATAGTGTTTGTATCCCAAACAGTATTTCTTTTTAGGATTTTTTCCCCCATGAACTTACCATGTATTTTAGGTGGACTGTTTTAGCCATTTGATCAATGGTATCAATCATTTAACTGGTGATATCAATTAAAGTTTTCATTCCCATTATAATTTATCCTGATTTCGATGATTTTCTTAACCAGTGTGGTGCAGCAATAGCAAAAGGAGATGATCTCAGTCTCCTATTTCACCAATGCTTTGTTTCCTTTCACATGTTGTCACATGCTGCTCTCTCTGATCTGTCATCCTTAGGTGTAGTGGTTGTTGGTGACATGTTAGCCATATCAGCAATGGTGGCTTGTAGCGCACCAATTGAACTCAGACCCGACCCAAAATTTTTGGTTGGAGTCTCAGAAAGGGCTAAATAACCCTTTGGGTGGAGCTGGGTTTCCACTTTCCAGCTATTCAGATCGTTATACCTTGGGTTTAGACTGATTTGTACACCCAACTCTAGACACTCTAAATCCATAGGGTTATATTTATATTTCTCTAATTGGACTGATTAATTCCTGGCAAATGATTAGTTTATTCTTTATTTATTGCATTATATGATTTTATTGATATTTTCTTAGGATTTTTGTTGATGCGGACAAGTCACATGTGATGAGCGCAGGGCGTGCTGAGATCTATTGTGGGCCTCCAAATGGGGTGAAAAGTCTCTTCTTCCTCTGAAACCTGCAAGAAGTCCTCGGGCTAGTATTTCCGGCGAGGACCCTCTGACGCTCAAGTTAGTGAACTTGTTGAACAGGAGTGTAATGTCTATCTTTTTTGAGAGAGAGATCCCTTTTTAGTTGAGCTTGGGTCCTTTTATACCTGTCTTAGAGGTTCCTTTCTTTTCGTTCTGTTTTGAACCGTCGAATCTTCCTTGTTAGGATAAGCTCCTTCGAACGGCAAGTGGGTAAGCCGTTGCTGGATGAGGGCCGCTTGTGGCGGTAACTGCTGTGCGTGCTATTATTTGCCCGTGATTTCGATGAGCGAGATATACAATAATAGATATCGAATCTCGGGATTTGTTACTGAAGTGGGTCATAGTGTATACAGAAAAGTAAGGCACCAAGTTAGAGCCGGCCGAAGGCAGGGTTCGAAACCGTCGCTGGAGGCCGAGCCGCGCTGGAGGTCGGAGCCAAAGGCCGGAGCCGTCGCTGGAGGCCGGTGCCAAAGGCCGAAGCCAAAATTCCATATATGAGATTAGCTATCACATCATTATCTTCAGAAATTGCGCAAGAGGTTATAACACCACCCAGAGGAGATGATCAGCCGTATCAGATGCCCCCCGCCCCTGAGATGAGTGAGCGTACAATCACCAGCAAAACGGGGTGTTAATATCCACTGGGCGGCTAACTTTCATGCCATTATTTCTTCCGTTTTTTATTTCTTCCGTTCAGGCTGTTGGGATTGGGAAGATTTTCCTCGAGTAATGAGTCGTAAAAAGGCGAGCGTCATCGTTGCGGTAAGGCCACCGCCATCTTTCTATTGTGATGTTTTTCATTTTTCGTGTCGGTAGGCCGTCGAAGCGGCTTCCATTTGAAGGTAGACACATGGCCAGACTGGACGGCTGCGGGATGATTTGAAATGGGGCTATAAAAAAAAATCGTCCTTATCTTCCCATTCCCTCCTCTTACGTTACAGCCACCTCCCATGAGTCTGCAAGCGTCCGTCCGCCTTCCGTGTCTGTTCCTCTCCTCGTGCTCCTTCGATCTTAGTTCAAGCTTTCCATGTTAGTTCCATGGCTTCCTTGCCCTCCTGTTCTATTTTCGATTCCGGGGGTCGTTCCCCCATTCTTTCTCAACCTTCCGCTTCCTTACCAAGCTAATGGTCCACCCCATCCTCTGACCACTCTCGCCGGAGCGGCGGTCGGTCAGACGCCCCGCAGCCGGGAGTCGTTCGACCGTTGGACAGACCTCCACCCAGCACCGTCCGACAGCTGCTGATCCTTTCAGCGCTGTCAAGGAGTACCCCGAGTGGACTGCTTCCACTATGTCTGCTCAAGACATAGTAAACCTAAGAGCTAAATATAGTTTTCCACCAAACCTACGTCTGTCCTACCCTGCTCCTGATGACAGGTAACTTCTTCTCGTCCTGGAAGAGTTGCCTTGTACGGAGCCTTCTTTAAGGCAGGACTTCGATTACCCATCCACCCTTTCATCCTTAACCTTCTAGACCGATATTCTTTAACACTTTCCCAACTAGTCCCTAACTCGATCCGAACTATCGTTGGCTTTCTGTCACCTGCAAGGCATAGAGGCCAGTATCTCCTTATTATGTAGTTTTTATACCCTTCGCAAGCAGTCAGGTTGTGGTCCTTTACTCTTAGATCCATTAGGATCCTTAAATTGTACCTTCCCACCTCCGTTAAAGGGTGGAAGGATAAGTTCTTTTTTGCTGATGTCGAGGGGGTGAGTGGAAGCTGGGGGACACCCAACACCGACGCCAATAGGGATTCCTCTATCCTCCCAAGAGATCGAATGATATTTGGGCAGCTTCTGACTGCCGATGTCCCTTGATGTAATAAGCTTTTGGTCGACGAAAACCTTTGTCTCGCCAGCCTAATCCCTTCTGGTGGTGAGTACTTGATTACTCACCTTTTTTCTTCTTTCCTCTCCTCTTTCTTTTTTTTTTACTCATCTCATATTTTTTCATAGGGATGATGCCATCACTTCGCGAGCTCAGGCAAGCGGTTACTAAGAAAAGGAAGGCAACGAGGAATGGGCCCCCCACTGAAAGGAGGGCCGTTGCCAAGATTCCAAGGAGGGCCGATGCGGGGAGGGCCGACGCTGGAGGGGCCAGAGTCGTGGAGCCCTGCGCGCTAAGGTTTTGAGGAGGGCCGACGTTGGAAGGGCCGACGCTGAGGGGCCAAAGTTGTGGATCCCCTACGCGGGCAAGACGGCTAGAGCCCAAGCCGATGAGCCCGCGAGGAAAGATACGGTAAGGGCCGAGGCCAGCGAGGAAGTTGGGCGAAGCCAAGCAAGAGGAAAAGAATCGCCTTCAGTACCGGCTCCCCTTCCTGTCATTCTGCTCGATCCTTCTCCGAGCGGGTCGCAAAAGCACTGACACCCCCGCCCGAAGCCGTCACTACGGAGCCGGTCCATGCAACTACAAAGCCGACTCCAGCCGTTGCCATGCCCCCCAAAGGGGCAACAACCGAAGCGCCTCCACCAGCTAAGGTGCCGGAGGCAGCAGAATCGGAAGCAGAGTCCTCCCACGCGGCCCCCGTGTTTGCGGAAGGGAAGGGCGTCGACCCTTCCTTCCAATCACTTTTGGCGAACCACAGCCGCTGGGCCGAGCGAGCATTGAATGAAGCATCTGTGGTTGAGGTGCAGGAGTTTCTCCGGCATCAGGGAGGGCTACCTTCTTCCGCGAGGCGCCCGTGGCACACCTTTGGGTGAGCTTTGCCCTATTAACCTTTTCACCTTCGTTTTTTTAATTAACATTGACACTCTGTCCAGGTGCTGAACTCTATGATTGCCACGAGGGACCTTTGGGCCCTGAGTGTTGCTACCTTTGATCAATCGCGGGAGGAGATGCTGTCACTCCAAGATAGGGCAGAAAAGGCGGAGATGGCCCTGTAGGATACCCGGGCCACTTTAAAGGGCGAAGTCGAAGCCATCCGGCTAAGAGCCGAGAAGGCAGAGTACGCGCTGGAAGTTGCCCAGCGTCGGGCGGCCAACAAGCTGGATAACGCCCAGGCGGCCGAAGAAAAGCAAAGAATGGCGAGGAGAGATTGGAGGTGGCGGAATCAGAAATGTGCATTTTGAAGAACCGATTACATTCCGCCTCCATTGAAATAGATGTGGCCAAAGAGGTCGCCCGTCAGTCCGACGCCAAGATTGCCGACTTGGAGGCGCGGTGACCGAAGCTAAGAGGGAGGCCGCCGAGGCCGATAAAAAGGTCACGGAGGCCGAGGAGAAGGTCGCGGAGGCCAAGCGAAAAACCTCCGAGGCGGAGAAAAGAGCTGCAGAGGCCGTAGAGAATTTCAGGAAGTCTAGAGCCTTTAGTAAGGAATTAGCCGAATCGACGACATTCGCTTACGAAGCCGGCTTCCAGGACTGCAAGGAAAAAATTCAGAAACTCTACGACCTCGAGGGGATTGAAGGGTTGGAGCCAGATGAAGTCCCTGAAGATGACGACCCAGCCCCAAGTGACCCTTAGTTTTTTATTTTTATTGTATTGCTTCAAGTTCGACTCAGATCGGCAATTTTGTAAACTTTTAGCCATCAATGAATATTTCGATTCTCAACACTTGTCTTTGGTCATAATTAGCTTTGCTAGTGTGAGTTGTCGCGAATCAGCAACCAATGGCCGAAGAGCACGATTTCTTTCAGTTAGGAAACTGATGCGAGATCAATTTTGGTTGCAGAGACGAAAGTTGAACTATAGGTAGTATAAGACCCCGCTCGTGCCGGCGCGAAGTCGTGGAATGCCTAATGCCTCATTAGATATGCCACGCAGAATTGGACAGTGTGCGCCGACACGAAGCTGTCCTTAAGTGCCGACGCGGGGCCAGGCTTTAGTGCCGACACGGAGCTGGGCTTTGGTGCCGACGTGGAGCCGAGCTTAATTGCCGACGCGGAGCCGGTCTTTGGTGCCGACGCGGAGCCGGACTTAATTGCCAATGCGGAGCCGGGTTTTGGTGCCGACGCGGAGCCGGGCTTTGGTGCCGACGCGGAGCCGGCTTACTTGCCGATGCGGAGCTGGACTTAATTGCCGATGCGGAGCCGAGCTTTGGTGCCGACGCAGAGCCGGGCTTAATTGCTGACGCGGAGCCAGTCTTTGGTGCCGACGCGGAGCCGGGCTTAATTACCGACGCGGAGTCGGTCTTTGGTGCCGGCGCGGAGCCGGCTTTATTGCCGGCGCGGAGCCGGTCTTTGGTGCCGGCGCGGAGCCGGGCTTTATTGCCTACGCGGAGCCGGGCTTTGGTGCCGACACGGAGCCGGGCTTAATTGCCGACGCGGAGCCGGACTTTGGTGCCGACGCGGAGCCGGGCTTAATTGCCGACGCGGAGCCGGTCTTTGGTGAAAAGTGTGATCACTCGAAATGCAATGAAAATATTTGAACAGCAATCTATCAAGCAGGTTCAAATTAATGAAGTTAGCACATTACTAATAATACCGGCGTAAATTGTCAGCGTTCCAAGTGCGAGGGAGCGGTTTCCCGTCTAGCTCTTCAACTTTGTATGCCCCGTGATGAAGTACCTCCTTGACACGGTATGGTCCTTCCCATTTCATTGCCAGCTTGCCTCCCTCCGTCGGCTTTGATATTTCAGCTCGTCGCAGAACGAGATCTCCAGGGCGGAACGTCTTGGACCGTACTCGAGCATTGTAGTATCTGGCCGCTCGCTGATGGAAAGCGCCATGCGAAGTTGCGCATGGTCTTGCAATTCTTCCACTAAATCTAGATCGGCCGCAGCTGATTTGGGTTGCTCTCTTCGTGGTATAACTCTGTCAGAGGACTGGGGACACCTATCTCCATCGGAATGGCTGCCTCGGTCCCAAAGAACAGGCTGAAAGGAGTTTCCCCGGTGGGGGCTCGTGGCGTCGTGTGGTATGCCATAATACATTGGGGAGTTCCTCCACCCAATGCCCTTTGCAGCCATCTAGTCGGGCCCTGAGCCCTTGGAGGATAATGCGGTTGGTCACCTCGGCTGCGCCATTGGTCTGGGGGTGCCCCACAGAGGTGAATCATTGATGAATGCCCAGGCCGATGCAGAATTCCCGGAAGGTCGTGTTGTCAAACTATCGACCGTTATCAGTAACGAGGGTGTGTGGCAGTCCGAACCGGCACATGACAGACTTCCAGAAGAAAGATCTTACTTTGCCCTCGGTGATCTTAGCGAGAGCCTCAGCCTCGATCCACTTGGTGAAATGGTCAACTGCTACTACTAAGAACTTGCGTTGTCCGGAGGCTGGAGGGAATGGTCCCAGGATGTCCATGCCCCACTGGGCGAAGGGCCAGGGTGCGGCCAGGGGGGTCAGCTGAGACGCCGGTTGATGTTGAATATTAGCATGGCGCTGGCAGCTGTCACACCTTAACAAGTTCGGACTCATCCTCCTTCATTGTCGGCCAGTAATATCCCTGCTGTATGGCTTTGTATGCGAGAGCTCTGCCCCCCAGATGGCTTCCACATATACCTTTATGTATCTCTTGCAGGATATAATATGCTTTTGGGGCCAACACAACTGAGAATCGGGTATGAGAACGACCTTCGATAGAGTTTTCCCTCCATTATGAAAAACTTTGGGGTCCGTCTTTTGAGTTTCCTGGCCTCGGCAGGGTCTTCTGGGAGGGTACCATTGGTAAGGTATCGGATATAAGCGTCCATCCAGGAAGGCTCCTGCTCAATTTGCAGAGTTTCTCTTGTTACGTCAATACTCGGGGCTTCCTGGTGCTCTACATAAGCTCTTCCCAACACCCCGCCAGTTGAGGTGGCAAGATGGGACAGAGCGTCGGCTCTAGCATTTTCTCCTCAAAGGATATAGCTAACATTAAAATAAGCTAAGAGAGAAGCTTGCGACTGCACCATACTTAAGTAGCGGGACATGATGGGATCCCTTGCTTCATACTCCCCTGATTTGGCCAGCAACCAGCTGGGAGTCAGTGAACGCCCTAAGGCGCTTTACCTCAAGCTCTCGGGCTAATCTTATCTCAGACAACAGAGCTTCATATTCCGCATGATTATTGGTGGCTGGAAAGAGGAAGCGGAGTGCACACTCAGTTACAACTCCATCCGAGTTGGCCAGGATGAGGCCTGCTCCGCTCCCTTGAGAATTTGACGCCCCATCTACATGAAGGACCCATTCATCATCTCTGGTTCCGAGAGGCGAGGGATTTGCAGAGGGCTCTTTGGGTTGCTCCTCGCCCCAGGTGCACTCGACCAAAAAATCCACCAAGACTTGGGATTTCATGGCCGACCGAGGGCGGAAAGATAAATCAAATTCCCCCAACTTGAGCGCCCACTTCGCCAATCGACCCGAAGTATCCGGACGAGCGAGAATTGTCTTTAGAGGTTGGTCTGTGATCACCGCGATCGGATGGGCTTGGAAGTATGGCCGTAGGCGTTGGGCAGACACGATTAATGCGAAGATAGTCTTCTCAATCTTCGAGTACCTGGTCTCTGCATCGTGGAGCACCTTGCTTGTGTAATACACCGGCTTTTGCATGCCATTGGTGTCCATGCGGACCAGCACAGAACTAACGGCCTCGGGAGAAGCTGCGAGGTACAGAAGGAGTTCTTCTCCATCTGTTGGCTTGGATAGCAGTGGCGGGGTAGATAGAAATTCCTTTAGCCCCTCGAACGCCTTCTGACATTCTTTCGTCCATTTGAATCCATTGGCCTTACGGAGCGCCTTGAAGAAAGGCAGGCACCTCTCAGCGGACTTGGACAGGAAACGGCTCAAGGCTGCCACCCTTCCCGTCAGGCGCTGTACTTCCTTCTTGTTGGTTGGAGACCTCATGTCCAGGATGGCTTGAACTTTGTTCGGGTTTGCCTCGATCCTCGCTGGGTCACCATGAAACCTAAGAACTTTCCGGCTGTCACCCCAAATGCACACTTGCGTGGGTTCAGCCTCATCTGGTATCGACGAAGGTTGTCAAAAGTCTCCGTTAGGTCGGCGATATGGTCGGTGGTATGGACACTTTTTATCAGCATGTCATCCACGTACACCTCCATGTTGCGTCCTATCTGGTCCTCGAAGACTTTATTCATTAACCTTTGGTAGGTGGCTCCGCATTTTTTAGCCCAAATGGCATTACCTTGTAGCAGTACAGCCCCTTTTCAGTTATGAAGGAGGTAGCTTCCTCATCCACCGGGTTCATCCTGATCTGGTTGTACCCAGAGAAGGCATCCATGAAGCTAAGGACCTCGTGGCCGGATGTAGCGTCCACCAGTTGATCGATCCGGGACAGGGGAAAGCTATCCTTGGGGCATGCTTTGTTGAGGTCGGTAAAGTCCACACACATCCTCCAACTTCCATTAGTCTTACGGACCATCACCACGTTGGCCAACCATTCGGGGTAATGAACTTCCCAAATATGGCCTATAGCCGTCAACTTGCGAACTTCCTCATCGATAGCTTTCTGTCTGTCCGGAGCGAAGCTCCTTTTCTTCTGTCGGACCGGCCGACACTCTGGCATGAGGTTGAGCCGATGGGTGATCACCTCCTCAGGGACGCCCGGCATGTCTAAGGACGACCATGCAAAGACGTCGGTGTTGGCATGCAGGAAAGTGAGAAGTCGATCGCGTGCCTCCTCCGGAAGTAACGCCCTAACCTGGACGGTCCTTGCCGGGTCATCCCCAAGGGGAGGGTCAGGAGGTGCTCGGCTGGTTCTCCCCTCCTTCCCAGCTCTCGGGAGTCAAGCGGCTCAGAGGTTATCGCCAACGCCGCCTCCAGTGGACTGGGAGAAATTCAATCCTGGTCTCCCCAAGATAGCGTTATAAGCTAGCGGGATTCGGACCACCAAAAATTTATGACTACCGTGCTTTGATACGGAGGGGTTCCAGCCGTGACAGGGAGGCAATCTCCCCTTCAACGCTCACAGAGTCCCCAGTAAAGCCCATTAAAGGCGTGGCGACGGGTCGGAGGGAAGACTTTGACAGGTTCATCCGAACAAAAGCTTCGTAGCTCAAAACATCCACTGAATTCTTTTTACAGGATGTTTGGCTATGGTCATGGACACAACGACGCTGTCGTCATGCTTATTAACTACCCCATCTAAATCCTTTCCAAAGAAAGGAATTACATAGTCTATTCCCTCTCGCTGTCTTTTTGAACCACCACCTGCCCCCCAGGAAATCATAGCTATGGTCTTCTCCGTAGGAGCATTGTCCACGCCGGTCTGAAGTGTCGGAGGCACCGATGAACCTGGAGTAGGAAGGTTTCCCCTTCGAACGAACTTGCCCAAGTGACCCTGCTGGACAAGCTCTTCAATGGCCTTCTTCAGATGGCGGCAGTCCTCGGTGTCATGACCATAATCTCGGTGGTACCGGCAGTAAAGTTCCTTTATTGCGGGGGGTCCCAGACTTCATGGGGGTCGGACGCTTGAAGTAAGGTTCCTCCTCGATCTAGTAGGATGTGAGATGAATTGCTCCTTAGGAACAAGCGTCTGTGGCCGGCGATCTGGGCGGTGAGGAGGCTCAGGCTTCCGGGTCGTGCTCCGGCATGCTCAGTGGGCGCTGGTTTCTTGCTGGGATTCTTATCAGCTTCCCTCCTGGAAGAATCCGCCTCGTCAGCACGAATGTATTTCTGCGCTCGGCTCAGAAGCTCGGCATAAGAACTCGGAGGCTTCTTGTCTAGGGAATAGGCGAACCTAGAAGGACGAAGTCCTCGCTTTAATGCCAAAGTGGCTACAGAATCATCCAGGTTATATACCTCCAATGCTGCCTCCTTGAACCGAGCGACAAAGTCCTTCAGGGTCTCGCCACTTCTTTGCTGGACAGCAAATAAGCTATCAGCCACTCGTGGGATCTTTCGGCACGCATCAAAGTGGGCCAGGAAAGATCGCTCGAGCTGTCGGAATGAATTGATGCTGCGCGGTGGCAGGCGGGAATACCATGCACGTGCCGCCTTGCGAAGGGTGGCCGAAAAGGCGACACATAGAAGGGAGTCCGTCGCTCCCTGGACCTGCATGAGGACCTTGTAGCTCTCCAGGTGGTCCAGTGGGTCCGTCGTGCCATCGTACGGGTCCAGCTGGGGGAGACGGAAACGGGGCGGGACCGGTTCCTCCATGATGCGCGGGAAAGCGGGGGCGGTGCTCGTAGTCCGTCCCATGAGGGTTAGCGATCCGGCGGCTAAGCTCCTCCAACCGTCGATGATACTCATCGAGCCGTTGCTCGGCCCGACGGGTAGTCTTCCTGAGGGCCGTCTTTAGATGAGTCAGAAGAGGAAGCCGAAGAAGACCGCCGGCGTAAGGAGCACCCGTCTGGATTCTTTCTCGTCCGGCCGTCGGTGGGAACGACCAGAGTGATGGGAAAGGGACCGCCGTCGCTTTGAGGCCTCTCGGCGACGAGGTTCAGGAGGTGAGTGACGGAGACCTCGGGTGGGGTCCGCCTTGATGAGATTGAATTGTCCCCCGCACCCCTTCACCAGGCGGAAGGGGTTGAGGTGCAGCGGCAAAGCAGTGTTCCTGCAGTCCCCGTACCATTGTCATCAGGTCCTGGACCTGGTGAGCCAGAACCTCAAGCCGGTCAGGCTGGCTCATCTGTGCAGGGGCGGAACACGGAGGTTGGCCTCCGATTGCTCAGCCCGCGGAATGCGCTCCGCGGCCTGGCTGGTGGAAGCCTCCTGTGCTCGTGTTGTCACCATCGTCTTCCTTGCAGAATCGGTGGGGTCACAGGGAGAACTTTCGCCTTCCCGCGTGCGAGCCCCCTACCTGGCGCGCCAATCTGATGCGGACAAGTCACCTGTGATGAGCGCCGGGCATGCTGAGATCTATTGTGGGCCTCCAAATGGGGTGGAAAAGGTCGTCTTCTTCCTCGAAACCTGCAAGAAGTCCTCGGGCCGGTATTCCCGGCGAGGACCCTCCGACGCTCAAGTTAGTGAACTTGTTGAACAGGAGTGTAGTGTCTATCTTTTTTGAGAGAGAGATCCCCCTTTTTAGTTGAGCTCGGGTCCTTTTATACCTGTCTTGGAGGTTCCTTTCTTTTCGTTCTGTTTTGAACCGTCGAATCTTCCTTGTTAGGATAAGCTCCTTCGAACGGCAAGTGGGTAAGCCGTTGCTGGATGAGGGCCGCTTGTGGCGGTAACTGTTGGCGTGCTAGCACTTGCCCGTGATTTTGGTGAGCGAGGTATATGGTAACAGATCTCGAATCTCGGGATCTGTTACCTGAAGTGGGTCATAGTGTATGCAGAAAAGTAAGGCACCAAGTTAGAGCCGTGGCCGAAGGCAGGGTTCGAAACCGTCGCTGGAGGCCGGAGCCAAAGGCCGGAGCCGTCGCTAGAAGCAGGAACCAAAATTTCATCTCTGGGATTAGCTGTCACATCATTATCTCCAGAAATTGCGCAAAAGGTTATAACACCACCCAAAGAAGATGGTCAGCAGTATCATTTGTATATCTAACCTTTCAGATATGCTTATTGTATCTTTAGCCATACGAGATTTTTGGTTGATAGGATTAATGAATAATTATTATTAAATATAAGATAATTTTATTATCTTTTATTTTGTAATATAAAGAATATATTCACATGTATAAATTTTCTGAGTATATTGATGCAAAAGAGTATTATAGTCTTTTTATATTTAAAATAATTATTTATGGACGTTATCAGTCAAAATTCATTATTTCTAGAAATATCATTTCAAAAATAGAAGAAGTTTAAGATTATATTTATAATTATTTCATAAGATAAATACACAATAATTCATATTTTCCATCTTTGTGTACATGTAAAAATATAAAAAATCTTTACTTTCATCATTTATTTTATGCCAGCAATATTTTTTTTAAAAAAAATAAACTGACATTATGGAATAGTTATTGCACTTTGATGGTGATTGTTTTTATATAACCATGTAATGCATACTTCCGATTTATTTATATTTTTTGAAGTTAGTATGATTGTTGATTTCTAATACTAATTTATTTTGAAGCCATTGACTTGTCTGTGAAAATTGTCATAACTTACCGTAATAATTAGTGCTATGTAGGTTGAAGTAGCGAAGGCTATCTAACGTTTTTTTTAAAATATACATTATAATTTGTTTTAGATATCGATTTCCTCCAATATACTCATTTCTACATATGCTAAAATATTTGGTTTATTCACTTTGATATTTTTATGGCATGAAATTTTATGAACTAATGTAAAATAGTATTTTATATGATTAAAATTTGTTTTTTTTTTTAAAAAAAAACATATGGAAATATTTCAAGAAATCACAAGGAATGAAATCAGACTTTCAGCCCTTGGCAGCTGCCTCATCCCTATCTTCGGCTCCGGCTCCAGCGATGCTGTCTTATACTGCCACTCACAACCACCACTCTAGTTGGAGCTTTGCCACCCTTTTGTGGGTGGATCTCAGCCAAGGAGGTTAAGAGAAGAGGGGGTAAGAAGAAATCCCAGTTCCATTGGATTAAAGACTGATCTATGGTAACAATTGGTAATTTTGAGATGATAGCATTAAGAACCTTTGCAATATGTACTACCATCAATATTGTGCAAAACAGTCTGCGAAGTTGAGATCATACAATATTGTACTGCTCTTATTCTGCCATTTGGAGTATCGCACGAGTGGAGACACGTATCATCTAGCTAAGAGTTTCAAGCACCTCAGTCTCCTGTGCCAGCGTAGCCTAATAAACTAATCAAGACTGACCATATGGACTCTCTACGGCATTTCAAGTTACATATACAATGATATTATTATGAGATTGCATGACTTATTGGATGTCGTGAACACACCCAGATTAATACATCAGAACTGAATCCATTTCTCTTCTGAATGTTTTTCTTATTATCATCCAATGTTGGATTCTAAATTCAAGTCGATATGTTCAAATGAACCCAAATTTCATTTACTTACCTCTCTGCATACCCTATTTAATTTATTACCAAAGAACATGCACTCTTACTAAAGACTTTAAGGGGAATGCTATGCATCTCTGTGAAACCCCCTTCTTCCCTTGATTTGGTACCAAAGAAAAGCAATGCAAACTCTTTTATTGCTTCTTAAAGTAAGCGATCCTTACAAACCTAAGATGGCATAATCCAGTGCATCCACAAGAAAGTCTGCATCATGAGACAGAAATATTATTAAAAAAACATTTTAAATATTTAAATAGAACATCTAGATTGCACCCGAGCAAGCAATAATTAGCAAATACCTGCATCCTCTTTGGTGAAACACATTGGCGGTTTTATTCTCAAAACAGTTCCATGTATGCCTCCTTTCCCAACTAGCACTCCCAGATCTGCAATTAAGAAAAACAACTGGCATAAGGGAAAGCCGAGGGATTTATTAAAAAAACATTTGAGAGAGAGAGAGAGAGAATTGCATGAGAGGGGGAAAAGAGAGAAGAAAAGAAACCCACAACATACCCTTAAGCTTCTCAAATAGCACTGCTGTTTCTACTTTGGCAGGTGTCTTCTCTTTCCTATCAGTCACAAATTCAATTCCCAACATCAATCCCCTCCCTCTGACATCTCCGATGACTGAAAGTTAAGATAGCAATAATCAGTGATGATATAAGTGAACATATACATCATGTGAAGGTGCACTATTACCAAACAATACTAGCTCTATTGTTGAAGTAATTTTTCATAGATATTCACCAAATAAAATAGACAACATAGAAAACAATCGTTCTTGTATTTGCAAGTTTGGCATGACATCATATTGAAAAAAGACATTGCCATTAAATTACCAGTTGCTTATAATCCGATGTGTGCAGGATAATGACCATGAGAGCAGTATTGAGTAATATTAGGGCACCGAATATTTAGTAATACAGAGTTAATTGACAATAAATAGTTCTTTGAGATAAAGTTGCTCAACGAGTAGAGTTATGTAGACATAGTATCAAGTTGGAATATCGAATGCTTGATTGATGCACTATTTGGCTGATGGTATATATCAGCACATCCAATTTGAAATTGGTTCTACATCAGTCCAATTCCTACCCAAGGTCACATCCTCCAACATTAACTAGCATTTTGTATCAGGAATCCAATGTTCTTCAAGCCCTCCACAAATTCTTTATGGCATTTCAGAAGCCTGGGTGTTGGTGGGAAGAATATATGATCACAAATCAGTTGTGATGCAGTAGAATCTCTTTGGTATAAAGAATAAAGATAACAAAACTTGTCCTATGAGGAAGCGTAAAAAATCAGGTATCCCAAGCCTTCTAGCATCTTTATATGCCCTTTACAATAGAAAACCTTTAAAATGTTAGGGAACAAGAGCCAGAATAGTCGGTTCATGATACAGATAGTCAATATGTAGAATGCGAGAGAGTGCCACTAATAGGCCTTCATCATCTGGACATGCCATGGAATTCACTGGATAATAGAGTATGGTGAGATTAACAAATTCTCAACTAATGACCCGACCAAACCTCAGCTCTTTAATGTTTGTACCATTTTTATTTCATTTTTATATTGAACATAAAAGGCCAGCAGTATCAGTCCTTGATGGTGGTTTGAATTTAAACTCAGGCTGATTTTTTTTTAAACAAAATAATACAGTAGTTATTCACCACTCGGGTTTGAACTTGAGACCTCTCACTCGGAGAGGACAAGTACCAACCAGGCTGGATTGAAATATAAATTTCATATATCGTGTGAATACCCCAAGTAAGACTAAGTTCCATGAAGTGTTTCTGACTGAATTACAAAATGAGTTTTGACATGAGATCTGATTCTTAAGCCATTAATAACCCAGCGCTGGAGCCAATAATCTATGGCCATCCATTAATCAGCAAGAAATTACCACAATTTATCAAGTAGGAAAAATTAAGTAATTTAAGTCCATTCATCACTGTGTATGAACATTAGGATCACCAAACAAAAAACCAATATAAAAGTAAAGGAGATACTGAAAGCAAGGGTAAAAAGGAGTTACTTTCATGTTTCTCCTGAAGATCTTTCAATCGTTTGATCAAGTGGGATCCAACATCAGCGCAATGTGTTTGGCGTTTTTCATTATCAAGAACCTTTAGCACTGCAAGGCCACCAGCAGAGCACACAGGATTCCCACCAAAAGTGTTGAATTGAATTTTTTGTGCCATTACCTGTGCTATCTCAGGTGTAGTGACCACTGCTCCTAATGGTAGACCATTACCAATACCCTGAAACATGCAGATAGATCAAATAAAAGCATACATCTTTAATGCAATATTGGTAAGTGAAGCTTCCTGGGACTTGTGCTAGATTTGATTGTATGCTACACTAGTGATGATGTACTAGATACTCATGGAAGATCCTCAATAGAGTGCACATGAATATCTCATGTTGTACAAAAACAATAAAAATATATGTTGGGGAATAGAAAACCTTTGCCATTGTGACAATATCTGGAACAACACCCTGTGTCTCAAATCCCCAATAATGGCTTCCAGTGCGACCAAACCCACTTTGAACCTCATCAGCTATGCAGACTCCACCAGACTCACGAACAATATTGTACACCAGTTTCAGGTACCCAGGGGCTAACTCAACTGTCCCGCCAACACCCTATGAACAATTGGAATTAAAACATTAAATTGTTAAGTTGCTTCAGAATAGGACAAGAAACATTCTACTACATTGGCAGAATTCTAATTTTTGATCTACTCTTGGCAAGACCTGAAAAGTTTCTGCAATGAGTCCTGCAACTTTTCCAGGAGTACCGTAGTTAATATGATCTTGAACTTCTTTGGCATAACATAAAGCATCAGAGCCAAATGCCCCACGATAAGGATCAGGGTTCATGACATGATGAATTTCACCCTACAGAAGTTTAAGATGTAAAAACATGAGTGAGATGACATAAAACTACAAATGTTTGTTTCACAGCACATCCATGAAGCAGCCACATTTTGTAAAGCAAATACCAGCAATATATCAAACAAAACAGAGATTTGATGTTGGATATTTACGAATAGAATAACAAGCAACTCAAACATCACTGAATCTGATAATAAAGATAGCCCTTTTCTAATTAGGCATTAAAAAATATCAGATAATCCGCAGGAAAAGAGGAGCCTTCTAATATTTCAATCTGTGCAAGGAACAGAATTTACTGGATAACTCAGAGAAGAAAAAAAAAAAAACTCAGTTTAATGGCCCCATACCATGCTGTTATAATTAACTCTAATCATAACCCAAAAGCCAGCTATCGAGAATTTTATTTATCAATATATCTTCTTACAAATTCATCTTGTGTCACTGCAATTCATTTTCAGATCACAACTTTCATCTTATATCATTTTAGATTCTTTCTCTTTCATAATGCCCCCATACAAATTCATCTCTACTTATTCAGTCAGTGGTCTCCATCCTCTTTCTTTTTCTAATATTAGTACTCCCCATGTTGTTGAGCCTATCATTCCTAGATTTACCATTAACCATATCAACATTCTCATCTTTACGATGCTAGGTCCCTCTTTGCCGCTCAACATTCTATAGCACATGGCATGGCAGACCATATTCTCACTTCATAACTTTTCTTTCAAATTGCCAATGCACATGGCACCCCAAAGAGCTTCTCTGTGTCCTGCTAGCCCCTGCATTAGATATGCAAAGATGTTTATGGTTGCAATAATGTATCTCCTTAGTCCCTCAATTGGTTGGAACCTGATTCTTGTTTTTACTATTTAACAAAGTGTGTTCCACATAGCACTGTTGTATTTCTTATATAATCACAATTCAGCATTCAACCTGGTCCTCAACATATTATCAACACTAAGTCTATTTTACTGGAAAGACATCCTCCCAAGTGCACATTTAAGAGGCTCCAGTTCATCCAACTCCACTTTTCTCAATTGACTAAAATACACTTTGAACACTTCATAAGCCTCTTTTCTTCGACTTTCTCATTCTCACAGCTCCACATGTTACCCCACTATGTGGGTTCTTGCACATGAACCAGCAGTAAGTTCATTTACGACTTGCGAAAAGAAACATATTAAGCAATGACCCTTGGTTCAGGCACAAAAGGTTGGAAATTGAGTTGAGTGGTCACAGCTAACTGATGTTTATCACTGCTCTATCATACATGCCATTGAAAATATCAGTTGATCCTTAGTGTTCATCTTTCTTCCATAGTGCCTGCCAAATTATCATTATGGCTTTTACATATTCTTTCTCTGATTTGACTGAGATCATGTCTGGATTCTTTCACTTTTATCTAAAGTTTCTCATCAATTCTTCCAAGAAACAACCTCCAAATTGATTCCCTAATTTGTTGTCATTTTTATTCGCATTAGTTCCACCATCTCACCAATAATTTACATCAGCTCATAAGTTCTTTTCTCAGGGCAATTGTGTGTACCGTTCTTACTCAAAAATAGCAACTTCAATGGTTCTGGCATGTTGTTCTTTTAAAAAGGAAAAAAAGGATCTAGTGCTCTCTTGATTTACAAGATTTGTCATGTAAATGAACAAACCAATATTAACTCAAATTCTTCCATTATTTTCCACACCTCTAATGGTAGTTCATTAGGTCTTTAAACTGTTCCCTTTGCATTATTTTCCAAGCTAGGTGTCCTTCATTCTGAAATTAATGGCTTGTAAGATCGGTTGCCTTCCAACAAGAGTTGGCAAATGGGAGTCAAAATTTGATGTAAGCTATGGATATGAATCAATGCAACTGTTTAAGACCATGGAATTTGACATCATCAAATAGAATAACAAAGCATCCTCTGTATATCAATAAGTATATTGGATGAGGTTATTGACTCATTAAGGTCTAACACTGATTTCATTAAAAACCTAGAAAAGTAAGAAATCAACCTCAACCTACCCTGGGCTTGCTTATTTCATTATAAATTTTAGACAAGTATATATCACTTTCTTGTTTGATAACTCAACAAGTACTCTGTCTCTAAGATGACATCAACATGTTGTCAACAAATGAAGGCAGACGAGGAAGATATTTTCTCTCTTCATAGAATAGTTCCATCTTTAGCTTACCATAACTTCTTTAATGTTGTAATTACTAAACCGATGCAGTAAGAATGGCATGATGAAGTTACCCTAAAGAGAAAGAACATCAAAAGTTTTTCAGTTATGAAAATCATTTCATGAGTTCAATTTCAGAATCAAGGCCAGCATCATATGAAACATTTCAACTTTGGATATGCAATGACAAAAACTCTAGATATATTTTTGTGTAGACTGTAATCAGTTACCAATAATACACTAACCTGAGGGATCGGGTATTTCCACGTATGGAGAGCTGTCAGTCCTATTGTTCCAGAACTGCCACCATGATATGCATTTCTCAAGGCAATCATACTCAGATTACCAGTATACAATCGAGCCATCATCATTGCCAATTCATTTGCTTCAGTCCCAGAATTAACAAAATAAACAACCTGCAATTTCCATGATTTAATAGCAATAAAAGGTAATCTATTTGCATTTTTTTTCCATCTCAAAAATATAAAGAAACCTTTGACATAATTCAACAACCAATTTTTGTTGCTTTTACATCTCAAAAAAATGCATATAGTTATTCCAAGAAAAATGAGAAAGCATAATACAGAAGCAATCATGATGGTTGTCACTTATTACTCAAAGGCTGCATCCACCATAATGTCTTCTATGTCATATAACTAAAGCGAAAGCAGCATTTGATCACTAGCCTGGAATTTTAGTTAGCGATGCTACTAGCAGAAAAGCTTGCGAATTTAACAAAAATACATTTTTTTAAATAAAAGGTGAAGCTCTTAAAAACAGCTAATGTTAATATGTACGTATCTAGCATCTGAAATGGAAAGTATCTACATTATAAGATGTTCCAATATCCTCATGGTCTGGTTCTACATTCAGGATGTTAGCATGATATATGTGACCCTACAAACCAAGTAAAAGGATGGACAGAGGAAAGGCCATTGGAATTAGAAATGAGATAGACGTCAATTAGTCAAGTTCCATTCATTTGTCTGTAATTCACTAATCTGGGTTTCCTAATCCTAAAACTCATTTGCCAGGATACCCATAACTTGTCAAAATGACGTGTTTCAGGTTAACCAAACCATTGGCTTTTGAGATTTCTACAATAACATCCATTATCATCTACTTATATCATCATCTCGTTTGGATGCAGTACCACATATCCATCTTTCCTTCATATTGCCCAGTTACTGTAGCACACTGGAGTAGAGGGGTATTAAAAGAACTGTGAAAAAAGTTAAATATAATTACCTTCAGATTTCCTGGCATTTTTGATGCCAGGGCTTCGGCGAATTCAACAATGGCGTGATGCAAGTAGATGGTGGTGGTGTGCTGAAGGAGCTCAGTCTGTTTCACCACGGCATTCACCACATCCGGATGACAGTGCCCACAAGAGACCGTAACTATTCCAGCAAACGCATCAAGATAACGCTTTCCGTTCTCATCATAGAGATACTGCATCTTCCCTTCCACGATGTTGAGCTGCGCAAAAACCAAATACGCAAGATTGAAATCCACTACGAGGGATCCTTTGCATTCAACTTTCTTTGAACCATCTTTTTTGTTTACAAGAAGAGAAGGAGGGATATCGATTAAAATGGTTTTTGTGAGACGGAAAGAGGAGTTTGTGTAATAAACCGAAAACTACTATTTTCTTCAGGAAAAAAAAAATTTGATCTTAAACAATGTTAATGATCGAAAATATGTGGATTTTTGTTTGCTCTGATGCCTTTAGCAAAATCAAACATGAGATCGGAATACGATCCAAACTTAAAACCCTCCGGCCTTCGAGTGCTAATACCATCGCGGTCAGGGAATCTAGAGATAAAGTGAAGAAAGAGAAGGAGCGAAGAGAAAAAGAGTATTACTGGCTTCTGGTAGTAGTAGAAGAGCGAGGGACCGAGAAAAGTCTTCCTTTTCTGGAGAATCTCCTCCCCCGGGATTCCATTGTAGGGCCGCGGTTGGTGGTCGAACGGCGGGAGAGACGGCGGAGCGGCGGCCAAGGAGGCGAGGCCGCGGCGGAGGTGGAGCCACCGGAGCTCCGCCATCGATCCGAGGCTCCTCCGCCATAGATCTCTGGGAACAAACATGACGAAGACGGGAGCGGCGTTTGGGATGGAAGGTAGGATGGTGCGGCGAGGGCTTTTCGAGCAAGGCCGGTTGGGAGGCCGATGACGTGGAAAGTAGAATATTCTTATAAACTAATGGGACGGAGAGGAGCTCCCTAAGTACGGATACGAACTAGAGCGCCGGCGGCCATGTCCTTTCTGGATCAGCTGTACACGTAGAAGACGAAACACCCCAACTACCGTTCGGATGGCACGCTGGTCGCATGGCTTTCACGCTTTAAGCGCACGCATTCGATTGAAGAATGCCGCTCCTTGCGTCGTCAACGTCCAATCATACCGAACGCCGGTCTCGTCTCCCGCTCTCGGTCTCTCTCCCCCCAGCTCCCTCCCTCCCTCTCTCTCTCTCTCTCTCTCCGGTGAATCTGGGGCCTCAACTTCTTGTAGCAGCCTTATAGCACCTATCTTCCCCAACGATCGAAATAATATTCAGTTAATAAATTTTTTCTACGTAGATTCAAATTAGTATGTATAAAGATCATTCTGATATATTTTTATAAATATTTCAAATTATATAATATTCTTATAAATTATTATTTATACATATATTCTTATAATTATTTTTTAGCTAAAGTATGCAAATTTTATTTTAGTTTTTAAACTTTCAATTGTTACAATACATGTATTCATGTGCTGTGTTTCAT
This sequence comes from Calamus simplicifolius, assembly GCA_900491605.1. Taxonomy (NCBI): domain Eukaryota; kingdom Viridiplantae; phylum Streptophyta; class Magnoliopsida; order Arecales; family Arecaceae; genus Calamus; species Calamus simplicifolius. The sequence continues at coordinate 38,965 of UESW01004786.1, forward strand.
CTTAGCAACCTGGACATGTTCATTTCATCCTATTTACCAGGTTCACTTGTTACTTAAACTTATAATTAAATATCATAAGTTGTTACATTTTAAATTTTATTTTACTATATTCATGTCAAGATGACAAGTTAGCTATTTCATCAATTCTAACGGAAGCTATATAACTAAATATTAAGAATGTAACATTCTTAAAATATGAGAAGCTAAATTACTACAAGAAAATAATGAAATAGCGACACAATTTTAGCGACGCAAAGATGCGTCGCTAAAATTGTGACTACATTGCGATGCCTCCGCGTCAAAAAAATATTGCGACGTAAATAGCGACGCATTAGCGACTCAATAAATCATAAAATTAAAAAAAATAATTTTTAAATTTAGCGACGCAAAAATGCGTCGCAATATTTATAAAATATATTTTTTAAAATATTATTAAAGGAATAAAATATTACGACGTAGCTAAGTGCGTCGCAATGTTTTTTAAAAAATTAATTATGTTAAATAGCGACGCATTAGCGACGTAATAAATATAAAATGAGAAAAAATATATTTAATATAGCGATGCAAAAATTACATCGTAAATATTAATAAAAAATTAATTTTTATAAAATATAATTATGAAATAAAAATATTGCGACGCAACTCAGTGCGTCGCAATATATTTGAAAAACATAATAATTTTAAATAGCGACGCATTAGCGACGCAATAGACCAAAAATTATAAAAATTAATTTTAATTTAGCGACGCACTAATTGCATCGTAATTATTTTAAATGAAATTAATTTTTATAAATATTAATATGAAAAAAAATATTGCGACGTAAAACAGTGCGTCGCAATGTTTTTTAAAAACTTAATTATTTTAAATAGCGACGCATTAGCGACGCAATAAACCAAAAATATAAAAATTATTTTTAAATTTAGCGACGCAATAATTACATTGCAATTAATTTAAATAAAATTTATTTTAAGAAAATAGTATTATGAAATAAAAATATTGCGACGCAATCCAGTGCATCGCAATGTTTTGTTAAAAATAAATATGTTAATTAGTGACGTAATAGCGATGCAATAAAACAGTAAAGTAATAAAAAAAATTTTATTTAATAACACAAATTAATACGTCGCAATATTTTAAAAGAAATTCATAATGCCAAATTAGCGAGGCATTAGCGATGCAATAAATTAAAAATATAATTAAAAATTAATAATGTCCGAGATCGGTCGTCATCGACCGTGATCAATCATGGCTTCGATCGATCGCAACCGTCGGGTCGTCGCCGATCGGATCGATCGCGATGGTCCGAGATCGGTCGTCGCCGATCGGGATCGATCATGGCTTGGATCGATGGCAACCATCGGATCATCGCCGATCGAGATCGATCATGGCTTCGATCGATCGCAACCGTCGGATTGTCACCGATCCGATCGATCGCGACAGTCCGAGATCGGTAGTCGTCGATCGGGATCGATCATGGCTTCGATCGATCGCAACCCTCGATCGTCACCGATCTGATCTATCGCGACGGTCTGAGATCGGTCATCGCCGATCAGGATCGATCATGGCTTGGATCGATCGCAACCGTCGGATCGTCGCCAATCCGATCGATCGCCACGATCCGAGATAGGTCGTCGCCAACCGGGATCGATCATGGCTTGGATCAATCGCAACTGTCGGATCGTCGCCGATCGGATCGATCATGGCTTCAATCGATCGCAACCATCGGATCGTCGCTGACCCAATCGATCGCCACGGTCCGAGAGAGGTTGTCGCCGACCGAGATCGATCATGGCTTGGATCGATCGCAACCATCGGATCATTTATAATTATTAAAAAAAAAAAGTAATGAAAAAGTTTTAAAAAAATATTAAACAAATATTGCGACGCCGTAGCGACGCATTTTTGAAGAAAAAAATAAATAAATATTACGATGCAATGTATGCGTCGTAATTATTTTTAGTAAATATAATTTTTATTAGTAATAATAAATAAAAAAAATATAATATTGCGACGCATTAGTTGCGTCGCAATATTTTTTCTATAAATATATGTAATGAAAAGTATAAAAAAATATTACGATGCAATTTTTGCGTCGCAATTATTATCATAAATTATAAATATTATTATTTATAAATATTAAAATATTATTGCACACCGTAGCGATGCATTTTCGAAGAAAAAAATAAACAAATATTGCGACGCAATGTATGCATCACAATTATTTTTAGTAAATATAATTTTTATCAGTAATAATAAATAAAAGAAATATAATATTGCGACGCATTAGTTGCATCGCAATGTTTTTTTCTATAAATATATGTAATGAAAAAGTATAAAAAAAATTATTGCGACGCAATTTGTGCATCGCAATCATTATCATAAATTATAAATATTATCATTTATAAATATTAAAAAATTATTGCGACGTCGTAGCGATGCATTTTTGAAGAAAAAAATAAACAAATATTGCGACAATGTATGCGTCGTAATTATTTTTAGTAAATATAATTTTTATCAGTAATAATAAAAAAAGAAATATAATATTGCGACGCATTAGTTGCATCGCAATATTTTTTCTATAAATATTTGTAATAAAAAATTATAAAAAAAATATTGCGACGCAATTTGTGCGTCGCAATTTTTATCATAAATTATAAATATTATCATTTATAAATATTAAAAAATTATTGCGACGCCGTAGCGATGCATTTTTGAAGAAAAAAATAAACAAATATTGCGACGCAATGTATGCATCACAATTATTTTTAGTAAATATAATTTTTATCAGTATTAATAAATAAAGAAATATAATATTACGACGTATTAGTTGCGTCGCAATGTTTTTTCTATAAATATATGTAACAAAAAAGTTTAAAAAAAATATTGCAACACAATTTGTGCATCGCAATTATTATTATAAATTATAAATATTATCATTTATAAATATTAAAAAATTATTGTGATGCCGTAGCGATGTATTTTTGAAAAAAAATAAATAAATATTGCGACATAATGTATGCATCGCAATTATTTTTAGTAAATATATTTTTTATTAGTATTAATAAATAAAAGAAATATAATATTGTGATGCATTAGTTACGTCGCAATATTTTTTCTATAAATATATGTAATGAAAAAGTTTAAAAAAAATATTGCGATGCAATTTGGGCGTCGTAATTATTATCATAAATTATAAATATTATCATTTATAAATATTAAAAAATTATTGCGATGCCATAGTGACGTATTTTGAAGAAAATAATAAATAAATATTTCGACGCAACTAATGCATCGCAATAGTTTTTAGTAAATATATTTTTATCAGTAATAATAAATAAAATAAATATAATATTGCGACGCATTGTTGCGTCGCAATGTTTTTTCTATAAACAGATGTAACGAAAAGTAAAAAAATATTGCGACGCAATTGTGCGTCGCAATTATTATCTTAAATTATAATTTTTATCATTTATAAATATTTAAAAAAAAACATATATAATATTGGGACGCATTTGTTGCGTCGCAATGTTTTTTGGATAAATATATGTAATGAAATAGTTAGAAAAATTTTTGCGACGCACTGTATGCGTCGCAATTATTGTCATAAATTATTATTTTAATCATTTAAAAATATTAAAAAAATATTGCGACGCCTTAGCGACGTAATTTCTAGAAATAAAAATAATTTTTCCGCCGGGCATTGGCACCAAGTTAGCGACGCATTAGCGACGCAATTAATTGTGTCGCTACCTTTTTCATAAAAATATAATAAGGCCAAATTAACGATGGATTAGCGACGCATTGTTGCGTCGCTAATACATAATAAATTTAAAAAAAAATTGCGACCGATTAGCGATGCAAATTTGCGTCGCTAATCACTCATATATAAAGTCGACCGGCCTTCTCTTCTTCTTCCCCATCTTGACTAGCCGCTGCCCTCCCCAAAACCTCTCCGGCTCCCCCCCTTCGGTGCTTCGGCTCCCCGGCGGTCTCCTCCAACTCCGGCGTCTCCTTCCCCCCCCACCCTCTTCCAAAATTTTTTTTTTGTAAAAATTTTCCTCTGGCCACGGCCAAGACCGTGGCCGTCTTCTCCGGCCATGGCCGCTGCCGTGGTCGGCAGTGGCCTGGCCATGGTGGCCAGGCCACAGTCAAAAAAAAAATTCTTGTAACAGGGGGGGGTGGCGAAAACCCCCCCCCCCATATTGTCTTCTTCGGCCACGGTCGCTGCCGTGGCCAGCAGTGGCCTGGCCACGGTGGCCAGGCACAGTCAAAAAAAAAAAAAAATTTGTAACAGGGGGGGGGGGGGGGAAAACCCCCCCCCCCATTTTGTCTTCTCCGGCCACGGCCGTGGCCGCGGCCGGAGAAGCCGGCCATGGCCGCTGCCGTGGCCTAGCCACGGTGGCCAGGCCACAGTCAAAAAAAAATTTGTTGTAACAGGGGGGGTGGGGAAACCCCCCCCCATTTTGTCTTCTCCGGCCACGCCGCTGCCGTGGCCAGCAGTGGCCTGGCCACGGTGGCCAAGCCCCCCCATTTTCTCTTCTCCGGCCACGGTAGTGGCCGCGGCCGGAGAAGCCGGCCACGGCGCTGCCGTGGCCGGCAGTGGCCTAGCCACGGTGGCCAGGCCACAGTCAAAAAAATTTTTTTTGTAACAGGGGGTGGGGAAACCCCCCCCCCATTTTCTCTTCTCCGGCCATGGCCGCTGCCGTGGCCGGCAGTGGCCTGGCCATGGTGGCCAGGCCACAGTAAAAAAAAATATTTGTTGGCTGTTACAGGTGGGGTGGGGAAACCCCCCCCCCCCCCATTTTCTCTTCTCCGGCCACGGCCGCTGCTGTGGCCGGCAGTGGCCTGGCCACGGTGGCCAGCCACAGTAAAAAAAAAAAAAGGCTGTTACAGGCCCCCCCCTCCCTTGACCTTCTCCGGCCACGGCCGCAACCGTGGTCGGCCGTGGCCTGGCCACGGTGGCCAGGCCACAAAAAAAATAAAAAAAAGTCTTTTACAGAGGGTGGGGAAAACCCCCCTTTATCTTCTCCGGCCACGGTTGTAGTCGCGGCCGGAGAAGCCGGCCACAGCACCGGTGGTCAGGACAAAAAAAAAAAAAAAACATGTATGTTACGGGGGTGGAAAACCCCCCTCCCCTTTTATCTTCCACGGCCACGGCCGTGGCCTGGCCACGGTGGCCAGGCAAAAAAAAAAAAAAAATATTTATGCAATAATTTTTGTGCATTTGTAGTTATTTACAATTTTTATGTCTTGATTATTTACATTCTGCTTCAAATTGAATGATGCATTAAATTATGTAATGCTTGAATGAAAGTCATGTTGTAGTTTTATTTAATTCTCAAGAACACATTAGTACTTTCAATGATTTATATTTTAGTCTTCACAAACAATTATATTCGACATAATAATCTTAAGAAGCCATTGACTATATATAGAACACTATGCCTCTATTTGTAGAATTGACAAGAATTTATGAATAACAAGCATAAGTTCGATTGTCTTCAGATTTTCATATTATTAATCACAGCACTATAACCTTTAGACCCATTTGAGAATTTGTAAGATTTAGTCTTGCAAATTCTCAAATTGTCCTGGTGGACAGTTTGAGAATATTTTTTGCGATATGGTAGTCTGCTATTAATCATCTTTGGTTGAGAAATATGACCATTCATCCTTGCATCCCAAGCTCAGCAAGTCTTTTACTGCGGATATCCAAGTTTGCGCAATGACAAGCAAGATTGGTGGGCCGTTTCTAAAATCGTCCCACGTTCAACAATCGTATTAGAGGAGAGTTCATCAAGTCAATCAGCCGAGTGCCCTGCATTTCAAGAGGATGAGATGGAAATGCATGCAATTGAGGACGATACAAGGGCTCCTGAAACATCACTTAGAGATCCAAATGGTGATGTCCAAGAAATTGCAGATGTAAATGTTTGGTTTCCTTCCGATGATAATGAAACTGAATTGTAGTCCGATACGGCATCGGATGTTGAACCAACATTTCACAAACAAATGACACCAATTAAACATAGAGGTTTTTTAAAATTTAACTTTTTTTATAAGTGTTAAATTTTTACATAGTCAATCATTAATCGTAATTTAATTGTATGAATCTTTAGTATTTTCAGTATGACGGGCAGAGGTAGATCTACCGACGACAGACGGAGTGAGCAGGGACGTAGCCCTGCTGCATCAGATCACATGAGCGTCGGAGATGGAGAGTTCGGATCTCAGCAGTCGCACAGCCTTCGATCTCTCCAGCAGTATTACCATCCAGCCGATCGGCACATACCTCCGAGAGTTCTTCCACCATCGGCCGCACCGTACTTTGACTTGATGCTCAGGGGCTGTAAGTATATACTAATTAAAAATATATGTTTATGTTTTTAAGTCAATTACTTATAAACATGCATTTTTTTAACAGATTTATTAAGCAGCATCATGTATCCAGCCACATCAGCGCCGTATTTCAGAGGCGTGCAGATCCCAGTGGCTACGATTGGCGCCACGTATCTCCAGCCACGAGGGAGTTTTATTTTTCTGAGTTTCAGGTAAACTTATTAAATACAATTTATCACTGATATAAAATTTCTTAATCTTAATAAATTTAGAAACTAACTATTTATTTTAATGCAGAAAAAGTTTACGTGGGATCCTGCCAGCCATGATGCCATTAGGGCAGCATGGGAGGCTCTGTCGGGACGCCGATACTCCGACATGCTTCATCGTTGGAGGTCATCGGGTCAGCGTCCTGCGCACGTGCCAGAGGGTATTTGGCACGAGTGGCAGCAGGCCTGGCAGTCCGATGGCTGGCGCAGGAGGTCCGCATCAGCCAGCACGAACCGCCGATCTGAGAAGGGCGGTCCTGGCACGGGTCTCTCCCGCCATACTTCGGGCTCCATTTCGATTCAGGAGCACAGACGGCGTATGGTAAGAAAAATAAATATTTTAATTACTATTTTAGTTATTTACAAATATTTGTATTAATATCAATTTTTTTATTGTTATAGTCTGAGCAGGAGGGCGGAGATCCTGGTGAGTTTCGTCTATTCAGGGCGACACACACCAGGAGGGACGGTTCCTGGGTCGACACGCGATCACGGGAGGTTGCGGTAAGAAATTAGATTTATGTAGTATCTGTTTAATTTCTAAAATTTTATTTCGAGAAATTTATTAACTCATTTATTGTTGATTTCATAATTTAAAGACACGAGTCGAGGAGCTTCGCTCCTAGGCATCGCAGGTCGACTCTACTGATGGGGAGACGCCCGTCGAACTCTCAGCAGAGGAGAGTCGGCGTGTGTTTTTGGAGGCTGTTGGTGCCCAGCCGCGAGACCGCAGGGTCTATGGTCTGGGCACTAGAGCTTCTACATATTTTCCCCATCAGGCCTCCAGCTCGCAAGTTTCTGGTGATATTCCTCCCGAGCGTTTAGATGACCTTCGGAGATCTATTGCAGAGGAGGTTCGGCAGTCGAGCAGGATTTGAGGATCATATGCGAGGCCGGGATCAGGAGATTGCAGACATGCGAGATGAGATGCATCATTTGCGGGATATGGTTAGCCGCTTGTCGCAGAGTCTCCAGCCTCCACAGCCTCCACGTGATCGCTCAGATTCTTAATGTATTTTTTTCTTTTTATATGTTGTACATGAAAACTTCAAAATTTTAATATATTATTTATTTTGTAAATTGAATGATTATTGTTTGGATCAATATGAGTGAAGAATGTTTCGATCAATATTTAAATGTAACGAAATTGTATTAACCGTTTTAATTTTTAAATTTTTATTTTTTTAAAAAATATTTATTTAGCGATGCATTAGCGACTGCAATTGCATCGCTAATATTTTCAAAATATTATTATTAAATATTACGATGCAATGAGCTGGCGTCGCAATATTTTAAAAAAAATTAATTAGCGATGCATTAGCGACTCAAATTGCATCGCTAATATTTTCATAATATTACTATTAAATATTGCAACGCAACGATGTGGCATCGCAATATTTTTTTAAAAAATTTAATTAGCGATGCATTAGCGACTAAAATTGCGTCGCTAATATATCTAAAATATTATTAGTAAATATTGCGACGCAGTGACCTGGCATCGTAATATTTTAAAAAAATTTTATTAGCGACGCATTAGCGACTAATATTGCGTCGCTATTATATTTAAAATATTATTATTAAATATTACGATGCAGCTAAATGCGTCGCAATATTGCGACGCAATTGAATGCATCGCAATATTTAATATTAATATTTAAAATATAAAATTTAGTTTTAAATTTAGCGACGCATTTTGGTGTGTCGCAATATTGCGACGCATCTCTGCATCGCAGAGAGTCGCTGTTTTGCACGCAATTGCGATAAATTATGGTTGCGATGATATTCTCAGCGACGCAGTCATTGCGTCGCTAATGCGTCGCAATAGCATGTTTAGCGACGCATTAGCGACGCATTTGGGCATCGCAATATTTTTTTTTTCTTGTAGTAATCATAATAATTGCAAGTTTGTAGATCAAAATGAATTTTGAGTAAAAGTTTGAAGACCAAAAAGTATATATTATCTAACAAATAATTAAGATTGAGAAATCAAAGTAACTCCAAAAAATAATTAATATGTAACATGCATGATATAAGGATATAATTTTTCTTTCCTTTATTTCAATTACACTTGAAATACAACATAGAAATGAAAAAAATTATAATGCATAAAATGTTTCACTAATTATTTTATTTTTACACATGCAATAATAAACTATAATCGTGGTTCAATAGAGCCACCGCATCGTCACAAATGGTCCTTAACAAAGGTTCTATTGTTTTATTTCCTTTTTTTAACTATTCTTGAAATATGATAAATAAAACTCATTTACAATGTATAATGAAGCTTGTCAATGTCATTAATATATATTATAAAGCTAAAAATATTAATATAGGTATCCACATCCTAAGAAATAGTTATATTAATCTATTTTCAAATTAAATCAATTTAGGTCAAATGAAATCATATTAATCACTCCTATTATTTGTGTCTTTGTCTTAATAAAAGAACATTTAGAATTTTTATTTTTATTTTTTTGGGCTACCAATTTTCCTATCTTATGTATAATCTCCCTTCTATCCCATAGTTATCTACTTAAACCCAATCATGATCTATGTGAAATCATACCTAATTCTACGTGATCTGACCTCAACCTACTCATCTAATTCTACCTGATCACACTTAATCTTATCCAATCAAATCCGATCACACTCAACCTAATCACATCTATCTCAATCTAATTAACTCTAGCTCAATCCGAACCAATAGAGCCAATATGTGAGGCCAAGCACAATTTATGTACCTAAAAGACTAAAATCTTATCCAAGATTTGAACCTAAACTTGAATCCATCATATAATATTGGATTTAGTTGCTATGATCAGACACATAATATTCTCATCCTTTATCCTTTAACATAGTTTTCATATCATGAAAAAACTATCATATAGAGGTATACGAAGTTAAAACCATCCTTCTTTCCAGTGTTCATCTTCTTTCATTTTAATATGAAAACTGGCATCTTACCTTGAAAAACCAAAATGGGATGGTGATCCATGCTAGGAAAGTGAGGGGACTAGGCCTAAGGGCCTCTCAAGTGACTCCCAACAGCATGTACACCATCGAGCAGGTCCCTCACTTGGGTTGCTTGCTTCGTTGTTGGCTAGGTCTGCAAGCTCGCCCTCTCCATGGGTAATATCAGCATGCCTGCATCGAGCCCGGGGTGGTTGAGGCCCTAGTGGCTTCAAATCACCTTCTTTAGCTCCTACTTTAATAAGTGGATTGGTTGTTCACTCTACAGGTTGATCATCGATGACATCATGCTACTCAACATCGAAAACTTACACCACCTACTATGAGTGCAAGGATTGAGGACCGTGAAATCGACAAGATCACTGACTCAGCGATGCAGTTATGGTAGTGAGTTGAATAATCTTCTCCCTAGTTGCTTTCTCTTTTTTTCTCTCTTTTCTATAAAGAATATGTAACACCTAAGCATGTATTTTGATGCAGCCAACCACTCTCTCTTGGGTAAATCAAGTATCTCGATGGGGGGAATTAGGGGGATAGGGTGTTAGGGTTAAGAGGAAAAAGGGAGGAGGGGAGAGAGAGAGGAAGAACTAAATAGCTTGTCTTGAGTTAAAAATTGCAATGTGATATTAAGAACTTAAAAAAAAAAAATTGAGAGATGAAAATTAAGAGGAGTTCCATCTAATTTTAAATTAGCTTTTATTATTTACAGTCTTCAGTACTATTTTTTTAAATTCCATCAACTAGCACATCTCTCCATGTAAGAGCCCATGTGTTGAATATATTTAATTATACATTGGTTACGCATCAGATAGATCATAGGTACTTCTATAAGGTTAAGAAATATAAAATAATATATTTCAACTAATTTTTTTTTTGGTAAGGCCTTAAATTATTATAAATATATCAAGTAGATTCGGCCATGACTATTGTAAGGCAAAGAGATATTGCAAATGGGCTTATGATTTTCTCTAATTGGATTTGTTTAAATTTAAATATGGATTTGGACCCTTGGTTTATTAAGGATAGTAGGACTTGAATAAGAGGAGTATATGAGAGCCTATGGTAACATGTATTGAGTCTCATATTATTTATGTGTTGAATAAATCTTAGATACTTATATAAGATTAGGGAACCTTAAATAATACTTTCTAGCTGGGCTTTGTTAATAGAGTTATAAATTATTACACTATATATGCATATGTGTGTAATAAAAAAGACTCTGAGATTAGCCAGCATAGCCAACATTACAAAGTGATACCTTAACCTAAGTGAGAAATTGCTTTGTGTATTTTATGCAGAAGGAGAGAAAGAAAGAAAATATATTCTCTTTATTTTTCATGATGAGCCATCTAGAGAGATAATAATATCTTTCTACTATATCTACCAAAATATTCTCTTTTATTTTTAAATTTTTAAGTTCTATTTAAATTATGAAGAGAAGTACCAATAGTAGCATGAACCTAACATTAGTTGTTTCTTCTTAAATTATAGTCTCTACTCTCAACATTGGGGTCTTCAACCATTTAGTAGAAGACCATACCCAACCATTTTATCTCAAAATATGCATTACGTGTGTGAGATTCTAGTTCAATCATAATGACTAACAAAAGAGAATACACATTTATGATCAAAACAGAAATTCTTTATAAAGGAGTGTATTTGCAAATACTTTGCTACAATGCTTCAGAATTTTGCCCAACCCTTTTTTCCTTGGGTATTAGCCACCCATTTAGTAATAGATGGCCAATTTGAGCAAGCTAAAATAACTATTTGGCTAGCTATGTGTTGGGAATTGTATTCTAAAGCCAATCATTTGATGATTGTGCTAATGTAAATAGCATATAAATTATATATTAATAAAAGTTATTTGGCAGTTTATTCATTACAAGAACATCTTCATAAAACTCCTAATAATAATGAAGCCCTCAGGATCTTCCTTCATGATAAAGAAGGATTTATCTTTGAAGGTCCTCAAAAGAGTTCGCGACCAAATGATATACTATGACAGGGCCATAGTACTATCAATTATAGGACATTGTATATCATATTTGTTGGTTGTCCTCTTAACCAAGAAGTGTAGAGACACTGGTATGACATACAGATGAAAGTGTAGGAGTACATTTCACGAACGTGACTCATTTTTGAACACTCTGCTGTCAAGAGTTAATCCGAGAAGATATGTGTATAAGTATCCTTTAGACCTGAGGATCACAACCGGTGACTTGCAAGAAACTCATTGTACTTAGGTGCCGGACCACCTGAATTTTTAATCCAGCTACGAAAGGTTACTGGGTGTAGTCAAGTACTTGTGGTAGTCAATTGTTGATCAAGATAGAATTTGACCTATCCCGTTAAAAGGAGAAATGCTTGTGTTTCAATTTAGCAAGACCTTGGCCAAGGTATTTCATGTGAAGGTCACATGATCATTAAAGTTGAAATCACTTTATGGATTTGCTGTTTAGAGTTGACAGGCTCTTAAGCCATCCTTAACATTTATGGTCAAAGGATGAATTATACGTAACTATTTCATAGGGTTCTTGGAGTTTGTTCGGCAACTCTTCGACCTATCCAGACGTCGGGTTCCATTGCTAGATGGCACATCGATTAGTATAGAAAGTTGTTCCTATGCTACCGGCTTAGGTTCAAACCTAGAGAGTCACATGCATAGAAGTTTCTAGGATGATCTATTTGCTGATCAATGATTGTGAATCGTATATGATTTAATTAATCAATTTGATTGATTGAATTATCTCAATTGGGTTAAGTACAAGTGAATTAGATTCAATTAGGTTTAAGTCTATTAGAAGGACTAATCAATTTCAAATATTGATTTGAAATTAGACTTGATTTGGATTTAAATAGATTCAGGACTAGCCAAATTTGATTTGGGCTAGGACCATGATTTATGTAGGTTTAATCCATTAAATTCAAATCAGCTTAAACCAAAACCCAAACCCCTTGTGTGAAAAGGGTTTTCTTGCATAAGGATCTCACATGATGAGATGGCTGAAATCTCATATCATGAGAGATTAAATTCTCATGTAGAATTTAATGTATAACATTAACGTTCTCCAAATAGTTCCATTGGAATTCTAAGTGTTAGAATTCACATCTCTTTATTTTCACCGAACGTCGAATTAACCAAACGTTGCGTCTCTTTGGTTTTCACCAAACGACAGAATTCTAAGTGTTAAAATTTAATAGGCTAAAGGCTGAATTAAGCTTATAAATTAGAGGACATTCTTCACCAGATCATCGAACAAAAAAAGATATGTTATGGATTGAAATTCTAAAGAGTGATTCTAGTGTTAGAAAATGTTTGGTGGATCTTGGAGGAAGATTCAAGTGGAAGGATTCAAGATCAGCAAAGTTATTTTTCCGTGAGCTAGCACTCCTGGGAATCCGATCATTCAGGGGCTTCGCGTGGATGATACTAGAGGCCGAACGATTGAACGGCTGCAGAGCACAAAGGATTTACCTATTGTTCTTAAGGTAAGTGATTTGATCCCTAGATCTTAAGGCAGACTTCAAGACAAGCAGTATGACTTCTCATCTTGAAGATCAAGATATGATCTTGATTATTTTATTTATATGCATAATTTAGATCAAACGATCCTATAGTATAAGGCAAAGATATAATCTTGATGCATGTTACATAGATTAATATTTAATCTTTAAGATTTTGCATTAATAATTGTTATCAAATTATTAAAATATGCATGCCTCGAAGATTATTTCTCCTTACACTATGAGTTTAGGCATGAATGGCAAGTACAATAATTTTTAAGAAGTATAAGAGTTTTCAAAATATGATGAGTAAGACTACAAAGGTAAACGTTTAGCTAGAAACCTAGAAAGAGGAACAACTATAGCATTTTTTTGACAATGGCTATGTCCAACTCTAATCATATCCCTAATTTCAACCAAAGTAGAGAAAATTGGAAGCAAGCAAAGTAGAAGGAGAGGATGGATCCTACAACTGGTGTTGCAAAGGATGGGAACAATAAGGTATGAGTGTTGCAGAGGATGGGGACAATAAGGTATAGGTGTGGAAGCAATTCTGCCATGGTCTTAGGATTGTTAGAGAAGAGAGTAAAGAGAAAAGGATCAAGAAACCCAATTGAGAGAAATAGATGGATGGTGGATGAATGCAATGAGAAGTGATAGGGTCATGGCCTTAGTGTAACGAGAAAGGCTTATAAGCAGAAAAAGAAAGGTTGATGAGAAATCATATTGAGGCAAGATAATTGGGTCAAAATTTTTAAGTCACTAGAGGGGATATCGATGAGATATGGTGGCTGAGAGACAAAGTGGTTGAAAGGCGATGAAACTCTAACTGAGGCATCATTGGAGAGAAGAGCATGAGGATGGGAGAGAGGGACAAGAAAATGGAGGTATTTTGGTAATTTTGGTATAAGAAAATAAAAGTAACTAATTTTTAGTTGATTTTGAACTTTTTCTTCCTTCAGGTTTTACTTCCAATTCATAAGTGAACTAAAGCAATGTCTTGAATTTTGTTACTACAAAAGATTTAATATGTGCATATCACTAAATAATCGTAATATTATTATGATGACAACATATATAGTAATTAAACTATCATATTAGTGACCCAAGTTAGAAAATGTATTAGATTTCACATATTTGATAATAATATTATCTGTCAACCATAATTCCATGAAATTTATATGGTGCATCGTACAATGTATTTTTTTTTAATTCTAACCTAGTTAGTTGTATCTATTGGCAGTAAATCTTCTGCAATACAAGTTGTAAAAATCCCTATGTATTTGTTCACTTTTGATAGGTTTGTTGCCCAGCTAAGTAACCCAAGAGGAGGGGGGTGAATTGGGTTCTTTTTAAAAAATTAAAAATTTAGCAAGTATATGTTATTTTGAAAAACTAAATTCAAAAATTTTAAAGTGAAATGAAGTGAGGTTAAGAGCAATAATGCACGACAAACCAATCACACACAAGCATAAGGATTTATAGTGGTTCGGTGCCAATCCTTGCACCTACGTCCACTCCCCAAGGATCTCTTATAAATTTTCTTCGCTAATCATTTACTCAACGATTACAACTCTAGCTAACATAGCTAGCTTCTCGTTTACAAGGCACAAGGTAGCCTTATAAATTATAAATTATGGGTTTGGCACACCCAACACAAGATTCAACCAAGTTGAAACTCAAATAAGTGAACAATGATACAAATATCATAATAAAATAGCTCCTATATGAGCAAATGAAATAGTAATAACACTTTACAATTTTTAAAGGTCTTCTTTTAAATAAGCTTCTCCTCCATGAATGCTAGAGGCTTTGAGCACTTAAAAAATATTTCTTAAAGTTTGGTGAAACCTTGAATGAGCTTTGATATCTTTGAAGGATTTGGAGCACAGCTACTCTTAAAAATAATGAATGCTGAAACTTTTTGAACTTTCTCCTTTAATCCTCTTAAATCACATTTAAAAGCTCTTACCAACCCCCTTAAATTCATCATTTGAACTTATATTTATAGTCTTCTGTAATATCAGACCGTTGGAAATGGTTGGAGTGAGAGTTTTAAAGCCTGGAATGTGTCAAAACTAGACGTTAAACCTTCTAGCACTGTCGACTACCATACCGACTAATAGGCCATTAGTCGACTATCATGCTGACTAACTGAAATTAACTCTCGATATAAATCACATTAGCTGACTAACTAAAATCAGCTCTTTGCATAAGCCATAGTAGCTAACTACCTAGCCGACTAACTAGAATCAGCTCTTTGTTTACTTAATTTTGAATGTTGGTAGCTGGCATGAGAGCCAGCTAACTTTCTTTAAAACATAAAAACTCATTCTAAGGTCAAGAAAACTTATAGTTTTGATGAATCCAAGAGTGTTAGTCCTTGCATCTTGATTTTTCTTCATAGAATGCATTCCCAAACAACTTCTTTCCATTCAATTAAGCCTTGAATCATCCTTCATTGATCTTGTTCTCCTTCAAAACTTTCTTTCTTGAATCAAAGACCTTGTTAAGAGCTTGGATTCCATCGTTTTCATCTTGATGATTAATATATTGCATTGCATTGTAGCTTTACCCCAAACTCATTAGTAACTTACTTAATTGTTTTGTAATCATCAAAATCAATATAAGATCAACAAGGTTCATGAAATATGTTTTAAAAGTACTATTTTCACCTATAATTAAATGCTCTAACATTTTTTATGGAAGCTCGAGGTGTGTAACTAATTAAAATAGGATTGCAAAAAAGTTGCACTGATATATATTTTGCAATTATGAGAGCCATGCTTGTAATAAGAAAGGATTATTTGCTTCTTTTTATTATTATTTAATATATTAAATTAACATTATGGAAAAGGATAAAAGCTAACAAAACTAGGCTAAGTACATTTATGTTCATTTTTGAGGTAGCTTATACCTATTTTAGTTGATTTGAATAGCCTATAAATTCTCTATTTCTCTTATTAGAATACCTAGTTCTAAAAGCGGGAGAGGGGTAGCAGGGGTAAGGAAGAGAGAGAGGTGGAAGACCTTTGATCATGGTGCATATATCTGAAAATCAACTTTTTGATTACATTCCAAAAGTTGCAGGTGAGGTACGTATTAGCTTTTGAATGATTACCCAAAATTTTATTTTTAAAATAGTGTTTATATAGTTTTCTTTAAATTTATATCATAAAATTATATTTTATTATCCAATATTTTTACCTACAAGTTACTTCCCCCACTTGTAGAAGCCATTCATTTTGGGGGCCATAGGAAGCCAGTAATGTCAGGGATTAATAAAAATCATGACCGTATAAAAGCATGCAAATTTTAGAATATCATGTTTCGTATTTATTTTTGGTATAAAAAGATTTAGGGATTGTAGGACCATGGGGTTATCCCTAGGCCTTTAACTTTTTCTTTTAATTTCATCCTTTTTAATTTTCTGTTAAACACATGGATAGCTATCATGAAATAGTATGCCTTCACATTAATATGGGCCCTTAAAGAAATAAAAATATGTAAAATTGCAATTGATTATGGATCCTTTAATTTTCTTAGTAGTATTAGTATCTTCAATTTTTTTTGTTTTGATTAAAGAAAAAATATTGTTATATTATTTATTAATTTAAAAACTTTATGGGATGTGTTATAGCAATTTGAATTATAATCTTAATATTTTATTAGAGCTTCTGTATATTATTAAGGATAGTTTGTTGGTAAGTAAGTTAAGTTGCTACTATGTTTACATGGATTTGGTCAATGGGTCGAAGTACATGACAAAAGAGTTGTATCTATGCATTCAATGAATTTATTATCTTATGGTAACCATATTATATTATATAGAATTATAAAATAAAATAAGATATAGTATAAAATATTCAGCATATTTTTACAAAAAGTTATATTTTTATCTTCTACTTTTTTAATATTCATTAATAATCTCTTTTCTTTTTGCTTCTTTTATGTACCAGCTAATAATAGCTATTTTATTAATTGCTAACCAGTTTGTATGTACATAATTTTATTTTTTAATTTTAGAAATGATAGTTTGTAAAGTTTGACTTTAAAATTCTTTTTTACAATGGTTTTAAGTTGATAACACTTGGCAAGCTTTTGGATAGATTTTCTAGTTGAATGAATAATTTTCATTTTAACCCTATGGCTTAGAAACTTTGCTTTAGTCCCTTGATTTTTATTAATTTTAACCATAACACATGTGTGTGTGCGCACGCACATAATATTTATATATCCATTCATCTATATATACACATGTGTGTATAAACTCTAAACAATATTTATGCAACTACTTATAGAAGTATAATTGCTATGTGCAAAACATTGGTTTAAGTAAAAGCAAAGTAGTAGAAGAATATGCATCCTACAATAAGAGCTACAAAAAAGTTAGATGGTTAGAAAAGAGAGCACCAAGAAAAAGGATTGGAAAATCCAATTAAGAGAAATAGGAGGATAGAGGATGAATGCATTAAGTGATGGGACCATGGCCTTGGTTCTACTGAAAGAAATAATAAGAGCAAAGACAAGGGCCAATGAAGATCATATATTAAAGGAAAAGATAATCTAGCTAAAATTTTAAAGTTACTGAAGAGAGTATCAATGAGAGATGGATAGGATATCTAACTCAGATAGATAAAGGAAGTGGATGAAGCTGATGAGACTCTAACCTAGGCCTTACCAAAGGGAAGAGCATGAGGAGGAAAACAAAGTAAATGGAGGTCAATGAACAAATTTTTCATAATTTTTATTATAAGAAAATAAAAGCAACCGCTTGCCGGATGGTTTTAGACTATATTACCCTATGCCCTCATGATTTCACTTCCAATTCAAATAAAATGTAAAAGTATATTAAAGAAAAGTCTTGAACTTTGCTACCATGCAAGTTTAAGGATGTGCCTGTCGCTATAAAATCTCAACATTATCATGACAACATGTTTAGTAACTAAAAGATTGCATCAATGACTTAAGTTAAACAATGCATAAGATTTTATATGTTGAACAATATTTATTATCTGTCAACCATAATTCCATGAAATTTAATTTATGCATCATACAATGCATCTCAAAATTCAAAACCTAGCCAATTGTATCCATTGGAACAAATCTTCTGCAACCCAAGTCATAGGAAATCTCTACATCTTATGTGTTTATTCATTTTGGACAGGTACATGGAATCTATTTTAAGAATATTTTTCTTAAATTTAAATGCTTTGATATTCTGGATGAAGGCCTTAGTTACATAACTAATTAAAAATAGGGTTGCAGGCAAGTTGCACTTACATACACTTTTGCAATAGTTAGAGCCATGCTTGTAGAAATAGGAAAGGAATATTTGCTTATTTTTACTATATATTCAATGTATACAATTAATATTTAGTGAACGTAACAAAAAAAGATAAAAACTAATAAAACTAGGCTAAATACATTTATATTTGTGATGTAACCTATAAATTTTCTCTTATTCTCTCATTAGAACACTTAGTGTAGAATGGGGGCAAGAGAGAGAGGGGGCAAGGGGAGAGAGAGAAAAGTGGAAGACGTTTGATCATGGCGCATCCATACGGAAATCAATTTTTTAATGAAGCTACATTTCCAAAACTTGCAAAATGAGGTACATATTAGCTTTTTGAATGATTACTTAAAAATTTATTTTCAAAAAACTATTTTTATAGGTTTATTTGAATTCATGTATCATAAAACTCTATTTTAATGTCTATATTTGTACCGACAAGTTATCCCCCTCCCCTTTCCCCACCATCAAAAAAAAAAAAAAAAAAACTTGCAAAAGCAATTCATTTAGAAAGTTATGAGAAGAAAAAAGTGCAATGGATCCATAAAAGTCATGACCTTACATCGGCTTGCAGATTTTAGGATATAAAAAGATCTTAGCATTGTAGGATTATGGCATGGCCTTCAACACTCTAACTTCTATATTTTATTTCCTTCTCTTTAAATTATCTTTTAAATTCAAGTGTAGATATCATGAGATAGCATGCTTTGGCATTCAAATAGACCTAAAGTAGTAAAAATAAGTAAAATTTAAATTTTACCTGGTAATGATTATGGATCCTATTGTTTTGTTAATAGAATCATTTTTTTATTTTTTTCTTATTTGATGAAAAAATTATCAATTTTTTTTATTATCAACTTTTACACTAATTAAAAATAGGGTTGCAGGGAAGTTTCACTCATATATTCTTTTGCATGCTTATAGTAATAGAAAAGGATTATTTGCTTCTTTTTAGTATGTATTCAATGTATTAAATAAACATGAATGTAAATATAACAAAAAAGAATAGAACCTAATAAAACTAGGCTAAGTATAAAGTAGCCTATAAATTTTCTCTTATTCTCTTAATTATTAGAACACCAATGTAGAAGAGGGGGAGAGAGAGAGAAAGGGGGTAGGAGGGAGAGAAAATGGAAGACCTTTGATCATGGAGCATCCATGGAAAAACTAATTTTCTAAGGAAGCTATTTTTGAAAGCTACGAATGAGGAACATATTAGCTTTTGAATGATTACTCAAAAATACATTTTCAAAAAAGTGCTTTTATAGTTTACTTTGAATTCATGTATCATAAAACTCTATTGTTATGCATATTATTTGTTCCAACAAGTTATCCTCCTTCCCCCTTAGAATAAAAAAACTTGCAGAAGAAATTCATTTACAGAGCCATCGGAAGGGATCAATAGAAGTCATAACCCTACTAATGCTCGCAAATTTTAGGATATAATACTTTATATATATATTTTGATATAAAAAAAATCTTAGGATTGTACGATCATGGTATGGTCTTCAGCGCTTTAACTTCTATATTTTATTTCCTCCTCCTTATTTTATTTTATTTCCTCCTCCTTATTTTATGTCTTAAATTTAAGCATAGATATCATGAGATAGTATGCTTTGGCATTCAAATAGACCCTTAAAGCAGTAAAAATAAGTAAAATTTAAATTTTTACCCAGTAATGATTATGGATCTTGTTGTTTTGTTAATAAAACCAAATTTTTTATTATTTTTCTTATTTTGCTGAAAAAATTATCAATTTTTACCCTAATTAAAAATAGGGTTGCAGGGAAGTTGCACTCATATATTGTTTTGCAATAGTTAGAGCCATGCTTGTAGTAATAGGAAAGGACTATTTGCTTCTTTTTAGTATGCATACAATGTATTTGGTACGGGCATCAGGATCAGACAAAGGTTACTGAGCTCATTATAGATTTCTTACTTTATGTTGGTTTGATTTTAAGTCTTATAATCTAGTTTTATCAGTATGAGTCTAGTAATTTTATTTAACTCAAGTATGAGTCCAATAATTTTTTTTGAGTCAAGTCAAGATTTATTGAGTCAAATATAAGAAGTTGAAGACCCAAGACCTAAAGGACCATATTAAGTGTGCCACCTCACCCCCACATGAAATCATAGTCAAAGTAGGCGCCATCTACTCAATTAGGGCATTTTAAGATTTTTATAAAGTCATCTCAGTATAAAAGAAAGCAAATAAGCCCCCTATGAAAGGTGACTTGCCACCCATCCTTATGAAAAGCAGAATATGGCGCCATCCCTTGATCTTCTTTTTTTTATTTCAAGATGCCATCTATCTCCTTATTTGGAAAGCTATCTCCTAATCTCTTTTTCTTGTTTCAAGATGCCACCTATCTTCTTATTTGAAAATAATATAGCGTCCTAATTTTTTCTTTTTTTCATGTAATTCAAGGGTTAGGATTTATTATAAAAACCCCTCCCTTCTTCTTGTAGAAGACAATTGATGATTAATAAAAAAGAGTCTTCTTCTCTATTTTTTTGTGCTCCTAAGCATTGACACTCCGTAAGGAAGAGGAAGAGGGTGAGAGGCCCAATAAATACCCATTCCAATACCTATTCCAAGCATCCTACCCCAAGACGCCAAGGTGCTATGATCCTTAGATGAAGTCCTCCTTGCCTTCGAAACCATCTAAAGAAAAGCCGAAACATCCACAGAAGCATAACTTTTTCTTTCAGGTGCTCATTCCGAGAGTTGTGTGATCCAATCTTTTAGGATGAAGACCATCATTACCTAGTAATCAAACACATCTCTTCTATAAGTTCTGTTTTGTTGAAGAAAAAGCATGTTCTAAGTAGTGATTTCTTAACCCTATGATCATATTTTCTTTATTACTTAGTGAATCATGTTTTGCGGGTAGTTACTTTACTCTTTGCATATCCATCCTTAGGTTATTCTTACTCATTTTGAAAAGTAATGTATCTTAAAATCTGAATCATTGCTCTACATTAATCTTTTGCATGGTACATCCCGCATTAGTTTGGTATCAAAGCCAGGTTAGGACATGTTCATGCATAGTACTAAAATTTTTTAATCATCTAATTAATCTTCATTAAATCTGTAATTTTCTTCTTATTTTCAGATCAACAACATAAAAAATAGGCTAAACTACAGAATTAACCCCTATACTTAGGGGGTTATGTTACTTTGGTCCTTAAACTTTAAAAAGTTATAAAAACAACTTTAAACTTTCTGTTTGGTATCACTTTGATTCCTACCATTGAATAGGAGAGATATCATTTATTTTTATCCTATGTGGCAGCATACGTAGCAGCACACGTGGCATCCAAATAGAAAAAATAAATTAAAAATCCATAACTAACCTATTATTAAATAATATATATATATATATATATATATATATATATATATCTCTTTCCATCATGATTTACCCTAACCCAGGGGGATAGCGCAATGGGTACATGAACACTCATAGATTAGGGCAAATCAGGGCAAGAAAAGATTATTTTTATTATTTTATATTTTTTTTAAATTATTAAATAATGGTTTAGTTATGAATTTTAAATTTATTTTTTTTACTTGAATGCTACATGTGCTGCTACATATGCTGCCACATAGGATAAAAATAAATGGCATCTTTCCTATTTAATGATAGGGATCAAAGTAATACAAAATAAAAAGTTCAGGGTTATTTTTATAACTTTTTAAAGTTCAAGGATCAAAGTGACACAACCTCATAAGTACATAGGGTAATTATATAGTTTAGCCTAAATAATAATAATGATAATAAAATAAAATATATATCTATATATATAACTGTATATTTTACTTTAGATTTTTATATATGTGTGCATGCATCACTGAATTCACTTAAGGATAATTTCTTTATCTCAGGTAAGGAAAGAATTTCATCACTTTTCCTTATCCCAAAACAACCATCCTCATCTCGATTCATAGCCTAATTAAAATTGAGTAGAAACCTAAAGCAAAGCTAGGGACACCGACATGGTTGAGTTTCAAGTGTTGTGATGAAACTGATGCATTCAATGCTTCAGTTATTTCTTAAAAGTGGTGTCTAATGCTAGGGATCAAACAACAAACACCTTAAGCAAACTTATGGTTCTCTAATTAGGTCCCTGCGAGAGCGGAAGGAGCCTTCAACAACCCACCTCTTACCTGGCCAGTGAAAAGGATAATTGTTGAGTTGATTCATTCTACTTAAGCTTCTAGGTCTAAAAATCCTAAAACAAATTTGTGTGTTGCATGACCACCAGGTCAGAAGCCCACTACCAACATTCTCAAATACAACCAAGTTACATCATGGATCCCAATCTTGAAACTTTAATGAGAACTATGACGGAACAATTTAGACAACTAAATAATAGATTTGATCAAATGGAAGAGCAAAACGGGACCCTTGAAGAGAACCGATTGAACCACACTGAACCTGAATCACCTAGACCAACTCTCCTTGGCCTAAGAGCCCATCGTCATGATCTCACCCCTAAACATAACCCTAAATTCCCACACCAAGACTTTATGAATTTGAAGAAAAGAGTCTTTAGGAACATACGATTTGATGCACCTACATTTGATGTCAGTCTTAATCCTAAGGTATACAGTGATTGGAAAGAAGATATGGATAAGTACTTTGAGTGGTATAAAGTATTTGAAGAGAGAAAGTTTAAGTTTGCTAAACTCAAGTTAGTTCTCCAGACTAGACTATAGTAGGAGAATGTTGAAAGGATAACTAGGCAAAGGGGCAACATACCCATAGCTAACTAGAGAGCTATAAAACTTAAGCTTAGAAAAAAGTATCTCTTCATATCTTATCATCAGAGACTTTTAGATCAATAGCAGAGGCTGAGTCAGGGAAGAAAGACCGTATCCAAATACATAACCAAATTTGATGAATATATCATGAGGTGTAGCATAGATGAATCTGAAGCTGTGACCTTATCTAGATTTAGGGCTAAACTATGTGAGTATATTCAAAGAAAATTATTTTTAAGAGAAGTCATGATCTTGATCATGCTTATCAGATAGCTAGAGGCTATGAGAGATTTTAAAGGAGACCCATAATCCATCGATCTAAACCCACTAGGAATGGTACCCCTAATCAAAAACTAGGATCTAGTCAAGTTCACCCAAATTGACCTACTCCTAACACCCCATTGACCCGCAAGGAAGATAAGGGTAAGTCACATAAAGTTTAGAGGAATCCTAATCCTAATGATTCTTATTTTAGATGTCATAAATTGGGACACTATGCTAGTCAATACCTAATCCGGTCCCTACACATAGGAGAACCAGAGGAAGAAGATCTTGAACCCACTGATAAGCATGAAAGAGAAGTGTATGAAGTTGGAATACACTTAGTGGATGAATATGAAGGAGATGAGAAAGTCATTGAGTCATCTAATTTATTGGAAGTTGTTAGATATATCTTGACCCAAACCAAAGAGTAATAGGATTGGCATAGGACCCATATCCTACATATTAGTGTATGCTCTAGATCCAATCGAATTGAATGCTATATATATATATACATTCTATGAATACAAATCAAATAAAGTAATTTCTTTATCTCTTTAGATGTCCTTTATTATATATTTTGATATATTTATCTATGAGATAAAGTCCAAAAGAATGTGAACTATGTATATAAAATTTGCAATAGAGATTATAAATTATGAGATCCAAATTGTATGTTATGGATTGATTCTTTAAATTTTTCTAGTCGATGTATAGACGGGACTGGACACCATCGAATGGATATTCTATACAGTGTTTGATCTATGATAATGGTTGTGCGAGTGAACCTTTGACTTAAGGTATTCACTACACCTCATGTGTGGAATACCATACTTTGACGACATACAAACATCGCTCTAGCCATGAGTGACAAATATGGTGATGATTGGGTATGATGTGAAACATATGAAGGTGGTGATTGACCAAGATAGAAATTGTCTCCCTTAATATAGAGAGGGTTATATCCCATGGCCACTTAATGGATTAATTAGACTTAAAATTTTTGCAAGGTTGAGTTGGAATCCAAAATGATTTCGGAGTTCTAATTCATATGAGTTAGTCTTTCCTGAGATCAAGTAATAAGATCAGTTATAAGGTTGACACTTTCCATGCCACTAACTGATCTGAAATATGCGATGACTGGATTGAATCGTATGGTAACCGATCATGGACAAGTGATGTCGATAACTACGTCAGCATAACTCTACGATACTTGGATAATCATGATACTTTGCTAGAGGCCACTCATGATTTATAATTATGAATAGGTTGATCAAGTCAAAAGGTTGATTAGGTCAACATATGGGTCAGATTGATTCATGATTTTTGCCAATGTATTGGGGGCCTAATGGGTCACACATATTAAAGAGTTTTTGCATGAGTTAAAATGAAAATTAAATTAGACCTAATTGAGATTAGATGATTACTTTTCAAAGTCAATTAGGATTGAGTTTGACCCAATCTTAATAGAAATTGAATTGATTTGTATTGATGAATAAAGATTCATCATAGAGGAAGGACTTTTTTACTTTGCATATGATGTGCATATGATGTACATATGATGCACATCTGAAATGCATATTGGATGACCATGTTTGGACAGCCAATTAGACATGATCCATGTGATGGATGGCTCAAATTAATTTGGGTATGATCCAATTAGAAAATTATGATTAAATTAGGTCCATATGATCACCCAATGCTGCAACCGCATCTGATGGGCATGATCCATCACTATGTTATGGAGGAGGACATGCTCAAGAGTTGGACATAAGATTATATGGATATGAGATCATATGGTTTGAATTTGGTTGGCTTGTCCAATTAAGATAATGTATAACAATATCCTAACAAACTTTGTTATATGTACAAATTTAAATTCAGATTTGATCTGAATTTCAAATGTGACATGTAGAATTTAAATTGGATCAAATTTGAATTAAAAAATATGGAGATCTAATTAGTTTTATCAAAAATTAATTTAGTTGCATAGTTTCTAGAAACTGTCATGTGCTGAATTTTGATTGGCTAAAATTTAAACTCCCAACAACTTTGTAACTAAGTTTGATTTTGAAAAACCAATTTTATCTGATCTTTGGCTGGTTAAACGTAGCTTATTAAAGCCTCAAACCATATCAGATGGCATAGGAAAATTTTGAATAAAAAGTTCCTTAAAATTTGGCCATTCAACAAATGACCGTCTAATATAAATTCTGCTTCACGCCAAGAAATCACATACATCTCCTCCTCTTTCTTCCATGCTCAAGAATTCAAATTCTTTCTTCCTAAGAGTTCTTGATCTGATCTTGAACTATCATTCCATTCCTTTCTTGATTTGAGAAAGCAAGAAGGTAAGAAAGAGATGTTAGCACCCCTCTGCCAAAAAGGTTGTCAACCAATCCTAAGAGGACTACATCCAAGGACTCTGTATGGATCACCGTTGAAGGCCGCACACATGGGCGACTAGTGGTAGCAAGGATTCTGGCTTCAATAGTAATCTTCTCCGATAAAAAACATAGGTACATATGAGTTTCATATTTATTTTATTTCAATTTGATTATCTTCTTTGTCCCTCAGGGATCCTGACCCTCAGGGGTCTTCAGGGTTGCATCTAGTATGCAAAATTATTGATTCCACTACATAAAATTTGGATTTGATCCATGTTTTTTGTTGGAAAAAAATTTGTAAATAAAAAAAAGGGGAACGTTCGCGAGCGTTTCGCTTGCGGACGTTGCATCAAGTGGACATTGCGCTGAGTGAATATTGGAAGGCCAACGTTCATCAACGTCCAGAAATGGCCCAAATAATTAATTTTGTAAGCCGTTTCTGACGTGATTTGGGGCTAACAACTATTAGGCCTTTAAGGCCATTATGGGCCGAGCTGTTGGAGCTTTTATGGGCCGAGCCTATAAATAGGCTCAAGGATTCAAGACGGAGTAGAATGGTTTGGAGTAGCCTATAAGTTTTTTGATCTCATTTTATTTTTATATTTTATTAATCTTTTCTTGGGCATCTTAAGGTAATCATTGGGTTTGCACCTCCACATAATCGTGCTCATAGTAGGAGGCTCGATCGGGTCGAGCCGAGTTGTTGTATCTGCACGAAGGGACAAAAATCTGATCCTTATGGCAGTGTCTAATACGCCTCGGTCCTAGTTTGATCCATATCTTTTTTTTTTTTTTACTTTATTTTGCATTTAAAATTCTATGATATATTTCTAGCAATTTCTAGGCAAGGAGATTTTTTGGAAAGATCAAAATATTTTCCAACAGCTAAGGATCAGAATTCCTTCTTTTCTAGAAATTGCTATATTTTCATTCCATCTTCTTATTTTGCTTTTGCATGAGTTTGCTCAATATATAAAGTTTTCATGCCACCCTGAAATGCCTGTGCATTAATGGTACAAATGTTGCTATGCTAAATTATGATTATCCATAATCTTGAAATATTGCTTGCTAATATAATGTTGACAGCAAATTTTATCTACGTCTTGACTCCAAATAATTATGTCTAATTTTTTATTTGACTTAATATTTATTCCATTTCTTTCCTGATGTTATACATGCTGCTTGACTAGGAGGGTCACTCCACAAATATATTACCAAGACTGATGATAGTAAATTTACTTAGAATGTTATTAGTTTCTTGCTTATATCATATTGTTGACCCCAGATTGATTTTGATGATTACAAAATAATTAAGCAATTCTAAGCTTAATACAGGGAAGTTCGGTCGCCTTGCAAGTAAGTATCTTTGTGCAAAAATTGATTGGTAAGCGAATACTTTATTCTATTTTACCTTAGATAATTTTTATTAGCTTGGGAGTTAACTGGTTAGCTAACTTGTTATTCCATTTAGCTAGCTGGCACACCCTTCAGCTAACTGGTAAAAAATCTCAGTGCTTGGCCGAAAGTCCAATTTTTTTTCAGTTAGCTGGTTAGCTAGCTGGAGTTCTTTCAGTTAGCTAAGGT
>UESW01004786.1:70681-133959 GCA_900491605.1 Calamus simplicifolius
CGTGGCTTGGTTCATCCCAGTTTATTTTATTACTTTTGTTGCATGTTAGAAATTAAAACTCTTCTATTTTAGATTTTAATATGTACTTTTAAATATTATTGAAATAAAATTTTATACATATTTAATTGTTATTAAATTATAATTAAGTGAAAATAATTTAGACTGATCTATTCATAAAAGGGACGGGCATGATCTACGGGTACGGGCCGTGCTCTTATAAGATAGAGCATATCTTATTATTTTACACTATTAATTATCTACTTAGTTATATATTTAGTAAATTTATAAAATTATTTCAAGATAATCGCTAAAGTCCCTGTGAAATCGATCCCTTACTCTCGCTATTCTAATTAATAGTGAAATTAAGGTGTTTAAATCGTTGCGCACCTTAATTTCACTATTAATTAGAATAGCGAGTAAGGGATCGATTCCACAGGGACTTTAGCGATTATCTTGAAATAATTTTATAAATTTACTAAATATATAACTAAGTAGATAATTAATAGTAAAAATAATAGATATGCTCTATCTTATAAGAGCACGGCCCGTACCCGTAGATCACGGCCCATCCCTTTTAGGAATAGACCAGTCTAAATTATTTTCACTTAATTATAATTTAATAACAATTAAATATGTATAAAATTTTATTTCAATAATATTTAAAAGTGCATATTAAAATCTAAAATAGAAGAGTTTTAATTTCTAACATGCAACAAAAAGTAATAAAATAAACTGGGATGAACCAAGCCACGATCGTCTCCTGGTATGCAGAGCAATGGACGAGAGCCCCCCTCCAATCCACGGACGAATAGATAACGGCCTTCACGAACAGAGTCTCCACGGAATGGCTAGAAGAAGAGCAGAGCCTTCCATAGACGCCTTGCACGCTCCACGGACGTACAGAGAACTCACGGACGGCTGCTGGAATAGACCTCCCCACGATACCCCCTCCATGCATGGCTGCTGCTGCTATTTGTAGAATCTTTGACGCTGAGAAGACGTGGAGAAGAAACTATTTCTGTAACAGAAAAAGAGATGCAGAAGCAACGAAGCAAATCCTTGATAAATCGTCAATAAAATTCAAATTCCTTCTAGAGGATTTTAATTCACTCAATTTGATAACTTCCAATCTAATCTATTCTTAATTAATGGAGAAAACAATTAGATTGGATTTAGAGAAGAATCAGCGGAAACAGAGGAGTGTGGCTGAAAAAAAAAAAAAACGATGAAGTCGGCACTTGGTTTGCCGACTTCGCTTTAAAATTCGTGCTAAATAGATAAATAAATGAAAAATCAATTTCGGGCTCATCTTAACTCCGATTTGAGTGCCGTTTACGTCATTAAATCCCTAAAATTGAGCTATTTAAACTGATAAGGTTTTATCAAAAATATATAAAATATTAAAATATTAATAAAAATAGGTACGTTAAATTATCAATTAATAGGTTTAATGATAATTATTTATGCGTTTATCACTCCCCCCAACTTGAATCTTACTCGTCCTTGAGCAAATAATAAATTTAGAAATATGTACCAAGTTAGTCTAAGAATTGATAGTTATCTTATAGTTCTTTTAAAAAATTTTTTTTTTAAAAATCATAAAGGAGGTACTTCATTGGATTATTAGTTTTTTTTTTTTAGTGATAAAGTGTAGTCCATAAGAATTTATAGAAGTCTTCCTTCACCAACTTTTCACTTCTCTGATTAGTCTTCTAACTTAATTCGGGTTGGTGTAATGTCTTTTGTACTTTTGATTCTTTATTTATTTATTTATATGTAAAGTCAATGCAATGTCCTAACCCCTTGCTTTCTAATTAACCCTTGTAGCGAGCTTTAGGCCAATGGCTCCAAACCAATTGGTTTTAAGGCATTAGGTATAAAATACCCCTCGGACTTACTTACTCGAGTTAAAAAGGCTTTAGGTAGGACTAACTTTATTTAGGTTCTTTTACATTCCCATCTTTTTACGCGAACAACATCACTTTCTTAGGTGACGGGGCCCGGTTACTCAATGAAAAATGCTAAGAACCTAATCTATTAACTTTAAGAGAGATTTTTTTTTTTTTTGAATAACATTTTCACCCATACCCTTATTAAGTAGATTGTACTATTAAGATCAGTGGTCAGAAGGGTCTAAAATTATTCTAAAATTATTCTGGGCTAAACCCTACCTTTTATTAGGTTTACTTAATAATTTATTCCTCGATATTTCAAATAATAATAATAATAATAATAATAATAATAATAATAATCTAACCATTAATTCATTAGTAGACTGCTTGATTAACTTCAAATTGAGACAGAATTTGGTACACATCTGATTATAGTTTTACTCGAGGATTTATTTTCTTTTTCCTTCCCCCCAACTTAATTTCCATTGTCCCTAATGGAATAATAATAATAATAATAATAATTTCAAGGAAAGATACTACCTGGTAGAGTATTTGAAGGTTGGAAGTTTCATTGTTGTCATCTTCTTTCAATCTGCTTCTGTTGCTCTTCTCTGGTCATACTAAAAAAAATACACTAAAAGAACAGAAAGTTAAAAATAACTAATAAACTGGGTTGCCTCCCAAGAGCGCTAAGTTTAAAGTCTTCAGCCAGACTATGCTACTTATTATGATAATGTTGGGTTCACAAGATCAATTGATTCAACAATTTCTCCATCATTAATTTCTTCTATATATGGTTTCAAACGTTGTCCATTTACTTTGAATATATTTCCTTGCTTGGGGTCTTTAAGCTCTACAGCTCCATGGGAAAATACTTGAGTTACTATAAAAGGTCCATTCCATCATGAACAAAGTTTTCCAGGAAAAAGGTGTAATCTTGAATTGTAAAGCCATACTTTTTGATTTGGTTCAAAAGTTTTTTCTACTAATAAATTTGTCATGATATGCCTTGGTTCGTTCTTTATAAATTTTTAAGCTCTCATATGCCTCATTTCGTAGTTCTTCTAACTCATTCAATTGAAGTTTTCTATTGGCACCTGCATTCTTCATATCATAATTAAATTGCTTGATAGCCCAAAATGCACGGTGTTCTAATTCTACAGGTAAATGACAGGCTTTTCCAAATACGAGCCTATAAGGAGACATTCCTATGGGAGTTTTAAATGCAGTACGATAAGCCCATAATGCATCATCCAAACGTTCTGACCAATCTTTCTTATCAGGTCTCACTGTTTTCTTAAGGATATGTTTAATTTATCTATTTGATATTTCAACTTGGCCACTAGTTTGGGATGATAAGGTGTAGCTACCTTATGAGTAATTCCATATTATTCATTAATCCTTTGAAGTGTCTATTCGTGAAATGTGTACCCCCATCACTAATTATAGCCCTTGGGCATCCAAAACGACTAAGGATATTATGCTGAATAAACTTGATTACCACTTTATGGTCATTAGTTCGAGTTGCCATGGCTTCAATCCATTTTGATACATAATCAACTGCCACTAGAATGTATTCAAATCCAAAAGAGGAAGGAAATAGGCCCATAAAATCAATACCCCATACATCAAAAATTTCTACAACCAAGATAGGGTTTAGGGGCATCATGTCTTTTCGAGATATATTTCCTGTTTGTTGACATTGGAGACAATTACGGCTAAATTCATGTGCATCTTTAAAAAGAGTTGGCCAATAAAACCCACTTTGCAATACCTTTGCTGCAGTTTTCTTTCCACTAAAATCCAAGAAAAGAGTATTTACTATATTGTTGAGTGGTTGATAAAGGAGTTGCTGTGCATTCAAGTTCATTCATTGCTCCAAAAAGTCGTCCGGATCATTGAAGTTTTACAAAGCAATCAAAGCTTCAGCTACTTTGACCTCATTCATTTATTGATGAAATTATTGCTTCAAAAGTTGTAAAGTATACTCTGAATATTTACTCATTGTAGGAGCTTCCGTTCATCATTCTCTATTTTGTAAAAGGGTTAGTATTAACCCTTGATTGTTGTTGGCTTCCTTGTGCCATGAAATAAGAGGACTAACATAGTTTGGCTAGGGGTTTTTGGCTGCCTTGTGTCATATAAACAAGAGGGCAAGCCAGGGAAGGCTAGAGGTTGTAATCATTGTGATACGATTAGTGGAATTCCTAAAGGTTTTGGGGAGTGGATGTAGGTGCTGAGTTTGGCACCGAACCACTATAAACTTCTGTGTGTTTATGGTTGTTTGTCTCTCTATTGTTATCATTTTGTGCACTCCACTATACCGCTGCAAATCAAAATTAGGATTTAAGCACATATCTGCATAGTAATCAATTTTTAAATAACCCAATTCACCCCCTCTTGGGTTGCTACATCTGGGCAACAAGTGGTATTAGAGCAGAGTGCTCTTGATTCCTATAGATTTGATTAGTTTGGAGCCAAAGATTAGTAATAATCCCAATGAGTTTTATGTTGATTGAAGGACAATCAACTAATAGACCACCTTTGTTCAATGGAACAAATTACATATATTGGAAAGCACGAATGAAAATCTTCATTCAAGCACTAGATTATGATTTATGAGGAATCATAATTAATGGACCACACACACCCACTATTATGATTGAAAATATTAATATTGCAAAACCTGAATCAGAATGGGATGAGCAAGATAAAAAATTAGCTCAATTAAATGCAAAGGCTATGAATATTCTTTATTGCTCTCTTGATGCAAATGAGTTTAATCGCATATCTACTTTCATGTCTGCTAAGAAAATCTGGGATAGACTTGAAGTCACCTATGAGGTATAAATCAAGTCAAGGAATCCAAAATAAATATGCTTGTTCATAAGTATGAATTATTTAAGATGGATCCTGCTGAAAATATTACTGATATGTTTACAAGATTTACTGACATTATTAATGGACTGAAAAGTCTTGAAAAATCTTATGCTAACAGTGATCTTGTTAGAAAAATTTAAGATCTTTACCTAGGACATGGGAAGCAAAAGTCACTGCAATTAAGAAGCAAAAGATCTCAACACTTTATCACTTGAAGAGTTGGTTGGTTCTTTGATGACTATGAGCTTCAGCACGACAACATATTGATGAAGATGAATCAAAGAAGAAAAGGACCATGGCTTTGAAGAGTGCAACTCAAGAAGATGAAAGTGAAGAAACCACAAGTGACAGAGAAAAATAATGAAATGTCACTTATTTCAAGGAAATTTAAAAAGTTCATGAAGAGAAAGAAATTTGGAAAAAGAAAATAATTTGTCAAAGGAGACCATAGCAAAGAAAGGAAAAGAGTGAACCTCCTACATGCTATGAGTGCAAGAAGCCTGGACACATCAGACCAGATTGTCCACTTTAAAGAAAGATCTAAAAGAATAAAGAAGAAGGCAATGATGGCTACTTGGAGCGACAATGAAGCAACGAGTTATAAGATGAAGAGAAAACTGAAGTTGCAAATGTTTGCTTCATGGCTAATAATGATCAGGTAAGCCCTAACTTTTTATATGACTTTACCTTTGATGAATTACAATGTGCATTTTATGAACTTATTGATGATTTTGCAAATTTAAGTTCAAAGAGCAAAAATTGAAAAATGAAATCAAAAATCTTACTCTTAAAAAGGAAAGAATTTCAAAGGATAATGAATCATTGTTAAAGAAAACCAAGATTTAAAAATAAAGTGAATAAATTAAAACCAATTGTTGATAGATTTAGTCTAAGTTCAGAAAAATTAGAAATGATTTTAAATAGTCAAAGAGTTGTTTACAATAGAGCTGGTCTTGGATACAATACTTTTGAAAGAAGAAATTTTTGAAAAATATTTATGAGCATGCTGATGATTCTACTAAAATTATATGTTTTAAATGTGGAAAAATAGGACACAAAGCTTATGTTTGTCAAACACAAAAGATAAGAAAAATATGGGTTCCAAAAGGAATCATCTTGACTAACCCTAAAGGACCCAAGAAAGCTTGGGTACCTAAAAACAAAAATTGAAATTGTGTATGCAGGTGTGTCTTGCAACCCGAGCAATTAAAAGACAATGGTACTTGGATAGCGGGTGCTCAAGACACATGACCGGTGATGAATCGCAATTCATCACTTTGGAAGCAAAAGATGGAGGTGCTGTTACTTTCGGTGATAATGGCCAAGGAAAAATAATTGGCATTGAAAAAATAGGTATCACACCTCATGCTTATATTGATAATGTTTTGCTTGTGAAAGGACTGAAACACAATTTACTTAGTATTAGTCAATTATGTGACAAAGGATTTAATGTTACATTTGAATCATCTTATGCATTGTTAAAAATCCTGCAAATGAAAACATGAAATTTGTTGGTCATAGGCATGGTAATGTATATTGTTAATTTAAATGATTTGCATGATCAAAATATTGATTGCCTAGTTGCTACAAACAATAAAACTGATAATAGTTGGTTATGACATCGTACTAGCTCATGCAAGCATGGATTTACTATCTAAATTAATTAAGAAGGATTTAGTACATGGTTTGCCAAAACTTGTTTTTGAAAAAGATAAGATTTGTAATGCTTGTCAATTTGGAAAACAAACCGAGTATCTTTTAAATCAAAGAATTTAGTTTCAACCACTAGACCTTTGGAGCTCTTGGATTTATTTGGTCCTACAAGAACAACTAGTCTAGGAGGAAAAAGATACGGTTTTGTTGTTATTGATGATTTCTCTCGCTTTATGGGTTTTATTTCTATCTAGTAAAGATGAAGTATTTCCAGCATTTCAAAAACTATTTAAAAGAATTACAAACGAAAAGAATTCTTCTGTTTTATCGATATGAAGTGATCATGGAAAAGAATTTGAAAACAAATCTTTTGAAGAATTTTGTAATGAAAATGGAATTGAACATAATTTTTCTGCACCAAGAACACCACAACAAAATGGAGTAGTTGAAAGAAAGAATAGAACATTAGAGGAAATGCGTACCATATTGTGTGAAAGCAATCTTCCAAAATATTTTTGGGCAGAAGCTATTAACATTGCATGTTATGTTTTAAATTATGCATTAATCAGACATGTTTTGAAAAAGACTCCATATGAACTTTGGAAAGGAAGAAAACCTAATATAAGTTACTTTCATGTTTTTGGATGCGATGTTTTGTATTAAATAATGAAAAATCAAACCTTGATAAATTTGATGCTAAGTCTGATGAAGAATTTTTCTCGGATATTCTTTACATAGTAGAGCTTTTAGAATATTCAACAAAAAGACTTTAGTAGTTGAAGAATCAATTTATGTTATCTTTGATGAATCTAATTATCTTCCATCAAGGAAGGGAAAAGGTATAAATGATGCAGATGACATTGAAGATTAATTCAAGGACATCATACTGAAGGATAAGAATGACAGATACACAAGAGGTAAATGGCGAAGGAAACGCTGACCTACCTGAAGCCTCACAAGGTAATGATGAATTAGAAAGAGGTTGAGGTATGTTCTTAGTCATCCTAAAGATCAAATTATTGGTGATCCTTCTCAAGGAGTTAGAACTAGATCATCATTTAGAGATGCTTGTAATAACTTAGCATTTGTATCTAAAATTGAACCTAAATGCTATGATGATGCTAAAAATGCTGTTGATTGGATAAATGCCATGCATGAAGAACTCCACCAATTTGAAAGAAATAATGTTTGGACTTTATTGAAAGACCTCATGATCATCAAATTATTGGAACTAAATGGGTTTATAGAAATAATTAGAAATAAGGCAAGATTAGTAGCTAAGGGTTATAATCAAGAAGAGGGAATTGATTTTGATGAAACTTATGCCCCTGTTGCTAGATTATAAGCTATTAGATTACTTCTTGCTTATGCTTGTTATATGAATTTTAAATTGTATCAAATGGATGTTAAAAGTGCTTTCTTAAATGGATACATTGCTGAACAAGTTTTTGTGGAACAGCCACCGGCTTTGAAAATTACTTGTTTCCAAATCACATTTTCAAATTAAACAAAGCTTTATATGGTTTGAAATAAGCGCCCCGGGCGTGGTATGAAAGATTAAGCAAATTTTTATTAGTAATGATTTCATTGAGGAACTGTGGATACAACTTTATTTATTAAAAGATAAAATAAAGATATATTAATTATTCAAATCTATGTTGATGATTATATTTGGTGCCACTAATGATTCTTTATGCAAAGACTTTGCTAAGCTTATGCAGGGAGAGTTCGAGATGAGTATGATGGGTGAGCTGACCTACTTCCTCGGACTACAAATTAAACAAAGCAAAGATGGAATCTTCATAAGCCAATCCAAATATACCAAAAAATGGTCAAGAAGTTTGGCATGGAGACATCCAAGACTATCGGTACCCCTATGAGCTCATCATGTAGACTTGAATCCTATAATTCTGAAAAGTCTGTTGATTTAAAATTATAGAGGCATGATTGGATCATTATTATATTTAACTGCTAGTAGGCCATATATTTATTTAGTGTTTGCATGTGTGCTAGATATCAAGCCAATCCTAAAGAATCACACTTGCTTGTTGTTAAAAGAATATTTAAATATTTAAATGGAACAGTAAATTTAGGTATATGGTATGACAAACAATCTAGCATTGACTTAATAGGATACACTGATTCAGACTTTGCTGGATGTAAATTAGATAGGAAATCAACCACTGGAACTTGCCAGTTTCTAGGTGTTAACTTAATTTCATGGTTTAGCAAAAAGTAAACTTCAGTAGCATGTCTACGGCCGAGGCCGAATACGTTGCAGCTGGAAGTTGTGTGCTCAAATCTTATGGATTAAGCAAAACTAGAAGATTATGGTATTAAACAAAAAGCATACCTATAAAATGTGATAATACAAGTGCAATCAGTTTAACTAAGAATCCTATTCAACATTCCAGAACAAAACATATTGAAATTAGACATCATTTCATTAGAGATCATGTAAATAATGGAAATGTTGTTATTGAATTTTTAAATACTGAAAGTCAAATAGCTGATATTTTCACTAAGCCTCTTGATGAAACAAAATTTTATGAAATTAGAAGAGAATTAGGAATGTTTGATCCAACCATTTAATGAATCAATTAATGAATCAATATGATATCTAATTGATGTGACATCTTTTAATCAAATCAATTAAAGGGAACACCTTATCAAATTAAATGCTTGAGTATGCTGCAAGTTTTAAGCTTTTTCATCTTTATGAAAGCATAACTCCATAAATTCATCCACCAACCGGACATTTGAAACCTTTTTTTTTTTGATGGCAGTTAACCGACCAGGCAACCAAACAGTCACCTGGCTAGCTAACCATCAAGCTCTCTCCCTATATAACCTTTTTCATTCCAACCATTTTTTCATTCAAGCCGTCTCCCTCAACCGATCATCCTCTCCTTCTTTCATTCTCATCCTCTCTTCATTCCATCAATATTTCTATCTTCTTCTTCCATTTACTCCATCTTGAAGATAGTTGATGGCTCCCAAGAAGAAGACAATCGCAAGAGATGACGATTGTACTGATCTTCATCGAAAGTCTTCTACTTCTTCATCCCATATCAACTCCCTTCTTGCTTCTAAATCTTTCGCTCATGGAAGGTTAGTTGATTTTAACTTCTTAGAATAGAAGGTTTTAAAATTGGAAAACTGTTAGTTAATCAAGGTTGGGATAAGCTTTTATCTACCAAGAGACCTATTTATCCTGAGCTTATTAAGGAATTTTATGAAAATATCTCTTTTGGTAGTGGGACTATCTCTTCCTTTGTGAAAAAGACTAAAATCGACCTAGACTGCAAAATGTTAGGTTGTGCTCTAAATATTCCATCTGATGGTTTCTTAGAAGTCCTACCCAGTGAATGTGGATATAAAATAGGTTTAATCCTTAATATTGACGACAGTGAAGCTAGTAATATTGAAACTCTAGATGCAAACATGTTATTTGTAGAAAATAGATTATTCCACAGTATCATCGCCAAAATCCTTGCCCCACGAGCTGGTTCATTTAATGTAGTAAATGATAGGGACATATGTTTAATGTATGACATCTTAATAGAAGACCTGTTGATCTACCTCAACTAATGATGACCGTAATGAAAGAATCCTTGTCTAGATCTAAGGCTGCATTGCCCTACGAATGTTTCTCACTTATATATTTAGTTTTTCAATATTAAGCTTAAGGGAGAAACTGCAGTGGCATTACGTCACTCTGACGTATTTAATGCGCATTCACTGCACCGTATGAACTTTACCAAACGGGATGGTATTTGGTTAAAAGTTAGATCAAGAACTGGTCAGTCTAGTATGCCACCGCCAAATGTGACTCAATTCGCTTGTTCTCCTCAGAACTTCTTCAATTTTGACTTCAACCAACCGAATCCTTACCTTGCTATGTCTGTTGACCAAAATCCTTTTCTATCTGATCCACCCAATATGAATGCTTCTGGACCTTCATATCGTAATGAAAACCAAGCTCCTGCTCTTCTTCCTTTGGTTCATCTAAGTGAAGATCAAATTTGCCATATTATCAATGAATTGACCCTTGCCACTTCTAGTCGAAGCTCTGGAGACAGTGCTTCTTCTGTCAATGATCAGACTCTTGTACCATATATTTCTTCTATTTTTGAGAACATGTCTCAGTTTAAAATTACTCTTGATCGTCTTGTCCATGATGTGAACATTCTCAATGGAAGAGTTTTTCATCACAATGAATCTGTCATGGACCGGATCCTAAAAGAGATAAATTTCCTAAAAGGTAAGCTTGAGAATTTTGAAACTAAGGCAGAGTGGGTAGAATATCATATAAGATCCAACGAGACCCAGACTCGAGATGCAACAAATGCTGTCGACCATTGGACCGCATCTTTCTCAAGGCTGAGTCATCTCATAGAGACTTACATCACTCTTTCTGCCGGTTCTGCACCTGATGCTTCTTATTCTCATCCGCACCTCTGGACTCCACCACACAGCCTTCCTCCGACAAGCCTGGATCTTCAAACAAGCTAAATGTTTCTTTAGTGCATATTTCTTCTTCTGATGACGACAATGAGTGTGCTTGGCTTATGTAATGAACGTACTTAGTATGTTTATGTAATGCATGTTTATGACTATGTTTTATGACTTGAAACCATGACATGTAATATTTGTATTACTCTATTTTGTAATGATCTGAATGACTGCTCTAATTATGTATGGATGATAACATCTCCTTGATATATTATGCTTAAATTGATTGCAAGACTCTTCAAACTTCTTTTTGATTAATGATAAAAAGGGGAGAAGAATATTGCATATATTTAGGAATGGAGTAAAATAAAAACTCCATATATTTAGGGGGAGAAAAGAGTCCACTTATTCATTGACAGGGGGAGTAAGTAATTTTTTTCTGATTACACTCTGTCTATTTATTAAACTTCATGTTTAAGGGTTTTGTCATCATCAAAAAGGGGGAGATTGTTAACCCCAGATTGATTTTGATGATTACAAAACAATTAAGCAATTCTAAGCTTGATATAGGGAAATTTGGTCGCCTTGCAAGTAAGTATATTCGTGCAAAAATTGATTGGTAAGCGAATACTTCATTCTATTTTGCCTTAGATAATTTTTATTAGCTTGGGAGTTAACTGGTTAGCTAAATTGTTATTCCATTTAGCTAGCTGGCACACCCTTCAGCTAACTGGTAAAAAATCTCAGCGCTTGGCCGAACGTCCACTTTTTTCAGTTAGCTGTTTAGCTAGCTGGAGTTCTTTTAGTTAGCTAAGGTGCTCGTCACTGTGCTGGCCGAACGTTCTCCATTTTTAGCTAGTTGATTAGCTAGCTTGGGATGCCTTGGAGCTAACTAAATTCCATTTTAGCTAACTCCAGTTGCCTGTTATCTTTCCTGGCCGAATGGTCTTCAATTTTAGCTAACTGTTGAGCTAGCTGCCGAATCTTTTAGCTAGCTGGCATTTCTTGGAGCTAACTGCTTAGCTAACTATTTTATCTTGGAGCTAACTGCTTAGCTAACTATTTTTCACAGGAAAGGTTTAAGCCGTGTAGATTCAAATTTTAGTTAACTGGAGAGCTAGCTACCTGTTGGTTAGTTAGCTGGAGAGTTAGCTGCTTTATTTTGACGGATGGCTGCCTTTTGCTCAGTTAGCTAGTTAGCTAACTAGCTTGGACAGTTTCTCTGTTATTTTTGAACTTAGCTAGCTAGTGAGCTAACTGACTTTTCTTTAGTTAGCTATTGAGCTAACTCCCCTTCACCTGTAACTCTTGCAGCCGTGAGCCTTCAATTTCGAGTTAGCTAGGGAGCTAACTACCAAAGCATGAATTCTTCTATCTATCGTTTGAATTGCCTACTAGTTAACTGAAGAGCTAACTCTTTTGCTTAGTTAGCTGCTGAGCTAACTAAGTGCCTTGCACTTTTTTCTCCTGGGCGTTTACTTTTGCTGTTAGTTAGCTAGGAAGCTAACTAGCAACCATTTTAGTTGCCTAAGGAGTTGCCTCTGGATGCCTTTTTTTCTGCCGTGGCCTCTCTTATGAGCTAGCTGACTAGCTAGCTGGGGTTTTCTGCTTATCTCTTGGCCGAATGCATTCTTGACTTCAGCTACCTGAAGTTATCTCCAGCCAACTGCCGCCTGAGTTCTTGAGTTTGCTCTTTCTCTCTTACTCTCTCTCCATTGCTATTTTAGATACATTTAACTTTTGATTTTTTGAATGGCTTCAGGATTCTTCCTTCCTCAAATGGAGATCTGCATTCAATGCTTAAGGGAAACATCTTACAACGGTTATATTTTCTTTCCGTTTTTATTTCCATTTGTTCCTAATGTGTCTAATAGATATCTTTTTTGTTGGATCATTATAAATAGCTGTGATTTGAAGCACACTATGACGATTTTGAAAAAGAGATTTTCAAGAGGAAGAAATCCAAGAAAAGAGCATTTACTATATAGTGTTGAGTGGTTGATAAAGGAGTTGCTGTGCATTCAAGTTCATTCATTGCTCCAAAAAGTCGTCTGGATCATTGAAGTTTTACAAAGAAATCAAGGCTTCAGCTACTTCGACCTCGTTCATTTATTGCTGAAATTATTGCTTCAAAAGTTGTAAAGTATACTCTAATATTTGCTCATTGTAGGAGCTTCTGTTCATCATTCTCTGATTATTTTGTAAAAGGGTTAGCATTAACCCTTGATTGTTGTTGGCTTCCTTGTGCCGTGAAACAAGAGGACTAGCCTGGTTTGGCTAGGGGTTTTTGGCTACCTTATGCCGTATAAACAAGAGGGCTAGCCAGGGAAAGCTAGAGGTTGTAATCGTTGTGATACGATTAGTGGAATTTCCAAAGGTTTTAGGGAGTGGATGTAGGTGCTGAGTTTGGCACCAAACCACTATAAACTTCTGTGTGTTTGTGGTTGTTTGTCTCTCTATTGTTATCATTTTGTGCACTCCACTATACCGCTGCAAATCAAAATTAGGGTTTAAGCACATATCTGCATAGTAATCAATTTTTAAATAACCCAATTCATCCCCCTCTTAGGTTGCTACATCTAGGCAACACATATTTTCTCCAATATGAACGTTCATGGCCTTCTAATTTAGAAGCATCTTATAGTAATAATGGGGAATACAGAGTATTGGTATGTTGTCCATTCAATGTATTACATCTAGAACTCGAGAAAGCTTTTGATGTTTTGTATCTGAGGTACATCAGACATTGTTTGCATGCCAGGCTATCCAAAATGAAGCAAATTGTTCACTTTCATGAGGAAGGAAAGAAACTCTTGGGAACTAATCATGCAACAGTGTAGTGTATTGTGCCTTTCTCAAAACCTTTCTTGTTAATAATGGTATATTTGTATTATATTAAATCCATAAGTAGCTATATTTTAATTACCATTTTGGTGATAGTTTTCTGAGCTTTAGCTAAACTCTAAACCATGGTTATCATCTACACTACCGCTGATCACACATTATGCAGGTATATGTACACTACAATCAATTGTCCTTTGTATGCTGTAGGGTATTCTTATGGATGCATCAAACCTACCAAGAAACTAAGCCAAAGCTGTATTCTAGGCCCAAATGATATACACATGTATATATATGGATTACATGTGTGTACACACATGCTTGCACTTGTGCACATAATATATGCGTGCTTGTATATAGATGTATTTCCATATCATTTTATTATTTACTTGCAGCTACTAGCATTTATATTTGTATTTTTACATAAATGCAAAGTTTTTCTATTTTAGATAAGTTTTCTGGTATAGTGGTCAATATTTAATATCTCTTGTTGTGTTGTTCATTGCTAGATACAAAAGTGACAGCATTGGGCAAATACTTATTGCTTACCTACTATTGTGAATTTTTATGTTACCAAATGGTAAAGAATGGATGAACTTCTATGACAAGGTATGTCATATAAATGCTCTATTTTGAGTCTCTTGAAATCTATTGCCATGAGATTTAATAAAAGTTTTTATAATTTACTAAATAATCTCATGACTGTTGGAATATCCAACTTATTGTTTACCTTGTATTTGGATATTCAATTATAATATATCTTTGCCCGATTCTCTTATTTGAGGTCTAGTCCAAAATAATATTATCTTCCTTGGATTTAAGAAGAATTTGGCAAGGAGTTATCTAGGAGTGGAGTCCTAGATTTATCAAGGGGATAGGGCTTAAGCCCATTATTTGGTCACCAGTAGTGATACCCAACCTCTGTGATTGGAGATCCCATGAATGAGGTTCAATGTGGTAGAAACGAAGCTGATTGAGTGATCATGTTAGAGCACAAAATTTTAAATTTTTTTTTATCCCATCCCTGTGATGAGTGCTCTTATAAAGTGACAAAGTAAATCCTCTGTGATTGGAGATCCCATAAATGAGGTTCAATGTGGTAGAAATGAAGCTGATTGAGTGATCATGTTAGAGTACAAAATTTGAATTTTTTTTTATCACATCCCTATGATGAGTGCTCTTATAAGGTGACAAAGTAAATTTGTGTAAGGTTGAGTCATACTCTTAATGGATCCGAGGTAGGTTATCTGCAGGTATTGTCACAAATACCCTTGGAGGATTCACCTATATGAGAATCGTCATATTAGGCTGTGACTAAAGGTTTGAGCTAACCTTAAAGAATTCTCATAAAAAAAATCAAGGTATTAAGCGCAAGGCCTTTAATATTCGTTGACCGCTTAAACCCAATTGATCCATACTATGTGTGTGATTAGTAGAAGTCTGGGTCAAAGGACTAGTTCAAGGTCTAATCCACTATGGTTCCTTCAGATGTATACAATCAACACTAAGTGAGGTTCAAGTCTACAGGACACCTCATCTATTGCGCAGTATAAGATGCCCTAAAATTTTTGTTATATTTATTTTATTTTATTTTATTTATTTATTTATTTTAAAACTTTTGTGAGGATTGTTGGAAAAAAGTTTGTAAATAAAAAAAAGAGGGAACGTCAGCGAGCGAGATGTTGCGCCGCGTGGACGTTGCTCTGGGTGAACGTTGGAAGGCCAATGTTCATCAACGTCTAGAAACAGCCCAAACAATTAATTTTGTAAGCTATTTCTGACGTGATTTGGGGCTAACGACTATTAGGCCTTTAAGGCCATTATGGGCCAAGCTGTTGGAGCTTTTATAGGCCAGCCTATAAATAGGCTCAAGGATTTAAGATGGAGTAGAATGGTTTGGAGTAGCCTATAAGTTGTTTGATCTCATTTTATTTTATATTTTATTAATCTTTTTTTTGGGCATCTGAAGGTAATCATTGGGTTTGCACTCCACACGATCATGCTCGTAGTAGGAGGATCGGGTCGAACCGGATCGTTGTACCTTGGGGACAGATCACCAATAACCTGCATGAAGGGGCAAAAATCTGATCCTTAGGCTAGTGTCTAACACGCCTCGGTCCTGGTTTGATCCATATTTTATTTTTATTTTTTTACTTTATTTTGCATTTAAAATTCTATAATATATTTCTAGCAATTTCTAGGAAAGAGATTTTTTGGAAAGATCAAAATATTTTCCAACAGTTTTTTACCCTGAAAACCTAGCAAGTGGTATCAGAGCCACCCTAAGGGTTTCAATTTAGATGATCAAAAATTAAAACCATTTTCCTATGTCAAATTCATTATGAATGAAATTGCTGAAATTTCATATATGATATGAAACTCAAACTTGATCACATCAATCTGAAAATGATTCATAAGATGAAATTTAATTTCAGATAACAAAGTTTGTTATATGATAAAAAATAATGATTAATTCAGATTTAATCATAATATGTGTCATGTTAAATTTAACTATTATGTCTATGCATGATCGGAACATAATATGCTGAAATCCTAAAATTAAGTTTAGGATTCAAAATTTTAACTTGATAATAATGTGATCAAAATCTGAAATTAATATGTAATGATGAGTAAGTGATTAAGTGTAATTACAAATTAATTAATATTGAAAATCTGAAATTTTCTGCTCATGAAAAGCAATCGTAGAATATTTACTTTTTGCAATTTAGATCATGATAAGATTATGATTAAATGTAATCATTTGGAATCTAAATTAAAATTTAAATTTGGAACTTGAATCTTGAAATTTAAAATTTGAATCTAAAATCTTATCATGACAAGAATCAGTTAGGGTTTGTTAGAGACATTAGGATTTGTATGGGATGTGAAACCGATATGTCATAGCATGTAATTAAATGATAAGAAAATGTAAAACTTAAAATTTAAATTTTAAAAATTTGGATAAAGAATTCTTATCATAATACCCAAACAAGATCACTATCTTAACTTATCATAAACTCTAATAGTTGATAAAAATTTAGGAAACTTAGACTTAACCACATCATTGCTTGATCCTATGATCCCAAACTTGATCTAATAAATTGGGCTTAGCTATATTGGTGTTTAAGAAAAGTGTGATCATGATTTTTAATTGCTTTGTTTGCTGCCTAAAAAATTCATTCAATGGGATCGAAAGGTATGCTAAATATGACCCCACTGATCAACTG
The DNA here is from genome assembly GCA_900491605.1 of Calamus simplicifolius. Classification (NCBI taxonomy): domain Eukaryota; kingdom Viridiplantae; phylum Streptophyta; class Magnoliopsida; order Arecales; family Arecaceae; genus Calamus; species Calamus simplicifolius. Next base: position 87,630 of record UESW01004786.1, read on the forward strand.
ATCTGGCTATTATTGAGGAAAGCTCTTAATTGATTAGATCGGTAGGGTTAATCAGGATGATAGCAATTGATTTGGTCACATGATTAGGGTTCCTAAATTAAAGAGTGGTCAGGGATCCTAATTTGATTAGGAGTTTCAATCATAAGATTTGATCTTATAAACTTTAGGTTAATAAAAATTAATCTAAAATCTATATATAGGATATGTAACCTAGCATGATACAAATGTTGTACAAGCATGATGGGACCTATGCGCTAAATTCCTCCATGAATATTAAGTCATTAGCCTTTCATTGTTTATATAATACAAAATTATTAGGTCATGAGATTTTTTGTGCCAAAGCCGAGGTCGAGCGTACTTATGAGGTGATTGTGGAACAATGGGTTGCCTTAACCAGAATAGCTGCATAATTGGTCAAAGTCAGGTCAGTCTAATCTAGAGGCAAACTTTAGGGTGATCATATATGGATGTGATTGACAAAGAAATATCCTCTAAATGATCTAGGAGTCACATTAGATGCGATTGATGATAATCTACCAAATTTGGCTTATCGAGATTTGTTGTGCCAAAGCCAAGGTCAAGGTAATTCGAATGAGGATCCTAGCCCACTAAGAAAATTGAATGTCAATTTCTCAAGATTAATAGAGAGGGCTATTACCCTCAATAAAATAGTGAAAGAAATTAACTTAATTAAAAAATTTTAAAATTATCATATTAAGTCAGTGATTTGTATTCATAGCACTTGACTCGTTCTATTTTCTATGTAGGTTATCAAAGAAACCATGAGTGTAAACATCAACCTTAGGGTATCTTAGAATCAAACAAATTGATTGGACTCAACTTTTGATTGGCTTAGGAATGTAAGGATCATTCTTCGATCCAAAAAAATTATTTTGTTCTAGATGAGGCTGCATCGGAGGCCCCACCAGCGGATGCTTGACTGAGGTTCACGTGGTATACAACCAGTATAAAGATACTGAGAAAATGGCCATATGTTTGATGTTGGCCTCGATGTCACCCAATCTTCAGAAACAGCATGAGCATATGAATGTTTAGAAGATTTTGATGCACTTGCAAGAGTTATTTGGTGCACAGTCTCGCTATGAGAGGTTTCAAACATCTAGAGAGTTTTTCAATGCAAAATGATGACGGTTCATCAGTGGGTGCCCACATGATGAAAATGATCAATATGATCGAGAAGTTGGCATGATTGGGTTTTGTGATGGATCATGAACTATGTATTAACTTGGTCCTATCGTCACTATCTTTCAGCTATTCATAGTTTGTTCTTAATTTCAACATGAACAAGCTAAAGGCATCTCTACCTGAGCTCCTGAATATGCTGATGAATGCTGAGCCCAACATTAATAAAAAAGGGACAGGTTATGGTCATGGAGTCCTCTAGCGCTTGTGAGAAGTTGTCAAAAAAGAATAAGATCCAAAAGTCCAAGGTGACTAAACCAAATAAGGGCATTAAGAAAAACAAAGTAGCCAAGGGGAAGTGTCACTTCTATGGCAAGGACGGGCACTGGAAGCAAAACTGTATGGCTTATCTAGCTAGCCTGAAAGAAAAGAAGCATACGGATGCTTCTACATCAGGTATATTTATGATTGAGATGTTACTTCTTATTCCACTTGGATATTGGATACCAGTTGTAGATCTCATATTTGTATTAAAATGCAGATGATAAGAAGTAATAGAAAGCTGAAGAAAGATGAAGTGATCCTACGTATGGAAAATGGAGCAAATGTTACTGCTTTAGCCATAGGATTTTGTTCTTTGTCTTTGTCCATTGGGCTTGTAATGGAGCTTAGTAATTATTACTATGTTCCAAACATAATAAAGAATATTATTTTCATTTCATGCCTTGTAAATGATGGATATTCATTTGAAATTAGAAATAAAAAAAATTAATTTTTAAAAATGAAATGTTCTTTGGTTCTGCTGACATGTACAACGAAATTTATGTTTTGAATTTACAAAGCCCTATTCTCAATATAGAAACTAAAAAATTAAAATTAAATAATTCTAAGAACTCATACCTACGGCATTGTCGTTTAGGCCATGTAAATGGAATATATTTAACCAAGTTACTTAAGGATGGCTACTTGGGCTCATTCGATTGAAAATCGTTTGAAGAATATGAGTCCTGCTTACGTAGCAAAATGACTAAGTCACCTTTTACTAAAAAGGATGAGCGAGCGACTGAATGTTTAGGATTAGTACATTCGGATATATGTGGTCCTATCAATATTCAGGCCATAGGAGGTTTTTCTTACTTCATCACATTTATAGATGACCATAGTATGGTCACGTATATCTGATGAAGCACAAATTTGAAGCCTTTGAAAAGTTCAAAGAATTCAGATCTGAGGTGAAAAAATAAAGTGGCAAAAGTATTAAGATACTTCAATCAGATCGAGGTGGGGAATACTTAAGCCATGAGTTCTTAGAATATTTGAAGAAGAATGAGATTCTCTCAGTGGACTCCTTTTGGTATGCCATAATATAATGATGTATCAGAAAGGAGGAATCACACATTATTAGATATGGTGTGATCAATGATGAGCCTTGCAAACCTCCAAAAATATTTTGGGGTTATACGCTACACACAGCCGAATACACTCTAAATCGAGTTCCATCTAAGTCGATCAATTCCACTCCCTATGAGATATGGTGTGAAAAAAATCATCCCTTAGTCTTCTAAGGATTTGGGGCTGCTATGCTCATATAAAGCGTAATGAGTTGGGTAAGCTTGGAGCTAGATCTGATAAGTGTAATTTTATGGGGTATCCTAAAGAAACAAAAGGATACTACTTCTACCATCCACTTGAGCAAAAGGTTGGCATGATATATTCTTAGAGAATGAGATTTTTCTAAGAAAGGGCAGTGAAAGAAATATTGAGCTTAGTAAAGCTCAAGAACTATAAATTGACACAGACCGATTAGATGATATGCAACAAATGCCAAATGCAGTGAGAGTTGAGCAGGAAACTCAACTCATATTCAGACAATATTTGCGTGAGCCTCTACTAGGAGAGATGGAGCAACAAGTTACTCCAAGTACACATCAGCTCGTAGGCTTAGTAGGACATGTCATATTCTTGAGAGATATGGATTTCTCATAGAAGATGATGAGCCTACTAACTACGAGAAGGCATTGTGTGGCATTGACTCCAAGAGATGGCTTGAAGCCATGAAATCTAAAATATACTCCATATACGACAATCAGGTATGGACCTTGGTTGATCCATCTGAAGGGATAAAACTCATTGGATGCAAATGGGGCTTCAAGAAGAAGACCAACATGGATGGTAATGTGATTACCTATAAGGCAAGATTAGTCGCAAAAGGTTACAAGCAAATGCAAGGTTTGACTTTGATGAAACCTTTTCCTCTATAGCCATGCTTAAGTCCAAAAGGATTTTGCTTGCGATCGCAGCCTATTACGATTATAAGATATGGCAAATGGATGTTAAGACTGCCTTTCTAAATAGTAATTTAGTGAGGATGTGTATATAATACAACCTGAGGGTTTTGAGTCTATTGATTCTCAAAAGGTATGCAAGCTGCAAAGGTCTATTTATGGACTTAAGCAAGCCTTTAGAAGCTGGAACATCCATTTTAATGAAACAATCAAGAGTTTAATTTCATCAAAAATGAGGATGATCCATATGTATACAAGAAGGTTAGTAGGAGTGTTGTTATTTTCTTGATATTATATGTAGATGATATATTATTAATAAAAATAGTGTACCCTTGCTACAGGAAGTGAAGGATTGGTTGCCCGACAAATTTTTCATGAAAGATTTGGAAGAAGCAGCCTACATACTGGGTATTAAGATCTATATAGATAGATTTAGAAGGTTGCTTAGATTGTTCCAATCAACGTACATAGATAAAGTGCTAAAATGGTTTAGCATGGAGGAATCCAAGAAGGGATTCCTGCTGGTGTCGCATGGGGTGCATCTTTCCAAGGACATAAGTCCTAAGACCCAAGAGAAGAGAGAGCATATGGATAAAATTTTGTACACCTTAGCAATTAAATCCATCATGTATGCGATGCTATGTACGAGGCTTGATGTTTCTTATGCTTTGAGTATCACTAGTAGATACTAGGCAAACCCTGGTGAGAAATATTGGATGGTCGTCAAGAATATCTTTAAGTACTTACGAAGAACTAAGGATATGTTTTGGGTTTATGGAAGATCCAAACTCATAGTTCGGGGTTATACGAATTCTAGCTTTTAGTCTGATAAAGATGATTATAAATCTCAATTAGGCTATGTCTTTACACTCAATGGTGGTGCAGTCAGCTGGAAAAGTTCGAAGCAGAAGATAACTGTCGACTCTACAACCAAAGTTGAGTACATCGTAGCATCAAATGCAGCAAAAAAAGTAATTTGGATCAAGAAGTTCATCACTGAACTTGGTGTGATTTCAAGCATTGCTGATCCAGTACACTTATATTGTGACAATAATGGAGCTATTGCGCAAGCTAAGAAGCCAATGTCTCATCAAAGGTTCAAACATGTACTCAGGAGATACTATGTAATTAGAGAGATTATTGATAGAAATGATATAAAAATAAAACAAGTCCTCACTGAGAATAATGTAGCTGATCCGCTCACTAAAGCTCTACCACAACAAAAGCATGATAGTCATGTTAAGTCACTTGGTATTAGATATATGGGTGATTAGCTCTAGTATAAGCAAAAGATTGTTAGTGCATGCCCTATATCCAATCGGATTGAATGCTATATATGTATACATTCTATAAATATAAATCAAATAAATTAATTTCTTTATCTATCCAGATGTTCTTTATTATATTTGATATATTTATCTGTGAGATAAAGTCCAAAAGAATGTGAACCATGCATATAGAATTTGTAATAGAGATTATAAATTGTGAGATCCAAATTGCACGTTGGTTCGATTCTTTAAATTTCTCCAGTCGATGTGTAGACGGGACTGGATACCATCGAATGCTATGAGATTGGCACACATTACATATCTTCGCCCTTATGGTGAGCAGCTGATCTCGCAAGCTAAAGTATGAAGATACTTGGATAGGTATATGGATGTTTATTATTGTAATGATGCATTGGTTGACCCACACAGAGATTTCATATGGATATTCTATACAGTATCAATGATTGATCTCTGATGATGATTGTGTGAGTGATCCTTTGACTTGAGATATTCACTGCATCTTATGTGTGGAATACCATACTTTGATGACATACAAACATGGCTTTAGCTATGAGTGGCAAATATAGTGATGGTTGGGTATGACATGAAACACATGAAGGTGATGATTGGCCAAGATAAAATCCGTCTTCCTTAATATAGAGAGGGTTATATCCCATGGCCACTTAATTGATTGATTAGACTTAAAATCCTTACAAGATTGAGTTGAAATCCAAAATGGTTTCGAAGTTCTAATTCATATGAGTTAGTCTTTCCTGAGATCAAGTAAACAAGATCAGTTACATGATTGATACTTTTCATGATACTGAATGATCTAGAATATGTGACGATTGGATTGAATCATACGGTAACTGATCATGGATAAATGATATCAATAACCACGTCGGCATAACTCTATGATACTTGGGTAATCACGATGCTTTGATAGAGGCTACTCATGATTTATAATTATGAATAGGTTGATCAAGTCAAAGGGTTGACTAGGACAACATATGGGTTAGATTGTTTCATGATTGTTGCCAATGTGTCGAGGGCCCAATGGGTCACACACATTAAGGAGTTTTTGGATGAGTTAAAATAGAAATTAAGTTGGACTTAATTTAGATTAGATGTCTACTTTTCCAAGTCAATTATGATTAGGTTTGACCTAATCTTAATAGGAATTGAATTGATTTGGATTGATGAATAAAGATTCATCATAGAGGAAGAACTTTTTCACTTTTCATATGATGTACATATGATGCACATCTGAAATGCACATTGGATGGCCATGTTTGGATACCCAATTGGATGTGATCCATGTGATGGATGGCTCAAATTAATTTAGGTGTGATCCAATTAGAGAATTATGATTAAATTGGGTCCATATGATGCACCCAATGCTGAAACCACATAGCACCCAAATTAGTGGCCTGGATTGAGCCACGTGGCACATGGATTCATGCCCATTTGATTGGCATGATCCATCACTACATGATGAAGGAGGACATGCCTAAGAGTTGAATGTGAGATTGTGTGGACATGAGATCATATGGTTAGGATTTGGTTGGCTTGTCCAATTAAGACAATGTATAACAATATCCTAACAAACTTTGTTATATGTACAAATTTGAATTCAAATTTGATCTGAATTTCAAATGTGATGTGTGAAATTCAATTGGATTAAATTTGAATTCAAAAATATGAAGATCTAATTGGTTTTATCAAAAATTAATTTAGTTGCATAGTTTCTAGAAACTGCCATATGCTGAATTTTGATTGGCTAAAATTTAAACTCCAACAACTTTGCAACTAAGTTTGATTTTGAAAAACCAATTTTATTGATCTTTGGCTAGTTGAACGTGGCTTATTAAAGCCTCATACCATATCAGATGGCCGTAGCAAAATTTTGAATAAAAAGGTTCCTTAAAATTTGGTCATTTAATAAATGATCGCCTAAGATAAATTCTGCTTCACGCCAAGAAGTCATATACATCTCCTCCTCTTTCTTTCATGCCCAAGAATTTAGATTCTTTCTTCCTAAGAGTTCTTGTTCTGATCTTGAACTCTTGTTCCATTCTTTTCTTGATTTGGAAAAGCAAGAAGGCAAGAAAGAGACACTAGCACCTCTCTGCCAAAAAGGTTGTCAACCAATCCTAGGAGGACTACATCCAAGGACTTTGTGTGAATCATCGTTGGAGGCCGTACACTTGGGAGGCTAGTGGTATAGAGGATTCCAGATTCATCAGCAATCTCCTTCGATAAAGAACATAGGTACATGTGAGTTTCATATTTATTTTATTTCAATTTGATTATCTTCTTTGTCCCTCAGGGATCCTAGCCCTCAGGGGTCTTCAGGGTTGCATCTAGTATGCAAAATTATTGATTCTGCTACATAAAACTTGGATTTGATCCATGTTTTTCATCCTAAAAACCCAACACTATAGACATTTATGAAGTTAGGAAAAAAGTTATATAAGATCATCATAGATAGCAAAAGCTGTGTTAATGCCATCTAACCAGTGCTGTCAAAACCCTAGGTTTATCTACGGTTTCCCTCCCAATCCCTATAAGGTATCCTGGATAGACTCAACTTTCATCCCCATTAAACTGAGATGCCAAGTAATGATACAACTACANTTAGGTATTAAACTTATGATAAGAAATTTTACGTGGTAGTTCAAGCCCTAAGATATTGGAGACATTATTTATTATTGTAGGAATTTGTTTTATACTCTGATCATGAGGCACTTGATTCCTTAATTTCTAGAAGAAACTAAACCCTAGGCATGGTAAGTGGGCATAATATTCAAGCTTACACTTTTGTGTTGAAACACCATGCTGTTACTACAAAATAAGGTCGCTGGTGCCCTTAGCCGTCGATCCATGCTCTTGAATTCTGTTAGGACTGAAGTCGTAGGATTTGACAAACTAAAAGAAGAATATAAGACCTGTCCCGACTTTAGTGAAATCTATCTATCTGTGAAACAAGGACCATCTAGTTCTCATAGTGAGTATACCCTTTAGGATGGCTACCTTTTTAAGGACAACAAGTTGTGTATTCCCAAGACTTCCCTTAGAGAATTTTTAGTTTGGGAAACCCATGCAGGAGGTCTAGCTGGTCATTTCGGTAGGAATAAGACCATTCTAGCAATTGAGGACCAGTTCTATTGGCAAGTATTAAAAGGAATGTCATCCAGATTGTGGCTAGATGTCGAACTTGTGCTGTTGCCAAACAGCAAAAGCAAAACACTAGCCTTTATGCCCCATTACCTATGCTCGATTGTCCTTAGCAAGACCTTAGTATGGATTTTGTGTTAGGATTGCCTAAGACCCAAAGGAGACATGATTCAATCTATGTTGTGGTCGATAGATTCTCCAAGATGGCTCATTTTATACCATGTTCCAAAGCTTTTGATGCCTCCAAGGTGGCCAAACTTTTCTTAGATGAAGTGGTTAGGTTACATGGCCTACCAAAAACCATTGTATATATAAGGATGTCCAATTCACGAGTTACTTTTGAAAAACCCTCTAGCATATGTTAGGGACTAAGCTCAAATTTTCTGCTTTCTATCACCCTCAAATCGATGGCCAGACTGAAGTAGTGAACCAATCCTTGGAAACTTATTGAGATGTCTTGTAGGTGAAAACACTAAAAATTGAGACCTTTTGTTATTTAGAGCCGAATTCGCCTACAACAGTTTAGTTAATAGGACTACAAGCAAGAGTCCATTTTAGATTGTTCATGGTTATAAGCCTAATAGACCCATAAACCTAATTTCTTTGCCCATATATGCATGAGTCTCTGAGTTAGTTGAATCATTTGCATAACATGTTAGAGATTTGCATAAGAAAATTATCAATAAGATTAATTTGAGTAATGATACTTATAAAAACATGGCTAATTCCCGAAAGAGAGTTAAAGAATTTGCTGAGGAAGATTATGTGATGATTAGGCTTAGACCTGAGCAGTTTCCTTGAGGACCATAAAAAGTTACATGCCCATGGAGCTGGACCAAAGTAATAAAGAAAGTTGGACTTAATGCCTATGTGCTCGAGTTACCACATGAATTTGGTATTAGCTCAACTTTCAATATCTCAGACCTAGTTGAGTATGGGAAAACCAGCAATGATACCTAATGAGCCGTTTGGACCCGAATCTATTCTTGAGAGCGAACCCATACCTGAGTGTCCATCAATAAATTTACCTGGGAGGTAGAAAGGATTGAGCGTATCCTGGATGACCAAGCTATTATTATCCAGAATAAAGGCTACCAACGTTATTTAGTTCGTTGGCAAGAATGACCAAAATCTGAGAAGTTGTTGATCACTCGAGAGGATCTATAGTGCCTCGACCCAGACCTATTGGAGCAGTACCAGAGCTGGATTGACCCTTACTCAACAAGGTCGAGTTCCTTCTATCTCGAGAGAATTGATGCATGCACCAGATCAGACAGAGGTTACTGAGCTCATTATGGATTTCTGATTGATGTAGTTAGACTTTTGATTCCTATCAATTCATTTGAGTCGAGAGTCATTATAAATTTCTTACTTTATTTTGGTTTGACTTTAAGTACGTTTTGTCAGTATGAGTCTAATAATTTTATTTGAGTTAAGTATGAGTCTAGTAATTTTATTTGAGTCAAGTCAAGATTTATTGAGGCAAAATGTAAGAAGTTGAAGATCCAAGACCATAAAGGACCATATTCAGTGCACCACCCCCACATGAAATTTCAATCAAGGTAGGCATCATCTACTCAATTAGGGCATCCCAAGATTTTTATAAAGTTATCTCAATATAAAAGGAAGCAAATAAGCTTCCTATGGAAGGTGACTTGCCGCCCACTCCTTATGAAAAGTAGAATATAGCGTCATCCCCTGATCTCTTTTCTTTGTTTTAAGATGTCACCTATCTCCTTATTTGAAAAAGCTATCCCCTGATCTATTTTCTTGTTTTAAGATGCAGCCTATCTTCTTATTTGGGAAAGCTATCCCCTGTTCTCTTTCTCTTGTTTCAAGATGCCACCTATCTCCTTATTTGAAAATAATATGACATCCTTATTTTCTTTTTCTTTTTGATGTAATTCAAGGGTTAGGGTTTATATAAAACCTTCCATTCTTCTTGTAAAGAACAATTAATGATTAATTAAAAAGAGTCTTCTTCTTCTATTTTTCTGTGCTCCTGATCATTGACACTCCATGAGGGAGAGGGTGAGAGGCCCAACAAATACTCATTTCAACACTGTTCCAAGCATTCCGGCCCTAAGACATCAAGGTACTAAGATCCTTAGATGAAGTCCTTGTCTCTAGAACCATTTGAAGGAAAGCCGAAACATCTGTGGTAGCATAGCTTCATCTTCTAGATGCTCATCTCGAGAGCTGTGTGATCCAATCTTTTAGGACAAAGACCATCATTGCCTGGTAATCAGACACATTCTTTCTCATAAGTTCTATTTTGTTGAAGAAAGAGCATATTCTAAGTAGTGGTTTCTCAACCCTAGGATCTTGTTTTCTTTATTACTTAATGAATCGTGTTCTGCGGGTAGTTACTTTACTCTTCGCATATTCAACCTTAGTTTATTCTTACTCGTTTCGGAAAGTAAAACACCTTAAAATGAATCATTGCTCTACGTTAATCTCTTGCATGGTACATCCCGCATCACATGTAGTATCAGAGTAAGTATGTTTAGATTTAAAGCCCAACTTCAATTTCTTATTATTTCTTGATGATTAATAATTGTGCTAAGATTTTAAATTAAAGTTCATTGGGATTTCTAAATTGTCTGCCCGGTCCTACTCTATTTAGATACAAACATTTATTCCGTTTATAAGTCCCAAGTTATATTCGGATGTAAGTTCAAGAATTTAATTTAATCAATATTTCTTCTCATTTTTTTTAATTTTTTTTATCTTGTTTGGGATCTTCTTCTCTCTGTTTTCCTAATCCCTATGCTAGTTGCTGATCCATTGTGGGCTATGGCTGCTGGACTCTGAAATCCGAGTTCTAATCCCGATCTATTCTCATGTCGTTTGAGTTAGCGGGTGCGATCGATGGTTTGTGTTGATGCCGGATCACCAGATTTATGGTTTTCAGGATCTCTTCTTTTAGAAGGAAGAAGCAGCCACCCTCCCTCCTCCTTCCTCCCTTTTATCCTTTTTCTCTTGTACGTGTTATTATTATTATTTTCTTTTGTTGTTTTAATTTTGGAAATCCACGTGTAGGATAAGTGTTCATCTTGCATTACGTGGTCATTCAGTGATAATACTTAATAAGGATATTAAGAAACTTGCTCATGAAGACATCTTTTTCATGATGACCTTGATTATCCCAAGGGAATGTCAGGGAGTGGAGACGTCAGAGTGAGGGAAAAGGGATCTGGCTCTAAAATAGAGGTTCAATGTCTCCTTTTGGTGTTTGTCTTATGCGAACCATTTAAGGCGTGATGATGTTTAGTATTTCTCGATTTCTGTTCCGAATATGACGGTTTATCTCGTTTAATGGTTCTGACATGGGGATTATTCTTAAACCGGGGACCGTCCAGACTCTAGGGGCCGCCTAGGACCGGAGGCCGCTAGACTCTGGAGGCCGCCCAAGACTGGGGCCGCCCAGGACTGGGGGCCGGACTGGGGCCGTCCAGACTCTAGGGGCCGCCTAGGACCGGAGGCCGCCTAGACTCTGGAGGCCGCCCAAGACTGGGGGCCGCCCAGGACTGGGGGCCCCAGGACTGGGGCCGTCCAGACTCTAGGGGCCGCCTAGGACCGGAGGCCGCCTAGACTCTGGAGGCCGCCCAAGACTGGGGCCGCCCAGGACTGGGGGCCGCCCAGGACTGGGGCCGTCCAGACTCTAGGGGCCGCCTAGGACCGGAGGCCGCTAGACTCTGGAGGCCGCCCAAGACTGGGGCCGCCCAGGACTGGGGGCCGCCCAGGACTGGGGCCGTCCAGACTCTAGGGGCCGCCTAGGACCGGAGGCCGCCTAGACTCTGGAGGCCGCCCAAGACTGGGGGCCGCCCAGGACTGGGGGCCGTCCAGACTCTAGGGGCCGCCTAGGACCGGAGGCCGCTAGACTCTGGAGGCCGCCCAAGACTGGGGCCGCCCAGGACTGGGGGCCGCCCAGGACTGGGGCCGTCCAGACTCTAGGGGCCGCCTAGGACCGGAGGCCGCCTAGACTCTGGAGGCCGCCCAAGACTGGGGGCCGCCCAGGACTGGGGGCCGCCCAGGACTTGGGCCGCCCAAGCTGCCTTTTATTTATTTAGTTTAACTATTTTGTTCATTATCTATATCATATGCCCCCTCGCCCATCTTCCTTGTATACGTGTGTGGCACGCACATGCAAGGGAGAAGGGCGGAAAAATTTGAATTTCGAAAGTTCAGTACGTGATAAGTGATACTTCGAAAAAAGGGAAAAAGAGGGGAGGCGTGCATCTCTAAGAGGATGGCGTCTTTTCACTTGTCCGGCTATACTGACGGACCATCATGTATCCTTGCGGTGCCCGAAACGTCATGTCTGGCATCCATATATATAAAAAAGATCATCCCTTTCCTTTAGTTTTCGATTTTGTGTATCTTCCTCCGTTTTTTATCTTCTCAAGCCCAGGTTAGTTGGCTTTTCTTCTTCCTCTTCCTTTTTCTTTATGGATCCTTCCGTAGATAGAAAAGGTAAGGGTCCCATGAAAGAGCCCTCCCGAGAGGAGATTCTCCGAGCGCGTCGACAGGCCTTGGGAGGGGTAATCATCCGCGGGGACCAACCCGCTGCCCAATCCATTCAACCCGTGTCTAGGTCATTACCTCAGTCTCTTAGGGTTCCTTGCTCGTCCGCCGGTCATGAGGTAGAGCCTCCTGCGGTTGTCTCTAAACTGGCTGGACCGGCGGACGTTGCTTCCGTCATGTCTTCACAGGACCTTAGAAATCTTAGGGCTCAATTTGGAGTTCCTAATGACATTCAGCTTTCTGTCCCTCTTCCAGAGGATAGGGTCAGTCGAGGGCAACCAGGTAAGATCGCTCTATACGAAGAGTTTTTTAAGAGTGGTCTACGATTGCCGTTTCACTCTTTTTTTATAAATTTGTTAAACCGATACCACCTTATCCCGGCACAGCTCACTCCCAATTCCATCCGTATTGTATTTTCATTTTTAGTTCTCTGCTCTTTTCATGGAGCTTCTGCTAGACTTTCCTTATTTAGGTCCTTGTATAGAATCCGAAACCCAGTTAGGGATGGGTGGTGGAGTTTTGCCTCAAGACCTAAAAGGGTTCTTAAACTCAACCTCCCATCTAAGATCAAAGGGTGGAAGTCTCGGTTTTTTTATGCGCATTTGGAGGGGTTAGATGTGGATTGGGGTATTCCAGATACTAGCTCAACCAGAACGCGAGTATTGAAGAAAGAGACCGCGAGTTATTTAATACTTTAATTTCTACAATTATTCCCCCTAGTAGGGAGTTGCTATCGGAGGATAATCTCCGGGAGGCTGCGTTCGTGCCGGTGTCGCTGGCTGCAGCGCCCGGTGAGCTTCGAAGAATTTATTTTTTTCTTTTTCCTTTTTTAGCTAACCCTATGTTCGTCATTTTGTAGCAATGAAGTTCTCTCGAGATTTCTTGGTATCAAAGCTTCGAAAGAGAGAAGGTGAGCGTGATGCGCCAGCGGGGGGCGAACCTAAAAGATCCCGTCAATTAGGATCGACAGTCAGGTCCAACCTCCAGCGGTTATCCCTGAGGCGACCTTAGTAGAAGATAGTGAAGGGGAAATGAGTCCTCCGACGGGGGTCCCTATAGGAGACCCCGTCGAGAGGGAGCCTCCAGAGACCATTCCATCTCCCGCCCAGAGCGTTGGGGAGTCTACAAGGGATGTAGAAGCAGCTAAAGCTGACTTGCCAGGTCCTTCATTATCGACGGAAGTGGATGTTCCTGTTCCCGCCTCATCAGGTACTTTAAGGACTCCGCCCTCAGCTCCCCAACCACCTAGCGAGAATGTTGGATACAAGAGTTGTCTATCAGAGACAATCCTTAAACTCGCGATCTGCCCAGATTTCAAGACAAACTGAGGAAGGCAACACAGGCAGAGGCATTCGACACTATGTTCACCGCTGCACTGCAGGTAAAGTCCGATTTTGTTCCCTTTCTGATCATTAAACTTGGACACTGACTGAGTGCGTTTTGCAGACGGCTAATGGTCTCTTCGTGCTACGCGAAGACTTAGATAGGGCCAAGTCTCGGAATGCTAGCCTAGATAAAGAGTTGGTGGATACAAGGGCCCGAGAATCAAAAGCATTGCATGACCTTCGGGTCATGCGGGAAGATTATCGGACTTGGAGAGGGAGGGCAGAAAAGGAACTGCAGAGTTTAGATGCCCAGCTGTGTGAGGTCCGGGCAAGGTTGCTGCCAACGGAAGAAAAGTTAAAAGAAACTTCCCTCAGGCTGGAACACACGGAGAATCGAGCAGATAGCGCGGAGGCCACCGCTCGTGATGCCATGGAGAAACTGGTTTTAGCCGAGAAGGACACCAAAAATGCTCTCGATAAAGTGCAGCAGCAATGGTGGAGGCTCAGAAGAAGATGGCTACAATCGAGACCGAAGCTCGGGAAAAGATAGCTGTGGCTGAGGCCAAAGCTCAGGAAAAAGTGGCCATAGCTGAAGCTAAAGCCAGGGACGCTATCAAGGAATACAAGGGCTCCCCAGATTTTGAAGCGGAGTTCCAGGAAGCTGCCCTAGATGCTTTCGTTGAAGGCTTTGAGAAATGCAAGCGGATATTGGCCCGACAGTTCAACTTAAAGGACCTCGAACGTTTTCGACCCGTGGATGACGAAGGAGTTTCCGATATGGAGGTCGAAGACGTGGTGAGTGGAGCAGTGGCGACTAAGACTCTTGCTGTAGAAAAGCCTCTTGCCGAGGAGCCGGCTGTCAATCCTGATGCAGAGAAGAGCATTCAAAGAACTGATCAAGGGTGTTGAGCTTTATTTTGATTTTAATTTTAGACTTGGTCCCATTTAAGGACCTTTTTGTTGTAAAATCTATCTGCTGACAAGATTTCGCAAGGTTTCGCAGCAGATTAACTTTAAATGAATGAATGTTATTTATTGATTAATATTTCCTCTGCTTAATTCTTGATCCTATTTGCGGATTAGGACAATGGTGCTACTTGGTTTAGATGGCTCGCCAGTACTCAATTATCCTCGAAGTACAACTCAAAGCTATCCTAATCAAGGATTTATACTTTCTTAGGAATGAGTTATACTTGGACCATAGGGCCATCGAGCCGTCCAGACTCTAGGGGCTGCCTAGGATCGGAGGCCGTCTAGACTCTGGAGGCCGCCCAAGACTGGGGGCCGTCCATCTCAGTTCGAGGCCGCTTGAGTCAAGGACTTGAACCTCCTCAGGGGTGAGTTACACCGGCCTGGGGGTGTCCTTTGGACCGTAGGGCCGTCGAGCCGTCCATCTCAGTTCGAGGCCGCTTGAGTCAGGACTTGAACCTCCTCAGGGGTGAGTTACACCGGCCTGGGGGTGTCCTTTGGACCGTAGGGCCGTCGAGCCGCCATCTCAGTTCGAGGCCGCTTGAGTCATGGACTTGAACCTCCTCAGGGGTGAGTTACACCGGCCTGGGGGTGTCCTTTGGACCGTAGGGCCGTCGAGCCGTCCATCAGTTCGAGGCCGCTTGAGTCAGGACTTGAACCTCCTCAGGGGTGAGTTACACCGGCCTGGGGGTGTCCTTTGGACCGTAGGGCCGTCGAGCCGTCCATCTCAGTTCGAGGCCGCTTAGTCATGGACTTGAACCTCCTCAGGGGTGAGTTACACCGGCCTGGGGGTGTCCTTTGGACCGTAGGGCCGTCAAAGAATTATCTGAAAATCCGCATTCAAATGCATAGGATCATCTAATATTTGAATAAAACATTACATTACTGGTAATACGGCCGGAGGTTGTCTGCATTCCATGTTCGAGGGATTAGCTGTCCGCTTAAGTCTTCAAGCCGGTAGGCTCCACGGTGAAGGACTTCTCCTACCCGATAGGGCCCTTCCCAGTTTGGAGACAATTTGCCCCCTTCCGCTGGTTTGGATACCGAAGCTTTTCTCAGAACTAAATCTCCTTGACGGAAACTCTTCGAGCGGACGCGGGAATTATAGTACCTCGCCACTTGTTGCTGGTAGCCGCCATTTTAATTCGAGCCCGATCTCTTGCTTCATCGATGAGGTCAAGATTGGCCCTCAGATTAGGAAGGTTGTCCGCTTCGTTGTAAGTTTCCACTCGGCTACTTGGTAGGCCAATTTCCACGGGAATAACAGCTTCGGAACCAAAGACCAAATTGAAGGGTGTTTCTCCCGTCGGTGTTCTGGGAGTTGTGTGATACGCCCAAAGTACATTCGGGAGCTCTTCTACCCACCTTCCTTTGGACGTATCTAATCTGGTCCTTAACCCCCGCAATATCATGCGATTTGTAACTTCAGCTTCTCCATTAGATTGTGGATGGCCGACGGAGGTGAATCGTTGCACGATACCGAGATCAGTACAGAAAGTCCGGAAGGTGTTGTTGTCAAACTGTCGGCCATTGTCAGTGATAAGGGTATGTGGAATGCCGTATCGACAAATAATGGCTTTCCAGAAAAAGGTTTTGACCTTGGCCTCAGTGATTTTGGCGAGTGCTTCAGCTTCGACCCATTTAGTAAAATAATCAATGGCGACTAGTAGAAATTTGCGCTGTCCTGACGCCGGGGGAAAGGGCCGAGGATGTCCATGCCCCACTGAGCGAAGGGCCAGGGAGCAGAAAGAGAATTTAACTGGGAAGACGGTTGCCGTTGAATGTTGGCGTACCGTTGGCATTGAATCACATCTTTTTACTAGTTCGTTGCATCCTCTTGCATGGTGAGCCAGTAATATCCTTGTCGGAGGCCTTGCGTGCTAAAGATCGGCCTCCTGAGTGATTCCCACAGATGCCTTCATGAATTTCCCTAAGGACATAATCTGCATCTACCGAACTAACACATTTGAGGAGAGGCTGAGAGAAGGATTTTTAGAGTTGGCCTTCTAGCAGCACAAATTTAGAAGCCCTCCGTTTAAGCAGCTTAGCTTCCTCATGATCAACTGGAAGAACGCCGTCTTTCAGATACCGGATATAAGATTCCATCCAGGCTTCTTTTTGGATAATGGGCAAGCTTCTTCAGTAGCTTCGATGCTAGGTGTCTCCAGGTACTCGATGTAGGTCTTACCCATGGCACTATCCATCGAGGTAGCTAGTCGGGCTAACATATCGGCCCTAGCATTTTCACCTCTGGGTATATAACTAATGGTGAAGTGATCCAATAAGGGAATTAATGATTAACTTTATTCAGATATTGAAACATGATAGGGTCCCGAGCTTCATACTCCCTGATACTTGGGCGGAAATAGCTGTGAGTCAGTGAAGACTCGAAGATTCTGATTCCCATTCCATGTGCTAGTTTGATTCCGGTCAGCAAAGCTTCATATTCAGCTTGATTGTTGGTGGCTTCAAAGAGGAAACGAAGAGCATATTCTAGTACCGTGCCCTCCGGGCTAGCGAGAATGAGCCCAGCTCCGCTCCTTGTGAGTTAGAGGCTCCATCAACATGGAGGACCCATGCTTCATCATCCGTCTTCTCATTATCTAAAGAATTCGGGGAAGTTCTTCTTGAGGCTGTTCAGACCAGGTGCATTCTACTAGAAAATCAGCCAAGACCTGGATTTCAAAGATGCTCTAGGTTGAAATGATAAGTCGAATTCTGCCTAACTTTGATGGCCCATTTGGCTAACCGGCCAGAAGTGTCTGGTCGTGATAAAATAGCTCTGAGAGGTTGATCAGTGAGAACGACTATGGGATGGGCTTGAAAGTAGGGTCTGAGTCGGCGAGCAGAAACAAATAAAGCAAGATGACCTTCTCCGTTTTGGAATACCTCTCTTCTGCACCATGAAGTACTTGCTGGTATAATATATAGGTCTTTGAATGGCATGATCGCCGATACGCACCAGGACGGAACTAACGGCCTCCGAGGAAGCCGCAAGATAGAGAAAGAGCTTCTCTCCTTCTCCGGTTTAGACAACAGGGGAGGTGTGGACAAGAACTCCTTAAGTTCTTCAAAAGCTTGTTGACAGTCTTCTGTCCACTCGAAGCCATCTGCTTACGCAAGACCTTGAAGAAAGGTAAACACTCTCGGCTGATCTGGACAAAATCGGCTTAATGCTGCTATCTTTCCAGTGAGTTGTTGCACCTCTTTCTTACACATAGGCCGTCTCATATTGAGGATGGCTTGAATTTTCTCTGGGTTTGCCTCAATCCCCGCCGGTAACTAAGAAACCCAAGAATTTTCCTGCAGTAACTCCAAATGCACATTTGCGTGGGTTGAGCTTTATTCTATGGAGCCGGAGGTTGTGGAAAGTCTCCTGCAGGTCGCGACATGGTCAGTGATGTGGGTGCTTTTTGTCAGCATATCATCTACATATACCTCCATGTTGCGGCCGAGCTGATCCTTTAAAACTTTGTTCATCAGCCTCTGATAGGTAGCTCCTGCATTCTTCAACCCGAAGGGCATTACCTTGTAACAATAAATGCCTTTCTCGGTGATGAAAGAAGTATGCTCTTCATCTGAGGGTCTAATTTTATCTGATTGTACCCTGAGAAGGCATCCATGAAGCTAAGAAGTTCATAGCCAGAGTTGAATCTACTAACTGGTCGATCCGTGGCAGCGGAAAACTGTCTTTAGGACAAGCTTTGTTAAGATCGTGTAATCGATGCATATTCTCCATCCTCCGCTGGCTTTCCGGACCATGACTACATTGGCTAACCAATCGGGATATTGGGCTTCCGATATGACCGGCCATAAGCAATTTGTCCACCTCTTCGTCAATAGCCCTCTGCCGCTCAGGAGCAAACTCCTTTTCTTCTGGCGAACAGGACGGCAGTTGGGTTGATATTAAGTTGATGAATAATCACCTCCGGAGGAATCCCGACATGTCCGTCACTTTCCAAGCGAAGACATCTGCATTCATTGATAAGAAAGCTAGGAGCTGATCCCGGACCTCAGGGGAGAGGAGCTCACCAATTTGCACGATCTTAGTGGGATCATCCCCCAGGGGATAAGATATTAGAAGCTCCGCTGGCTCTCCTCTCCGCTCAACTTCTCTAGGGTCAAACGACTCGGCGACCGGAGGAATTTGGCCATTTGAGGACTAGGGCTAATGATAGCAGGGTCTAACCGAGTTCACCTCTCCGTGCATTACACCATTCCTTGGTTGGTAGGGAACTGCACCAATAGCGTTTGTAGATATGACTGCATCTAACATGTTCAAGCCCGGGCGGCCGAGAATGGCGTTGTAAGCCAGGGGACCCGAACCACCAGAAAATCCAGCATGACCGTGCTTTGACATGGCGGCGATCCCGCTGTGGCTGGTAAAGTAACCTCGCCCTCCACTCGTATGGAGTCTCCAGTGAAGCCAACTAGAGGGACGGCTACGGGCCGAAGAGAATCCAGAGAAAATTCATCCGAAGAAATGCATCATAAGTAAGCACATTAGCGGAGCTCCCACTATCGATTAAGATTCTTTTTACAGGATGCCTAGCGATCGTCATTGAACACGACGCTATCATCTTTTACAATATTATTGCCCGCTATATCTCCCCAGAAGGGATTACATCATCTAACCCCTCACCCCCTCAATCTCTTAGAAGATGAAACTTCTCCGCGAGAAATCATACCTACCATCCTCTCCGTTGGGGGATTATCGATGCTGGCCTGAACGGGAGGAGGCCCCATCAAAGCTGGTACAGGAGGAGCTTCTTTCTTCTGGATGTATTGCCCAAGGTATCCTTTCTGAATTAGCTCTTCAATGGCCTGCTTCAAGTTCCGACATTCTTCAGTGTCATGGCCATAATCCCTATGGAAACGGCAATAGCGGCTTCTATCGCGGGCAGTGCCCTTCTTCAATGGAGGCGGACGCCGTAAATAGGGCTCGTTTTCGATTTCCATAAGGATATGAGTTCGAGGTGCTAAGAGGGGTGTAAGATGGTCCTCCCTGGGAGCTTGATTCTTGCGGCGATCAGTTGGTCGGCGCAAAGGTTCTGGCTTCTTGGAAGGAGGTTCGTCCAACTCCGGTCGAGTAGATCTCTTGCTAGTTCTTCCTTGTGTACCTCTCCTGGATGAGTCAGCTTCGTCGGCGCGGATGTACTTCTGCGCTCGACTTAGGAGATCAGCATAAGAAGAAGGAGGTCTTTTGTCTAAAGAGTAAGTAAAACGAGAGGGTCGGAGCCCCCGTTTTAGAGCCAAAGTGGCTATAGCATCTTCAAGATGATAGACTTCTAGGGCCGCTACTTTGAAGCGGGTTATAAAATCTTTTAAAGATTCTCCTTCCTGCTGCTGCACGGAGAATAAACTGTCTGCTACTCGCGGAATTTTTCGACAAGCGTCGAAATGAGCCAGAAAAGATCTCTCCAATTGCCGGAAAGAGTCAATACTGCGTGAGGGCAGACGAGAATACCAGACCCGGGCCGCCTTTCGAAGGGTGGCCGGAAAGGCCACACATAAAAGAGCATCCGGCGCCCCCTGGACTTGCATGATGGCCTTATAGCTCTCCAAATGATCTAGGGGATCGGTGGTGCCATCATAAGGGTCCAGCTGAGGAAATCGGAACCTCCTTGGAATGGGTTCCTCCATAATCCGTCGAGTGAGAGGGGGGCGAGTATCATAGTCCGACCCCGGCTGATTATTGATTCTTTGACTGAGCTCCTCCAACCTGCGATCTTGCTCTTCCAGACGCTTTTGCATTCTGTCAGCTATACGTCCTCCTGTTGGTTCAGGAGAACTGGAAGGAGACTGGCGGCGCCACCGACGATGATCCGCATATGGCTCCTTCCCCCGTCGTCGCCCAGCAGGTGGGCTGCTAGGGGAACAGGAGACAGAACGTGAACCATCCTCAGAGCCTTCAGAGCATCGCCTTCCAAGAGAATAAGAGTGAAGAGGCTTTGCCGGAGGAGATCTTCTTCGAGCCGATTGTCGGCTAACAGGAGTAGCTGACCTAGGTAATAGAGGTGGCTCAGGCCGCAGGTGGGCTCCTCGAGAGTGATGCTCTTGCATCTGTCGAACTATCCCGACGAGAGTTTGAACTTGTTGGGTGAGGACCGATAATGGATCCTGAGGAATAGCCGGAACCGGTGACGGTGGGAAAGAACCGGAGAGCTTGGTTTCGCCGGCTGAGAAGGGCTAAGGGCTGCGAAATCATGGTTAGGAGGCGAAGATGCCCCCCAGACCAATCAACGGGGTCTTCTTCTAGAGATCTGGAACTCATGTTCGTGGAATCGTAGAACAGGTATGCCTCACCGCTCCGACGATGCCCCCTACCTGGCGCGCCAATCTGTTGATGCCGGATCACCAGATTTTTGGTTTTCAGGATCTCTTTTTTAGAAGGAAGAAGCAGCCCCCTCCCCTCCTCCTTCCTCCCTTTTATCCTTTTTCTCTTGTACGTGTTATTATTATTATTTTCTTTTGTTGTTTTAATTTTGGAAATCCACGTGTAGGATAAGTGTTCATCTTGCATTACGTGGTCATTCGGTGATAATACTTAATAAGGATATTAAGAAACTTGCTCATGAAGACATCTTTTTCATGATGATCTTGATTATCCCAAGGGAATGTCAGGGATAGTGGAGACGTCAGAGTGAGGGAAAAGGGATCTGGCTCTAAAATAGAGGTTCAATGTCTCCTTTTGTGTTTGTCTTATGCGAACCATTTAAGGCGTGATGATGTTTAGTATTTCTCGATTTCTGTTCCGAATATGACGGTTTATCTCGTTTAATGGTTCTGACATGGGGATTATTCTTAAACCGGGGGGCCGTCCAGACTCTGGGGGCCGCCTAGGACCGGAGGCCGCTAGACTCTGGAGGCCGCCCAGACTGGGGCCGCCCAGGACTGGGGGCCGCCTAGGACCGGAGGCCGTCTAGACTCTGGAGGCCGCCCAAGACCGGAGGCCATCTAGACTCTGGAGGCCGCCCAAGACTGGGGCCGCCCAGGACTGGGGGCCGGACTCCAGACTCTAGGGGCCGCCTAGGACCGGAGGCCGCCTAGACTCTGGAGGCCGCCCAAGACTGGGGCCGCCCAGGACTGGGGGCCGCCCAGGACTGGGGCCGTCCAGACTCTAGGGGCCGCCTAGGACCGGAGGCCGTCTAGACTCTGGAGGCCGCCCAAGACTGGGGACCGCCCAGGACTGGGGGCCGCCCAGGACTGGGGCCGTCCAGACTCTAGGGGCCGCCTAGGACCGGAGGCCGCCTAGACTCTGGAGGCCGCCCAAGACTGGGGGCCGCCCAGGACTGGGGGCCGTCCAGACTCTAGGGGCCGCCTAGGACGGAGGCCGTCTAGACTCTGGAGGCCGCCCAAGACTAGGGACCGCCCAGGACTGGGGCCGCCCAGGACTGGGGCCGTCCAGACTCTAGGGGCCGCCTAGGACCGGAGGCCGCCTAGACTCTGGAGGCCGCCCAAGACTGGGGGCCGCCCAGGACTGGGGGCCGCCCAGGACTTGGGCCGCCCAAGCTGCCTTTTATTCATTTAGTTTAACTATTTTGTCATTATCTATATCAGTTTGGACGTGAGACGACTCTTGTGTCCGATCTCTGTTCCTCTCCTCGCTGCTCCCTCTTAGATTCTAACGATCCATCGCCTTCCCCCAAGCAGCGGAGAAATAATGTTTCATAATTAATTTATCCCAAGTGCTATATGCGTTATAAAATGGGAAAGTATCAAACATATGTGATTGATGCCATTGGGAAATTGGAAACTAAGCGACTCATAAGATTAGAACAGAAAATCATAAACAATGGATATGGAAAAATATTAAAATGATTTAGGAAAAGTAATTATTAATTTCCACATAGCTACCATGTATAATTATATTTTATTAAAAAAATAGAGTCTACGTCAATGATTTACTGCCAGAAATAAATAAACTTTCCTCTTCTTAAGAAGAAAATGTATTTACTCCTAATTCTAAAATCAATAATACAACATTAGAGGTAGGCACTGGGCCGTGCCGCCCATGATACAGCACAGCCCAGACCCACATGGGCCATGCCAGGCATGGCCCAGTACTGCTACAGTACCGAGCGGTGCCGGCATGGCCCAGTAAACCGTGCCGTGCCGGACTTAAAAATTTTTTTTCGTTGGCCCAGCACGGCACGGCCCATGATGGGCCTGGGCCGGCCCGCCGTGCTGGCACGGCCCAGGCCCACCTGGGCCTAGGTTGTGCATGGCTCAGATAAAAAATTTTGTAAAAAAATATTTTTTTGATAAATTAAAAAATTATTAGGAATAAAGAAATTTTATTAATATAAGCCACCTTAATGGTGGGGGGTTTGGCATAGACGTATTAATTTAAAATCAAAATGGTACAGAAGGGAGGGGCTAGGCCTGACCTCCAGAACATAATACAATAAGTAAGGAGAAAAAAATAAAAAAAAAAAATAAAGATGACTCACTTTAAGTTTTTAACAATTTAAAAAATAAAAATATATAATTATAAAAGTAGAAATGACTCACTCATCAGTCATCAGTAGTATTTGTGTCATCATCTTCGCCGGTTAAGTCATGTCCACCTTTATCTTGAAGCCTCGCCTCAGCATCCAACCAATCTTTGAAGCAGATAAGCATCTCAACTGTCTCGCCAGTCATCCTACTTCTCTTTTCGTCCAAAATACGTCGACCTGCACTGAAAGCGGATTCCGATGCTACTGTGGACATCGGCACAGCTAAAATATCTCGTGCAATGGCAAACATAACAGGATATTGATTTCTAACACTCTTCCACCAAGCTAATACATCTAGACTTTCTATTTGATCTTCATCATATGCAGAATGAAGATCGTTTCGTAAATAAAATTTTAATTCATTACTTAAAGATGAAGAAGATGAAGAAGATGAAGCATGTGCGTGTCTTCTAATGAATGAAAAAATAGATGACGAATGAGATCTAGAAGAAGAAGCAGAGCTTTAAGCAGGTATTCTAGATCCATAAATTTTATCATTATATAAATCATAAATATCATTAAGAAGTCGTGTTACCTCATCTTTAGCAGGTTCAGGATTTTGATTCATGTTTTCATAATATTGATCAATTAAAAAAATTACACCATTTAATTTAACTCTAGGATCAAAAACAACAGCTAAGTTATGCAATGGACATATCCTATTCCAATATTCATTCCATTTAGTTTCATATTATGTATAATAGGCATTAAAACTTCATGATATCTATATTCTTTAAATTTTTCACTAATTACATATGCTTTTTGTAAAAATGAACAAGTTGGATAATAAATACCTAAAAGAACATTTGTAGCATCATAAAAAGTAACCAAAAAATCTTCTAAAATTTTACCTTGATGCCAATCAGCTTCAGTCAATGTAAATCCTAATCCACGCTCATTAATATAAGCACTTAATAAGTTCTTATATGGATATGCATCATGTATCATGGCATAGGTACTATTCCAACGAGTTATTACATCAAGTTTAAATTTTTTAAAACGTTTACCATGATCTACACATAATTGTTTAAATTCTTGAAGTCTTGACCTTGAAGCATGAATAAAAGAAACTGCATTTCTAATTTTTGAAATAACCTCTTGAATTATGTTCATGCCAGATTGAGCAGAAAGATTTAATATATGACATGCACATCTAATATGAAATAATTGTCCATCTAAAATGGGATGCAAAGAGTCGTTTAATAATGCAACAACAGAATTATTATTAGATGCATTATCAAAAGTAATTGATATTATTTTATTATTAATATTATATGAGCATGCGGTTTGATAAATAATATTTGAAATTTGTTGTAAAAATTAAAAGCACGAAAAGCAATAATTTGTTTATTTAATTGCCAATCATTATCAATATAATGAGCATAATAGCAATAAAACAATTACTACCTATAGATGCCGACCAAATATCAGAAGTTAAAGAAATTCTAGCATTTAAATTTGAGAGGCTTTCAGTTAAACTTTGTTTCATTGCTAAAAAGTTTGTCATAGCCACTCTTCTAAAGGTACGGCTACTAGTTCTTTTATAAGCAGGTTGTAGGCCTAATTGAACATATCTTTCAAAATTATAAGATTCAGATAAACTAAAAGGTAATTCATCTTGAACTATCCATCTTACCAGTAATTTTCTCTGATTTTCGTGGTTATATGCAAAATTACCTACAAGTGATCCCTCTTGTATATTAAGGAGTCCTTGCTGACGGAAATCATGCATCCTATGACTCTCTTGATGTCTTTTTAAATGCCCTGTTCCCCCAGTACTAGAACAACTGTAAAGTTTGCACATTTTTTATATTTTGCTTTATAGACTCCATCAACCATAATTCTATCAAAATCAATCCAAACATTACTAGTCCTCTTACGAGAAGAGGTTTGACATTGGCTCTAGATGGAACTTGGAGTTGGGATTGGGGTTGGGGTCCTTGGGGATTAGTTTCCTCACCCTCAGAAAAAGGGTGCATGTTAAAATTACTTTCGTTAAAAGATGCCATATCTAAAATTTTTAATTAATAAATGCAAAAAAATAAAAACTAACCACAAAAAGGAATTAAGAAAAGATCAGAGGTGGAGGCATGGAGCCAGATTTGTGAGCTTCCTCTTGCGCTCTCGCCTCTCAACAAGAAGTGACCTTGTAGCACTTGACTACTTACTTGTAAGAACACTTGCAAACTAAAAATTAAATTGCTAATCTACTAGAGCACTTGCTAGAAGAGAGAAATAGTAGTAATAGAGAAGAGTTGGTTTGGTAAGAATGAGGGAGAAATGGGCTATTTATAGAAGTCCTAAATTTTTTTCCAAAACTACCCTTTGATATAGTCGTTATATGACTGTTGGGAGGGGTAAAATGGTCTAAACCCCTCCCAGCAGCTTTTAACAGCTATATAGCCGTTAAAAAATGGCTATAACGGCTGGCACCAGAGTTGTGCCTTGGCACGGCCCTCATTCGTTATATGACTGTTGGGAGGGGTAAAATGGTCTAAACCCCTTTCAATAGCTTTTAACGGCTATATAGCCGTTAAAAATGGCTATAACGGCTGGCATCAGAGCCGTGCCTTGGCACGACCCTCATGGGCCGTGCCTTGTAGCCGTTAAAAATGGCTATAACGGCTGGCACCAGAGTCGTGCCTTGGCACGGCCCAGCTGGTGCCTAGGCAGCTGTGCCTAGGCGGGCCATGCTAGGCACGGCCCGTCACAGGCTTGGAATCAGCTGTGCCTAGGCACCTAGGCAGCTGTGCCTAGGCGGGCCGGGCCAGGCACGGTCCGTCACGGGTTTGAATTTTTTTTTCTCGTGCCATGCCTGACATGGCCCATTTGTTAATGGGCCATGCCAGGTACGATACGATAATTCTAAAGGCACGATGGGCCTGAGCCGTGCCGTGCCAGGCATAGCCCAGTGCCCACCTCTATACAGCATTCAATTAATAAATATAATAGATAGCCAAACATATAAACAAAAATTAGTAATGTTAGGAGTCTCTGGCATACACATTACTCAAATCAAATGAAGGTGATTGCTATTGCACTAGCTTACTAAAATATATGATACAACTTTTAAATTCAAAACTTACCTTATTGCTCATGATCAATACATGTTCACATGTGTAAATTAAAAATTAGTCAATTTTGATGCCTAAATTATAGCAAAGCATCGTCATATATCATTTTAATCATCCATTTATGTGTTGACATAATGCATATGTTAGAGATTATTTGGGTACATTGTTATTGATTTTTGAATTAAGAGGAGTAGACATCATCTCCTCTTAAAAGAAGATTAGTTTGTTACACAATATATATATAATATTAAATAAAGTTGATGGTATAGTTGTAAATAGCTATTTATAATAGATGTGAATTGATGTTCATATGAGTAAATGTGACTATTTGGGACATTTACCAAAGTCAGTGGCAAACTTGTCAAAAGAAAATGTTATATGCTCACCTAAGAAAATTGAGAATTCTACATCTAGATATTGCCAAATTCATTAGCAAAAGTCTGATGCAAAGTATATCCAACAAATTTTGATTTTAGACTGGTTTTCAATATTATTTTTAAGAGAAAGCATAAAGACCCATCTGCTTATAATAATCAAGGTTTAGATTTTCAAGAATGTACCATATAGTAATCAAATGGAGAACTTATTTCTTAGTAGAAAGATGTGACAACTTTGACAAACATAATTATTTAATATTAGAGAAGAAAAGAGCTTATAGGTCACTTGACATTGCCATTGAAATAAGTTTCTTGTCAAGTGAATTAGCGTTTATTTATGAATTGACACCCAATTTTCAAATGCCAATATTTAGGGGTAATGCCATAAATAAGGGGTATTTTGGATTATAAATTGCACTTCCCATCCATTATATCATCATTCTCCAATGGTTATAGGGAGTTGAGATAGAAAACTTTTTTCATTGGAGTCGTTTTAACCAATTTGATAAGTTTAAACTGTAAAATAAAGTAGACAATTTGTAACACCCTGAGTTTTAAATTTGTGTATCTTTCTTGAAGATTTGTAAAATTGTTCAATTGAGATTTGTCATCAAGGCTTTTGAAAGGATTTTATGTTCAATTGAGATTTGTAGCAAGTTGAGAGATTTGAAATGCCCCAAAACCCCCTTGGAAGAGCCAGCAAGTGAGAATATGGTCTTGTTTTCCTTGGTAGTTCGCTATATACACTACAAAAAATTCATGAAATAGCAACGCAGCTTAGCGATGCAAATATTCATCGTAAAATAATGACAAAATTGTGACACAATTGCAACCCATGAAATTTGCAATGCCATTTAGCGATGCATTAAATCAGTCGCTAAATAGCGATGCATTTAGCGACTCCCAAAAATTTTTATCTCTAAATAGCGACTCTATTAGCGATGCATTAAAATGCGTAGCTAAACAGCAACTCATTTTAATGTGTCGCTATATATCAACGCATTTCTATGCGTCGCTATATAGGGTTTTAGGGTGTTTAGGGTTCAGGGTTCAGGGGTTCAGGGTTCAGGGATTAAGGGTTTCAGGGGTTTAGGGGAGAAGGAAGGAAGTGAAATGCTTGATGGCATTCTTTCATGAATCTTTCTTCTTGTTACAAAAAGTGGAGGAAACCTGGCCACTTTAAGGAATTCTTCATGTTAAATCCAATAATCTGAAGGAACAAATGGTAAGCAGAAAGAAACTCCTACTACAAAGCTAAAGAATAAAGGTTTGCTACTATATGATGTTGGATTCGACAACACTTCTGAAAGAGAAGCTGCTGATTTAGCTTCTAATGAAGATTTTGCTAAGAATCATTGTAGAAAGGAAACTATGACATGGGCCTATGAGGAAGATATGCTTTCTTCAATTCTAGAGGATTTCAAGCTCTGCATGGAAGCTGTTTGTGCTATATATCGCCAATCAGTCAAGAAATCAATAAAGGGAAAACATACGACATCCTAACAGGGGATTTAGCACTTTTGATGTATACAAGTATGGTCATTCTGTTAAAAGCTTGATTCTTTTTATATTCTTTCTTAATAGAATTATGCAATACTTTTGAAGGTAACTGACGATAAGAGATCGAAGCACCGCCGAGGGCGGAGGAAGGGAGAAAGGGGCAGGAGCGCCGCCCACGGAAAGTTCCCGAAGGAAGCGGACATGTAACATCGCGGCCACCCACGTCACCTCGGGGGCTCCAGCAAAACGAGCAGCATATATTATAATATATCAATATAAAATTATCACTACATAATAATAATTATTATACACTATAATAATTAATATTATGAAATATTAATATTTATTGATGCAATTATGCATCGCTAAACAGTGACGCAATTAATGCATCGCTAATGCATTGCTATTTAGCAACACATTTTAATGCGTTGCTATTTAGCGATGCATTTTGATGCGTCGCTATTTAGCGATGCAAAATTGAGTCGCTATTTAGCAAAAATGCATCGCTATTTAGCGACGCATTAGCGTGTGTCGCTAAATAGGGTTTTAGGGTTTAAGGGTTCAGGGGTTCAGGGGTTCAGGGTTCAGGGATTCCTGGTTCAGAGATTAAGGGTTTCATGGGTTTTGGGGTTTAGGGTTTAGGGTTTTAGGGTTTTATGGTTTTAGGATTTTAGGGTTCTATGGGTTTTAGGGTTCTAGGGGATTTAGGATTTTAGGGTTTAGGGTTTAATTAGGGGTTTAGGGTTTTAGAGTTTAGGGTTTCAGGATTAGGGTTTTAGGTTTTAGAGTTTTGGGTTTTAGGGTTTTAGGGGTTATCATTGGTTTAGGGTTTTTAGGGTTTAGGCTGCATTCTCGGCACAAAGGCATGGATCGGACTGAAGGCAGCGTCGGTCCCGGGTAGGACCTTGTAGTCGGCTACCGGGCACACCGTGGCACCACCGGTGCACACCGTTCCGTGGGACGGATCGGCCGGCCCAACCCAATGTCCAACACGAGCTTTTTAATTGTAACAACTTAAATATATGCTATTGGAGCTGGAATTACCTCGGCTGCTGGCACCAAACTTGCCATACAATGGATCCTTGTTAAGGGATTTAGATTGTACTAGATTATACTCAATCCAATTACCAGACTCAAAGAGCCAGCCGGTATTGTTATTTATTGTCACTACCTCTCTGTGTTAGGATTGGGTAATTTGCGCACCTGCTGCCTTACTTAGATGTGGTAGCCATTTCTCAGACTCCCTCTACTGAATCGAACCCTAATTCTTCATCACCTGTCACCACCATGGTAGGCCCCTACCCGTCTCTGGATTTTGGGGGAAGACAGGAGTGGCACAAGGCCAAGCCCGACCCCCGATCAGCCATCACGGAGGTAACCCACGACAAGAGATCGAAGTGCCGCCAAGGGCAGAGGAGGGGAGAAATGGGCAGCAGCGCCGCCCATGGGAGATTCGTGAAGGAAGCAAACATGTAACTTTGCAGCCAACCACGTCACCCCGGGGCTCCAGCGAAACGAGCGGTATAGATTACAATATATCAATATATAAAATTATCATTATATAATATTAAATATTATACACTATAATAATTAATAAATAAAATTAATATTATAAAATATTAATATTTAGCGATGTATAATTGTGTCGCTAAATAGCGATGCATCTTTATGCATCGCTATTTAGCGACGCTTATTCAGTGCGTCGCTAAATAGTGATGCATTTTGCGATACATATAGTTTGCGTCGCTATTTAGCGATGCAATTATGCATCGCTAATTTCCCGTCATACCCGGCATTACTGCCGAAATTAGCGATGCAATTAGCGTTGCAATAGATGCGTCGCTAATTTGCGATGCATTAATTGCATTGCTAATTAGCGACAGATTAGCGACGCATTTTTGCGTCACTAATCCTAGTTTATATAAAGTCCCCCTCCCCAGCCCTAACCCGCCCCCTTCCTCCATGTTTCCTACCCACACCCGGCGGCACCTCTCCCTCCCTCTTCCCCACCTTTGGGGGCACTCAGGCAGCCCTTTGGCACTCCGATCCCCTCGCTGGCATCTTCGAGTTTCAGGTAAAACATCCCCACCTTCCCCCCCTCCCCCTCTTGTTGGCCATGGCCGTGGCCATGGTTGCCGTCGCTGGCCACAATCGTGTCGATTGCTGTCGCCGGCCACAGCCACGGCCATAGCCTGGCGGCCGGCCGTGGCCTGGCCATAGTCCATGGCCAGGCCACAGCCACAAAAAAGTTTTTTTCACCAACCCCCAGCCCCCTCCCCTTGTCGTTGGCCACGGCCGTGGCCACCCTCACCGGCCACGGCCACTGCCGTGGCCTGGTGATCGGCTTTGGCCTGGCCACAGTCCATGGCCAGGTCGGACTGTGGCCAGGCCACGGCCAAAAATTTTTTTTTTAACCCCCACCCCGCCCCTAGCCCCCCACCCCCTCCCCCGTCGCCGGCCACGGTCGAAAAAAAATAATTTTTTTAACCCCCCTAGCCCCCTCCCCCCACTCCTTGTCACCGGCCACGGCCACTGCCGTGCCCGCCCTCGCCGGCCACGGCCACTGCCGTGCCCTAGCGGCCAGCTGTGGCTAGGTCACGGCCAAAAAAATTTTTTTTTTTAACCCCCACCCCTCCCCCGTCGCCGGCCACGGTAGTGGCCATGGCTGCCCTCGTTGGCCACGGCCACTGCCATGGCCTGGGGGCCGGCTGTGAAAAAAAATTTAACCCCCCCAGCCCTCCTCCCCCCTCCCCCTGTCGCCATCCATGGCCGTTGCCGTGGCCATGCCATGGCCAAATTTTTTTTTTTTAACCCCCACCCTCCTCCCCGTCTCGTCGGCCATGGCCACTGCCGTGGCCGCGGCCACTGCCGTGGCCAGGCCACGGCCAAAAAAAAATAATTTTTTTTAACCGCCCCAGCCCCCCTCAACCCTCCCCCTATCGCCGGCCACTACCGTGGCCTGGCGGCCGGCCGTGGCCTGGCTACAGTCTGTGGCCAAGCCACAGCCAAAATTTTTTTTTTAACGCCCACCCCCCTCCCCCATCACCGGCCACAGCCTCGCCGGCCACGGCCAAAAATAATAATTTGTTTAACCACCCCCTAGGCCCCCTCCCCACCCTCGCCGGCCACGGCCACTGTCGTGGCCTAGCGGCCAAAAAAAAAATTTAACCCTCCCCCCACCAGCCCCACCCTTCTCCCCCGTCGTCGGCCATGGCCGTGGCCGTCGGCCACGAACGCTGTTGTGGCCTGGCCACGGACCGTGGCCTGGCCACGGACAGTGGCCTGGCCACGACAAAAAAAAAATAATTTTTTTAACCCCCGTAGCCCCACCCCCCCTCCCATGTGGCCGGCCGCGGCCGTAGCTGTGGCTGCCCTCGCCGGTCACGCCGCTGCCATGGCCTGGTCACAGTCCATGGCCAGGCCACGGCCAAAAACAATATTTTTTTAACCCTCCAAGCCCCTGCCCCCCTCCCCCTATCGCCGGCCACGACCGCTACTGTGGCCTAGCGTGTGGCCATGGCCTGGCCACAGTCCGTGGCTAGGCCACAGCCAAAAAAAGAAAATATTAAAACACCCCCCCAGCCCCCACTACCCCTCTCTAGCCTGCTTCAGGGGAGGCCATGGCCTGGCCATAGCCCGTGGCCAGGCCACAGGCATAAAAAAATTGAAACCCCCCCACCCCCTCCACCGCCTCCCCCTACCCCTCTCTCTGTCCGGCTGCGGCCTTGGCTTGGCGGTCGGCCATGGCCTGGCCACAACCCGTGGCTAGGCGGCCAGCCGCGGCCTGGCCACAGCCCGTGGCAAGGCCACGGCTTAAAAAATTGAAACCCCCCACCCCCCACCATCCGCCTCCCCCTACCCCTCTCTGGCCGACCGTGGGAGCGGCCACGGTCTGGCCACGACCGTCCGCGCATAAAAGAAAAACCCAACCACAGGCCAAAAAAATTATTATGTATAATAATTATAATATTAATATTACATAATTATTATATTATGTAATAATATTAATAATATCATATATATATATATTAAAATATATTAGTTTATAATATTATATATATAATAAATTGTGGTATTCTAATAAATAATGATTGCAATATAACAACATTGTAATATTAGCTAATTAGTGATTCTGATAGTAAATTAATTAAATAAATTACTAAATGATTAATTAGTGCTTTTATAGTAACTTAATTAAGCCATGATTAATTAGTGGTTTTTATATAATTATTGTTGAATTTCTCAGCATGTTAAACTATGCATGGTAGTTTATTGGTGAACTTCTTATTTTGTTGCATCTTATTTCTGTTATCAAATGGTTTTGACTTTGACTTTGATTTAAGTTACAAGAACATGATATATTGGGATATGTTATTTTGGTAATGAGATTATGTATGGCTTTAATAGATGTATGATGTGAGCATATTGAGGTATTACACTTAAAGGTTCCATGGCGTATCATATGTGCCACGATTGATGTATTATGAAAATTTTTGGTCCAACCTATCCAATATTAAAACCATAGTATTATTAGATAATACTATGCATAGATATTGGATTAAGGTTATTATCTTGGACATAATAATCTTACGAAGTTAGTGACTACAGACCACAATCAAAATATGTATAATAGTCAAGAAAACTTTTTCACAAGCATAAGTTTGATTATTTTTGGAATTGCATATTATTTCTCACAGCACTATAACCTTTAGACCCATTTGAGAATTTGCAAGACTTAGTCTTGCAAATTCTCAATTATCCTAGTGGACAGTTTGAGATTATTTTTTGTGTATGTTAGTCTGCTAGTAGTTATCGTTGGTTGAGATTGTGGTTTGTATTTTCTTATACGTTATCCTAGTGTGGCATATATGTCACACATTTAGGAGAACATATGAAAAATGCTGCTGAAATTTTAACGTAAACGATGATATTAATAGCAGAATAACATATCACATAAAATAATCTTGAATAGGATAGGGCCTTACCTTTTAGATATGAAGTGAAGGTAAAATTAATTTAGGATACTTGCATACTTGTGAAGTCTCACGAACTCCATGTGGCACGGCCTTGCAGGACAGGGACTTTAGCAGGGCCTGGCCTAATCAATTGGTTGCAATCATTAAAAATAAAATTGATTTATTATAAATTATTTAAATAGTTATTATTTACCTTAGATGTGTAAAAGAAATAATTTACATATATATTTATTAATACTAATATAGTTTTATGTTATGGTTTTCTTTAATGGTTTACTAGAAAATATATAAGTTGGTAAAAAATGAGTGGGGCTCGCTCATGGATGTATGTAAGGATAAAAGATGGCTTGCTTAATCCAGATTTTTGAATGGATTGGAAGAATTTATTAGATTTGCATGTAGCCAACCTGAATGGATGGATGGGCTAGGATTAGGTGCCCCTGCAACTTATAGGTGTCAGAATAAAGCCTACAGGAATGTTGAAACTGTGAAGGTGCATTTATGTAAAAAGGAGTTTGTTCCAGGGTACAATGTTTGGTACCGTCATGGTGAAACAGAGAAAATGGGTGCAGCTGTCACAAGCCAACAAGTTTCAATTCCCGTTGATGAACCATTTATGAATTTAATCAGATATGAAGAAATGGTGATGAATGCATCGGGTAATGAATTCAATCAGAATACATTATGGAAGAACCAAATTCAGATGCATAGCAATTTTATGATATGTTGTGTGCTGCAAATTAAGAATTGTATTCTGATTGTAAGAGTCATTCTCATTGTCTATGGCTACTCGGTTGTTGAATATTAATGCAGAACATCAATTATCAGAAAATGCATTCAATGCTGTAGCTGGGTTAATGAAGAAAGTTTTGTCAAATAATAATGTTGTAGCAGACAGTTTTTACTCAATGAAGAAGTTGTTGTGTGGCCTTGGGCTCCCAGTTAATAAGATCAATTGTTCCTTGAACAATTGTATGATATATTGGGGTGAAGACTCAGACCTGAGATATTGTAAGATTTGTGGGCAATCGAGGTACACTAACAATGAAGGAGCTAGTACAAGTAGGAGAAAAAGTGTGCCTTACAAAAGAATGTATTACTTTCCTCTTACTCCATGCCTGCATATATTATACAGATATGAGGTTACAACTACTGATATGAGATGGCATACCAAACATGAATCTAAAAAAGATGAAATGCGGCATCCATCAGATTCAAAAGCTTGGAAGCATTTCAATGAGAATCATCCTGATTTCGCCAAAGATATAAGGAATGTGAGATTAGGTCTTTGTACCGATGGCTTCCAACCATTTAGTCAAGCGGGCCAACAGTATTCATGTTGGCCCATGATACTGACTATATATAACCTTCCTCCATGGAAGTGCATGAAAGATACTGTAATATTTTTGACAGTTTTGGTTCCAGAACCATCAAATCTAAAGAAAATTGATGTCTTCTTGCAATCGTTGGCGGCCGAATTGAAAATATTGTAGAAAATAGGAGTCATAGCTTACGACATTTCTATGAAACAAATTTCATCATGAGAGCTGCTTTGATGTGCACAATCAGTGACTTCCCAGCATATGCAATGTTGTCTGGTTGGAGCACTGCTAGGCGTATGGTTTGCCCTTATTGCATGAATGATTCTGATGCATTCACATTGTAGAAGAGTGGAAGCAGTCTTGGTTTGATAATCATAAAAAGTTCTTGCCTCCAAATCATCCTTATAGGTGAACTTGATCGACTTCCGAAAGAACGAAGCTGTCACAAAATTTGCCGAACCGGTTAGGCCTAGCACAGATATATTTGATACTATAAAGCATTTTGGGTTGAGGTATGCTTGGAAGCAGATACAGATAGAATAAATGGCCATATATGTAAAGAATATAACTGGAAAAGCGGAGTATTTTTTGGGATCTGCCGTATTGGAGCACAAATCTCATCTGGTACAACTTGGATGTTATGCATATTGAGAAAAATTCCTTTGATAACATATTTAACATGGTGCTAAACATCCTGAGAAAAACCAAAGACATTGCAAAGTCGAGAGAAGAACTTAATCACTATTGCAGAAGAGCTGATTTGAGGAGGAATGCTGATATGACCTATCCTAAAGCCTGTTACACTCTTGACAGAAATTCACGATAAGTTTTATGTAACTGGGTTAGAGGGTTAAAATTTCTAGATGGTTATGCTTCAAATATTAATAGGTGTGGGACATGTATAAGCTCAAGTTATTTGGCATGAAGAGTCATGACTGCCATATTTTTATATAACGGTTATTGCCTATAACTTTTCATGAGTTGCTTTGCACTATGTGTGGAAGGCATTGACGGAGCTCAGCTTATTCTTCAAGGAGTTATCTGTCGCAGTCATTACTCCGACATCCATGACAAGGCTTGAGAAGAAAATTTTAATTATTTTATGCAAGTTGGAGCGAATATTTCCTTCAAGTTTTTTTGACTCAATGGAGCATTTATTGGTTCACTTGCCATACAAAGCGAGTATAGCTGGTCCCGTGCAGTATGCTGGATGTATCCTTTTGAGAGGTAAATATATTAATAATTAGTAGTACATGTTGATATTTCAATTATTATTTCATTGCGAGAAAGTTAATTTATTTTATTTTACCTTTAAATATAGGTATCTTAAGAAGTTAAAAAATAATGTGCGTAATAAGGCAAGGGTTAAAGGTTCTATATGCAATGAACACTTGGTTGAAGAAGTTTTAGCTTTTGCCTCTCATTACTTTGACAGTCACGTCCACACGAGAAGCCAAAATCTTGGTCGTAACGATGACGTATGTGTGGACGAAGAGAACCTAATGATGGTAGAATATCAATTTTTAAAGGTATCGATCATTCATTTGGGAGGCAGAAGTCAAGAGATTTGAGCGATGTGGAGTATAATGCAGCACATTATTACATCCTAATGGACTGTAAAGAAGTCGATTCATACATTGAGTAAGTATATACTTCACTACTTTAAATTATAATATACCTCACTATTTAATTGCTAACAAAAGTTTTAATTGTTATCATCCCTTAAGGATGTATTATGATAGACAACGAGATGAATCCCAACATCAGTCAATTGCCAATGGGCAGAAGTTAGAAACGGAGTTTGCTTACTGATTTTATGAATATATGAGTAGTATCACTCAATCAATTGCAATAATGGCTTTTATTTTTTGAATTGGTTGTGAATAGCTTATTAATTTATAGGTAAAAATCCATGGTTCACAACCAACAATATTTTCATTAAATGTCCAGCGCAATGGCCATTGAAGACCGTAACAACCTCTACTGGCTATTTTGTTAATGGATACAAATTTTTAATTGAACGACTAGCATCTTCAAGAGGCATGCAGAACTGAGGTGTGTGTATCAAAGGAGAAAGTATTGAAGCAAATATGCAGGATTATTACGGAAAGTTAGTAGAGGTGGTTGAAGTTGAATATCCCAGTTGGCCTATAAAATGAACCATATTGTTTCGTTGCGATTGGTTTGATCTGACAGTTCCTATGGGTAAAAGGGTTTATAATGACTACAATCTAGTTGAAGTCAACCATTGCCGAAGATTGCAGAAATATGAACCATTCATCCTTGCATCCCAAGCTCAACAAGTGTTTTACTACGGATATCCAAGTTTGCACAACGACAAGTGAGATTGGTGGGCTATTTCTAAAATTGTCCCACGTTCAGCAATCATATTAGACGAGAGTTCATCAGGTCAATCAATTGAGTGTCGTGCATTTCAAGAGGATAATATGAAAATGCATGTAATTGAGGATGACACAAGGGCTCCTGAAACATCAGTTAGAGATCCAAATGGTGATGTCCAAGAAATTGAGGATGCAAATGTTCGATTTCCTCCCAATGATAATGACACTGAATCACAATCTAATACGGCATCGGATGTTGAACCAACATTTGATGAAACAAATGACACTGATTAAACATAGAGGTTTATTCAATTTCATTTTATTTTTATAAGTGTTAAATTTTTACATATTCAATCATTATTCATAATTATATTGCATGAATCTTTAGTATTTTCAGTATGCCGGGCCGAGATAGATCTACTACTGATGGACAGAGTGAGCAGGGATATAGCCCTACCGCATAGATCACATCATGAGAAGTGAAGGTAGAGAGTTCAGATCTACAACCTTTGAGTCTCATAGTCGATCGGCACAGTCCTCTGAGAGTTCTTCCTATGCCGGCGCATCGTACTTTGACTGAATGCTGATGGAGTGTAAGTATATACTAATTGTAAATATATATTTATGTTTTAAAGTCAATTACTTATAAACATGCAATTTTTTAACAAGTTTATTGAGCAGGATTCTGTATCGAGCCGGATCAGCTCCATATCCAGAGGCGTGTTGATCCCACTGGCTACGATTGGCACCATTTATCTGCGGCCATGAGAGAGTTTTATTTTTTAGAGTTTTAGGGAAAAACTTATTAAATACAATTTATCACTGATATAAAATTTTTTAATCTTAATATATTCTTAAACTAACTGTTTATTTCAATGCAAAAAAGTTTACGTGGGACCCTGCCATCCATGATGCCGTTAGGACAGCATGGAATGTTCTTGCGGCATGCCGATACTTCGGCATGCTTCATTATTGGAGGAGATCAAGTGAGCATCCCAGGCATGTGACGGAGGGTATTTAGTTTGACTGGCAGTAGGTATGGCAGTCTGAGGCCTGGTAAAGGAGGTCCGCATCAGCCACCACAAACCATCGATCCAAGAAGGGCAGTCGTGGCATAGGTCTCTCCTGCCACACTGCGGGGTCCATTTCGATTCAGGAGCACAGACGCCGTATGGTAAAAAATATAATAATTTAATTACTAATTTAGTCATTTGTAAATACTTATATTTATATCATTTCTTTGCTTTTGTAGTCTAAGCAGGAGGGCAGAGATCCTGGCGAGTTTCGCCTATTCAAGGCAATACACACCAAGAAGGATGGTTCTGGGTCGATGCACGATCATAGGAGGTTGCAGTAAGAAATTAGCCTTATATTGTATCTGTTTAATTTTTAAAATTTTATTCAGGTTCATATAATGATTCATTTATTGCTGATTCTATAATTCAAAGGCACAAGTCGAGGAGCTTCAGTCTCAGGCATTGCAGGTCGACTCCACTGATGGGGGCCATCCGTTGAACTCTCACCATAAGAAAGTCGACGTGTGTTTTTTAAAGCTGTTGGTGCCCAACCGCGAGACTGTAGGGTCTACGGTCTGGGCACTAAAGCTTCTAGATATTTTCATCATTAAGGCTCCAGTTCACACTATCCTGGCGATATTCCTATTGAGCATTTAGACACATTCGAAGATCTATTATGTAGGAGGTTCGATAGAAGGTTCGGCATGAGCTTGCAGACATGAGAGAGCAGATGCATCAGATGCAGGATTTGGTTTGCCTCATGTCGCAGGGTTCATTCTAACCTCCGCAGCCTTTCCATGATCATGGTGATAGTGCGAATTCTTGAAGTATTTTTTTCTTTACTACTTATGTTTTGTATATCAAAATTTTAAATTATTAATATATTAAATTTTTATATATTAAAAAATTTGTGATGAATGTTTCGATTAATATTTTTGGATATCTAGTGATAATGTTTTGATCAATATTGATATAATGGAAATTGTATTAAGAGTTTTAATTTATAACATTTTAAATTTAATAACAAAAATTAATTAGCGACGCTATTGCGATGAAAGTTTTTTATCGTAATTATTTTAAAAAAATTAAATTATTAATTTTGTGACACAATTGCGATGCATAATTGCATCACGTGCATATAATGCATCAATATTGCAATGCATTCAATTGCGTTGCAAAATTGAGACGCAATTAAATGCATGTGTTGCAATATTGAGATGCAATTAAATGCATCGCAATATTATGACGCATTAATTTTGTCGCATACGCATTTAATCAATATTGCGATGCATATTGCATTGCAATTGCGTCGACGTAATTAGTCGCAATATTACAACGCAATCAGGAGTCGCTAATGGGTCGCTAAATTGCAACGACTTCAGTTTAGTCGCAAAATAGTGATGCATTTTTTTGTGTCGCTATGCATCGCTATTTAGCACGGATTACTGTTTGCGATGAAGTTCACAGCGACGACCAAATTGCGTCACTAAATGAACTTAGCGACGCATTAGCGATGCATTTTGGCATCGCTAAAATTGATTTTTCTGTAGTAGCCGACTACCCCTACCTTATGCCACTTCCCTCATGCAAGGTTTTTGGATAGCAGACTATCACTCTCATTCCCTCACGTATTGCTTTGGATAGCCGGCATGGTAGCCGGCTATCCCTCTTGTCTCCCCCACTTAATGCTTTTGATAGCTGGCATAGTAGCCGGCTAACATGGGTAAAGCTTTTGTTTTGGCCACAGAGAGCTAGTTCTCATGCTGGCTATTTCGCGGGAAGCATCTATTCTTCCGTGGGAAATAGATTTTGGACTATAAGTAGTCAGCCCTCATACTGTCTAGTTAGCAAATAGGTTTATTTTTTAGCCTGAGACAGAATGGTATCAAGGGCATGAGTGGAATTGATTTAAAAGTCATTTGGAAATTGATTAAGGACAAGTAAGGAAGAAGCTTTAAAAGTTATTTGGGAGATTGAGCAAGGATAAAATGGAAAAGAATGTAAGGGCAAAATATCAAGGTTGAGGAGAGCCATGTGGACTTTAAAGAGTGTGCTTTAAGTTTTAAAAGGCAAAGTGAAGATTCTTTGGGCAATTAAAATTCATTAACCATTTCTTAGCCCTTAAGCCATCGCAAGAAAAGAGAAAAATGAGAGGAAAAAGAGTAGTAAAATAGAAACAAAAGAGAAAAGAGAGAAGAGAGTTCAGCCATGGGAAAAAAGAAAAGAGAAAAGAAAGAAGAGGAAGAAGAAGAGAAACAAGAAGAAGAGGAAGAGAAAGAGGAAGAAGAAGAAGAAAAAGAAGGAAGAAGATGAGGAAGAAGAAGATGATGAGGAAGAAGAAGAAGAAGAAAAAGAAGAAGAGGAAGAAAAAGAAGAAAAAGAAGAAGAAGAAGAGGAAGAAGAGAAAGAGGAAAAGGAAGAAGAAGAGGAAGAAGAAGAAGACAAAGAAGAAGAGGAGGAAGAAGAAGAGGAGGAGGATGAAGAAGAAGAAGAAGAAAAGGAAGAAGAGGACTAAGAAAAAGAGGACGGAGAAGAAGAAGAAGAAGAAGAGGAAGAAGAAAAGGAAGAAGAAGAAGAAGAGGAGGAGGAGGAGGAGGAGGAGGAAGCAGAGGAAGAGGAAGAAGAAGAAGAAGACGAAGAAGAGGAAGAAGAAGAAGTAGTAGTTTTCATACTGCTTTCTAAGGTAAACCTGTTTACTCTAAGCATGAGAATAGTATTGGAGTTTTATGATTAGGATATAAATGAGGTGTTAGCATGAGTATCTTGGAGTATATGAAAAGGTGAAAGAAAATAATGTTAAAATGTTAAGCATAGAGCATGCATACATAGTTGCATGAAACCTTACGTGTATATAACCCTGATATGCCTACGTGATGACTTAGGTCAAGAGATTGGTTCTAGGGAACCAGAGCAAGAAAGATAGCAGCCAATCAAGAGTGCTAACAGATAAGATGAGTGGGTTACTCATCTAACTGTGTATATTACTTTTGAGATATAATATGGATATTTTGATATACACCCAAGATATGATATGCTTAGTACAGTGTTTCAAGTGGTTGAAACATGGTAAATGAGAACCAAGTTTATGATATATTTAAAAGCATGAGTATAAAGCATGAGTTTAAAAGCATGAGTTTCATAGCATGAGATTAAAGTAAAACATGAGTTTTAAAGCATAGAGACTTCTCAAAGATGCTAATTATGGCAAAGCATATGTTTTGAGCAAATATGAATTTTCTTTTGGTGTATATTTCAAAGACATGCATGGGCACTAAGCATAGCAATGTTTCAAAGAAAGTACAGTTATTATGAGTATTTTAAAGCATCCATCATAAAAAGCATCTTGACACCTATGGGATTGATCACCTTGTAGGCTGGACTATAGCATGAACATTGCACACTACTTACAATGGCACGTTCTTGTGGTTCGATCGTACTATATGCACTACAAGAAAAAAAGGTTTTTTCCAACGAAAAACTTTGTTGGAAAAAGTAATGAAAACCGTTGAAAAAAATTTTTTTAACGGATTTTAAGTCTGTTAGGAACAGTTGGCAAAACTCTTGTTGGCAAAAAAAATGACGAAAAGTATTGAAAAAAGTTTAGTTTGTATGGCAAAAGTAATTTGGTTGGAAAAAGCTGTATTTATGATGAAAAGTTATCCGTCAAAAAGAATATAAACTAGTTTTTATGACGACAATAATTCCGTTGAAAGAAGTTGTATTTATGACGAAAGTTATCCATAGAAAAAAAAAATAAACTAATTTTTATGATGAAAATAATTCCATTAAAAAAAATTGTATTTATAACAAAAAGTTATTTGGAAAAAAATAAATTAGTTTTTATGACAAAAATAAATCTGTTGGGAAAAGCTATAATAATTGAAAGTTTTACAAATAAATATATATCCATTGGCAAAAGATTTAAATATCAACTTATATATACCTATTTTTAGCAATGACTATAAATATACTCATTGAAAAAGGTATATTGCTGGATTTAATATTTAATCAGTTATTAAATATTTACCTATCAATTCTAAAAAAAATTAAAATAAAAACTCAAAACTTAATTAATGAAACCATAAACTTTAATCAAACTACACAATTTATCCACCATAGACATATTACAAGTTCATATATATATATGATGGGGCCAGTTAACGACCTTCTCAAATAAAAAAATCAAATGCAATATTTTTCTACCAATATTATTCTACCCGGCCGATCTTCAAACAGCGGCCCCCGGCCTAGGCCTCAGTCGGCCACGGCCCCCAGTCGGCCATGGCCACCAGTCGGCCTCGTAACCCAATCGACCTCGGCCTCCAGTCGGCCTCGGCACCCAGTCGGCCATGACCCCCAGTCGGCCTCGGCACCCAGTCGGCCTCGGCCTTCAGTTGGCCTCGGCACCCAGTCGGCCACGGCCCCCATTCGGCCTCGGCACCCAGTTGGCCTCGGCCTCCAGTCGGCCTCGGCACCCAGTCGGCCTCGGCCTCTGGTCGGCCTCGACACCCAATTGGCCTGGCACCCAGTCGGCCACGGCCCCCAGTCGGCCTTGGCACCCAGTCAACCACGGCACCCAGTCGGTCTCGGCCTCCAGTCGCCTCGGCCTCGCGCCGGCCTCACCCAGCACCATCTGAGCCGGCCTCGCCTGG
Organism: Calamus simplicifolius; assembly: GCA_900491605.1. Lineage (NCBI taxonomy): Eukaryota > Viridiplantae > Streptophyta > Magnoliopsida > Arecales > Arecaceae > Calamus > Calamus simplicifolius. Next base: position 130,084 of record UESW01004786.1, read on the forward strand.
CATCATTCAAGCCGGCCTCGCCTGGCATCATTCAAGCCGGCCTCGGCCCGGCATCATCTGAACCAGCTTCGCCCCGGCATCATCCAAGACCACATACCTGGCACCACCTACTTCTGATGAGACAACACCTGTGGCTCTGATATGCCACTAAGAAGGAACATCTTCATGATGGCCCTCTAACATGCCACTCAGAAGAAGGATCTTCATGATGGCCCTGACAAGCGGCAGCACATCAAGTCTCACAGATATTAATCATGACACCCCAACCACTCAGATCAGATAAACCCCAAAAGTCACGACCCATCATGAGACCCCACGTGACCCATTCTCACTAAAAGACAAGGCTTCAAGCTTTCCAGGCATGCTATACAGAATACCAAGATAAATAAAGAAGGTAAGAGGGACCAGGTAACTCCGAGAGAACTCAACACACACAAGAACACACGTTCATTCTTTCTCAGGGGGAGCTCTTCTCTGGGGCTCTCCCTCTTTCTCTTACGATCTTCCTTAAAGCTCACGGCTGTTGCCCAGAGCACTGACTTGAGTGTCGGAGGGTCCTCGCCGGAATCTCCGGCCGCGGGACATCTTGCAGGTTCGAAGGATAAAGAAGAAGCCCTGATGCTTCCCTAGAGTGATGGCTGACGCTCAAGGACACCAGCTCAAAGTGATCTGGCATCAACAGATTGGAGCGCCAAGAAGGGGAGGCGTTGTGCCAAAGGAAAGAGAGCTCTGTTTCCCTGATATGTAAGTCTTTGTCCCTTTTAAAATAGCCATGGTGGTGATGCGCGTGCTGAAGGTCCTCACCAATCATGCAGGGGGGCATCCACATTGCACAGAGTAGCAAAAGACCACTCTCTCTCTGCTCCTCCTTCACCACCAACCTCAGCTGCTCTGATTAACCAGTTGGCCATCCTCAATCAACAAGATCAAGCCTTGAATGCAGTAGTTCATGAACTGCAGAAGCAACGCTCGGGGGGCCACTCAGCATCACCCTAAGCCTCTCACATTGCTTGTGATAGCTGCACCAGTCAGCCAGCGATTCACCCGCAGAAAATCTTCTCATAGAGAAGCTTATCGCCATCATGCCTCACCTAAGCACCACCATCATGAAGCTTTCAGGAGACTGCAGTCTCCTACCCTCCGCTCAAGCAGCCACTCCTCCCCTTACTCATCTTCTGAGCCATCTGGGGAAGATCTTAATCCTGAGATGAAGAAGCATCTGGATGAACAACATCGGCGGCTGAAAGAGCTCACTCAAAAGCTCGACATCAGCCAGAGGTGGACTGCAACATGGGTAGCAGAATAATTTTTAAAAGGGATGAACTTGAGACATTATCTGTCACCTCAAGCATTTATGAGCATTTTAATTTTTGATGGTAGTAAGCCGAGAGGTGTTGGTGCAATTAATGCAAGGAGGAAGATGAGGACAAAGGGCTTTGACTATTGACTCCACTTCTCTTTGTTGCACCCAAAAGCCAAACCGAGCCCATGACCTTTTATGGATTTTGTTATAGCTGCTGTCAGGCTTCAGCACCGAGGGCAATCAATCTCTTCAAAGAAAGAGCTAAGCAAAGCTCTATATCCCGACTCCATGCTGACCCAGCATCATTGAATACGATGCAAAAGCCAAAAAAGCTTCAAAAGCTAAGTACACAATGCTCAGGCAGTATTTTTCTTTCATTGATACTTGGAAATGTCATGCAGGGAAGACTGAATCCAGCATCAGCAACAAAGAAAAAAGGAACCTGAGCCTGGTTCAAACACCCTCAGGTCATCCTCTGGAGTTAAAGGCTCTTGAGCATGGTCTCATCACAGTTACTCTCGGGTCACCCTTTGGGGTTTCAAAAAGACCCTGAGCATGGTTCAAACACCCTCAGGTCATCATCTAGAGTTAAAGGCTCCCGAGCATGGTCCCATCATAGTGACTCTCGGGTCACCCTTCGGGGTTTCAAAAGGACCCTAAGCATGGTTCAAACACCCTCAGGTCACCCTCCGGGGTTAAAGGCTCCCGAGCATGGTCCCATCACAGCGACTCTCAGGTCACCCTTCGGGGTTTCAAAAGGACTCAGAGCATGGTTCAAACACCCTCAGGTCACCCTTCAGGGTTAAAGGCTTCCGAGCATATCCCATCACAGCGACTCTCGGGTCACCCTTTGGGGTTTAAAAAGGACCTCGGCGGCCCAAAAGACACAGACACCCCAGACCGGCGCGAGAAACTTCCGGATGTTCAAGTCTTGTGCTCTAGGCGGCCCCGAGTCAAACTCCCGGGCCGGCGCGAGAAACCCCCGTGGCAGTTTTCAAAAGGACCTCGGCGGGCCAAAAGACACAGACACCTCGGACCGGCACGAGAAACCTCCGGAGGTTCAAGTCTTGTGCTCTAGGCGGCCCCGAGTCAAACTCCCGGGCCGGCGCGAGAAACCCCGGTGGCAGTTTTCAAAAGGACCTCGGTGGCCCAAAAGACACAGATACCCCGGACCGGCGCGAGAAACCTTCGGAGGTTCAAGTCTTGTGCTCTAGGCAGCCCCGAGTCAAACTCCCGGGCCGGCGCGAGAAACCCCCGTGGCAGTTTTCAAAAGGACCTCGGCAGCCCAAAAGACACAGACACTCCGGACTGGCACGAAAACCCTCCTGAGGTTCAAGTCTTGTGCTCTAGGCGACCCCGAGTCAAACTATCGGGCCGACGCAAGAAACCCCCGTGGTAGTTTTCAAAAGGACATCGGCGGCCGAAAAGACACAAACACTCCGGATCGGCACAAGAAACCTCCGGAGGTTCAAGTCTTGTGCTCTAGGTGGCCCCGAGTCAAACTCCCTCATACGGCCTCGGCACTCGGCTGCCCCTTCAGCCTTATTCGGCCTCGGCACTCGGTTGCCCCTTCGGCCTCATACGACCTTGGCCTCAGCCTTAGTGGCTCCGCCCCTTCGGTCTCATACGGCCTCGGCACTCTGCTGCCCCTTTCGGCCTCGTATGGCCTCGGCCTTAGCCTTAGCTGCTCTGCCCTCTCGGCCTCATACGGCCTCGTTCTCAGCCTTAGTGGCTCCGCCCCTTCGGCCTCATACGGCCTCGGCACTCTGCTGCCCCTTTCGGCCTCGTACGGCCTCGGCCTTAGCCTTAGCGGCTCTGCCCTCTCGGCCTCATACGGCCTCGGCCTTAGCCTTAGTGGCTCCGCCCCTTCGGCCTCATACAGCCTCGGCACTCTGCTGCCCCTTTCGGCCTCATACCACCTCGGCCTCAGCCTTAGTGGCTCTGCCCCTTCGGCCTCACTCAGCCTCGGCCTCAGCCTTAGCGGCTTTGCCCTCTCGGCCTCATACGGCCTCGGCCTCAGCCTTAGTGGCTTTGCCCCTTTGGCCTCATTCGGCCTTGGCACTCTGCTGCCCCCTTCGGCCTCGGCTGCTCCCTCGGCCTCATTCGGCCTTGGCACTCGGCTGCCCCTTCGGCCTCATTCGGCCTCGGCACTCGGCTGCCGCTTCGGCCTCATACGGCCTCGGCACTCTGCCTTAGTGGCTCTGCCCCTTCGGCCTCATTCGACCTCGGCACTCGGCTGCCCCCTTCGGCCTCGGCACTCTGCTGCCCCCTTTGGCCTCATTCGGCCTCGTCACTCGGCTGCCCCTTCGGCCTCATTCGGCCTCGACCTCAACCTTAGTGGCTCTGCCCCTTCGGCCTCATTCGGCCTCGGCACTCGGCTGCCCCCTGGACCTCATTCGGCCTCGGCACTCGGCTGCCCCTTCAGCCTCATACGGCCTCGGCCTCAGCCTTAGTGGCTCTGCCCCTTCGGCCCCATTCGGCCTCGACACTCGGCTGCCCCCTCGGCCTCATTTGGCCTCGGCACTCGGCTGCCCCCTCGGCCTCATTCGGCCTTGGCCTCAGCCTTAGTGGCT